>CM053514.1:24676796-24915490 GCA_028627145.1 Eidolon dupreanum | reverse complement strand
TTTTGCTAACACATTAGGCCACCATGGCCACTCTAGAGACCCCTATCAGTGGACCTAGAGATGATATCATACAAGGATGCAAACCAAAAGTAAACATTGAAGTACTTAATTTGATAGAGATGTGGCAAAAATAGTTATGTGGATAAGCTTTAGTTGCTAGTGAAATTACAATCAACAATATTATTCCACCCTCACAATAATATTGAACTGAGATTCAGAAGGATTAAGTCATCTTCTAAAAATTTCACCTCTAGCAAATGACAAAATTAGATGTGGACTTAAATCTGACTCCCAAATTAGGTTCTTCCTATGATCCCAACCACATATAAAGACAGTGGTACAACACCTTTAATTTTGATTCTGTGGAATGGAATGAACTTTTTTATCTTCACTTGTGTGACTGACTCTCATTCTTTAAGATCCAGCACAAGTCCTACCTTTTCCAATAAATCTTAATTATACTCAATCAGTGTTCTCTTCATCCTCTGAAGTCTACAACATGTATTACTTGTCTGATTTGGCAATTATCTTGTCACAGGAATATTGTCACCTTCCTAACCAGGTATTACATTTCTTTATAGCCTCTAAAATGCCTAGCACAATAAGAAAGACATAATAAAAACCCCAAAATGCTTACTGTTTGGGTAGTTGATTGGTTAAAGTTCTATCAAAAATCATTTTAAATACTCTCTCCAACCTTCAGCCCTTTTTATTAAGGGAAAGGATCTGGATTTTTTATTTTACTAATTTGGTATTTTAGTTAGTTATACAAAATTCTATCTTGGTTTGCATGTGTGACTTAGCCCAGGAATTAACTGGTTTTTGTTGTTGTTGTTGTTGTTGTTGTTCTTGTTGTTGTTGTTGTTGTTGTTGTTTTATGAATTGCTGGCAAAGCCCAGGGATATAAGAGGATGGCCAACCTGGCCAAAATGACAGGAAGATACTAGCAGGGTTAGGGGGTGTAAGGTAAGGCCTCTCTACCAACAGAAATAAAAGTTTTTCAATAGTTTTCAACAGTTTAACAATTGGTATGGCTGGAATGGTACAGACTAATAATTACCAGCCTTGGCCTAGTCCCGAAATCTTCAAAAGAAGCAATTGCCAACAGGGAAAATAAGCAGCTGCCAGGCAAGATCTATATAGAAGATTGAACCCCAACTCTTTTATGTAGATGTTTTTTTAAATAGAAGAATTCCCTACCCTTTCCCTCAGCCCTGTGTAGCCAGAATTTTCATGTACTTTAGAATTAATTGAACATGAAACTAGTAGGACTTAATATTTCAAAACTACAGCTTGAAGTAATTTATTCTAGGATTACCTAATGGCACTTCATTTTTGAATATTAGTATTTGTCATTTCTTATGTTTTCACTGACCCTGCTAACATTACTATGAATTATTATCTATTTGTACTCCACCTTGTTCTAAGAAAAATACTTAAGAAAATTCAAAAAAAGATACAATGCAACAGGATAAAATATATCTGTTATAAGTTGGATGAATTGGGTAAAGAAAAGATAGAATTAAGAATGATGTTTTTATTCAAAATATTGCTATAAAGTTTGATACATTTGCAAAAAATGAGCTATGAATTTGGGCTCTAATCTTTCTAGCAGATAAAATGCAGAGGTAAACATCAGTTATAAAGTATACAGAAGCCATTGAGATAAAAACAAACCTATTGCTTAGGGAAATGCACTGCTTTATTCTCCTGAGACTGCTATCAATCATGAAGGATGTTTGCTTAAACTGGAATTCTTTTACACAGCTGGGGTTTTTTTAATCCAAAACTTGATATAAGAAGCTAAAAAACAAACAAAAAGCCTTACTTTTTCAGGTTTTCTACTTAAACTAAACAGTTTTTTTAGGCCTCTCTTCTCCCCACAAAGTTCCAAGAATAATCCAAACTCTTACTGGTAAATAAGCCAGCCTTACAATATTGAATATTGGGCTGAGTAGTCTGAGTGTAATGACCATATTAGAAGTGTTTGTTCCCCCTGAATTGTTATAACCTGAATGAAATAAACATGGGTTTATATAAATGTTTTTGGCCTTTGGATCTCCTTAAAGAAAACAGTAGCCAAAATGTCAAGGACTAGTTCAGACCTTATAAATATGGCCCAGCATTGCCAACCTCAGTCCCAGAATCCCATTTTGAGCAATTACTAGTAGGCCTGTTAATTTGAAATTTAATTTATGTAGCTCTTGGTTCTAAAGTACTCTACTATGAGAGAGAGGCTTTTATAGTACACATCTGGGATATGGCTCTTTGTGTTTCTGGAGAAGAGATGTGTTTTAGAACTTTTTATGATAGATTGGCATAATTAGCTTTAGTGATTCAGAAGCAACATTCAATTTGGTGACATTTAAGGAAAATACATATTAATAAGCAAAGAGTCACTCTCTTCCTCTATTTCCCAAGAGTCTTCTCCGAGGAAACTAGAAGGTATGATTTCTTTCAGTCATTTCATCATGCTCTCTTCTCTCATCCAATACACTAAATCAGGTGAGCAGTAACGGAGGCAGGGCTGGAAAAGACATAGACTTATGCATCACCATGATCACAATCTCCCTGAGAGCTCAGTGCCCAGGACCCAAAAGTCCAGTGACTGGCATTGCAATGCCTGAGAAGCATGCAATTAATGTGACACACTGGCAGTGAGAGTGAGAAAGCAAAATGTGTGTCATTTTGATCATTTTGCTATTGACCTGCCAGACCACAAAAACTTCTGTGGCTCAGTCAATTTTTATGGTAACATTCACAATATATGATAAGCCTGAATGAGGTATATTTTGGGCTTTTTCTAAAATTCAGAATGCATATTACTATTTTTTTACTTCTTTTAATTGTTCTGAAAACTATAGAGGACTTAAGGAACTACACAAAATTATTTGGTTTAATGAACTCAGTTTTCAACTTATCTAAGTCACTAATCTTATTTTCTTTAATGAGGGCACGAATAAAACTCCCATGGCTCATTAATCTTGAAATCAGAAGTCGACTCCAAAGGGAGAAGTACTTAATATACTTAAAATGTTAAACACTTTTACATCTCTTTCTCATACAAATTCTTATGTAAACCTATCTTATGAGAAGATTTTTTTCAGCTTTATATTTTTTCTTTAGCACAGGTGTTCTCAATGGGCACATAATAAACTCTTAGTAAATAATTATGGGAAGGAAGGAAGGAAGGAAGGAAGGAAGGAAGGAAGGAAGGAAGGAAGGAAGGAAGGAAGGAAGGGCAAGAAAGAAAGAGAAATGTTCACTATATACGAAAAGATTCAAAATAGTGATTTGTCGAGCTGTATTGGACTGGCAGAATTCAAACATTAAGTCTATGTCTGTCATTCTTTATCATTCAAAACTGCTTTTGCTCTGCCTAGAAAATAAAATAAGCTATGGAATTTTTTAGAAAATCACAATATCATTATCTGTGATCTCCAAATAGTTGTTCACTGCAATATCAGTTCTTCAAAATTTTATATCAGTTCTTCACCAGTCTCTTATTCTGATTATTTTTATTATTATTCCGCTCACTGTAATAAAACTTTAACTCTAGCTGCAAACATATCCCAAAATTAGACCAACATCATCACATGTTACTAGCAGCTTTAAGGCATAACTTCAGTATTTAACTTGTTATGCTAATTCTTAATTTGGTTCCAAGGCTTTAGGCAGAAATTTCTCATTTGCAAATCATACCAGAAGGGTATAATTCCTTCCTTTTTTATTGTTGCTAATTTTTCCATGTCACTCATTTTAGCTCCTAAGCAAATAACTGAATTTTTCATTCAAACTTATCAGAGATATCACAGTAAAAATAAAAATATATAAAGGTGCAAAATATAAACATGGAAAATAATGTGGTTTCCTCAGTGTTAAACAAATTGATAAATGTATGATTATATTATTCATTTCATACTGTTTATTGCACAATCCCACTTCTAAGAAATGAATTATATCCCCCCAAAATTCCTATGTTGAAACCCTAACCCTGTATGTGATGGTATTAGGAGATGGAGCCTGGAGAGGCAATTAGAATTATACAAGGTCATGATGGTGTGGAGAGAATCTTCACCATGTATGGACACAGTGAGAAGGCTGCCACCTGCAGGCCAGAAGTAGAGGTCTCACCACAGAGACAATTTGGGGGTCAAAATCCTTTTCTTCAAGCCCATTCAAACTCATCTTTTATGAGCCATAATTTCTGCAAAGGACATTCAATGGTAAGGAATTAGTGGTATAAATTAAATTTTACTCTCTCCTTGACCTAGTATATTCTTCTATCAAATTCCTGTAGCATAGTATTATATTTTTACATGTCAAATTCTCTCTCCAGGGCCTGGGATCATTTCTTATTTTCTGTCATATTTTTTAATCCTAGTGCCTGGCCTGGAGCCTGGCATAAAATTAATATGCACAATATTTTTGTGAGTGAAAAAAGAATTGAATGAGAAATTTGAACTAACATGAATGCGACATGATAAAGTGATTAAGAGCATGAGTTTTGGAGTCAGGCAACATAGATTTGAAGCCCAGTTACTGGATGGGTGACCACAACCTCACTAAAAATTTTTTCCTCATCTGTAAATTGGGGCTAGTAGCAGTATCTCATTCAAGAAGGATAAAACAAGGTGATGTACATGACTTAGCATACTATCCAACATAAAGGGTGTCACCCTCATGAGTCGCCCCACCTATAAAACTATCTATCTATGTTGCCTCAGCATAGTTTTAAAATCTCTATTTGCTCTATTTTCTAGTGAGGAAAAAAAAGGGGGATCATGAAGTTTACCTTAGAGGATTGTTAAGAAAACTCAATCAGAGAAGATAGTGAGATTGAAAATACAATCCAAATGCCAGCCATGATTATTATTATTTCACTGTTCATAAAAGTCATTTTTTTAGAAAGTAGTTGTGATAAAGTAGAACGAAAATCAAACTAGGATTTGAGAACCAGGTTCTAATCCTTGTTCTACCCTCTAATCCCAGACAAAGCACATAAATTCCATGGGCCTCAGTCATTTTTTTTTTATAAAACAAGGTTGTAGTCTAAATAATTTCTCAAATTCATTCTACGTCTAAAATTGTATAAGCCAAAAATCACTGTTGTTTATAGTTCTGAATTTTTATGGTTTGCCTGGTAATATGGCTATGAAGCATCACCATAACTCTTGGAAGGAAAAGAGTAGTCAACAGATATTTTAGAGATAGGCAAACTGAATGCTGTATAACCAGACCCCAGTCCAAAGTCAGCCATAGAGGACGCAGTTTAAGAAAAAGAGATGCTTATTCTCAGTTCAGGAAAACGCTTTTCCACTGAGTTTCAACTAATTCTATATTTAAAATTCTTTTAGTTAAACAAGTTATGGTACTTGTATAGGAATATAATAGACTCATTAAAATGATGTGGTAGAAAGCTTTTAATGAAGTAAAAAGATATCAGTGCAAAATTAAGTTACAAAATGAACATATTATATATCTAATATGTACACACATACTAGTCATTAGTACTATTGACAGTCTCTGAGGATGAAAAGACAAAGAGTCATCTGAGTGTAGAATATAGTAAGGAATTAAAAGTACACTGAAAGCTCTGAAGATCAGGCTAAAGGATTGAGTTAAGTGTCTCTCTACATGTGCAGTTTCCCAATACTTTCAATTTTGTGCCTTGTTTGGAACCTATAAATGTGGATGCTGTTGTATGCTCATCAATATTTTGAGAAAATTCAATGAAAAAACAGATATTAAAACCTCTAGCCCAGTGTCTGTCCACACAAGGTGTTGGAGAAACGTTAGTTCCCTTTCACTCCCTGTGCAAGGCTCTGCTTAGTAACAACAATAAGGAGAAGGAGGAGGGAAGGAAGGAAGGAAGGAAGGAAGGAAGGAAGGAAGGAAGGAAGGAAGGAAGGAAGGAAGGAAGGAAGGAAGGAAGGAAGGAAGAAAGAAAGAAAAGAAAAGAAAAGAAAAGAAAAGAAAAGAAAAGAAAAGAAAAGAAAGAGAAACGAAAGAAAGAAAAAATGTAATCTTGTATTCTTGCTCCATAATTTAATCCCCTTTCTCAAAACAACCTCCTGAAGAATCCTTCTTAAGTAAATTTTTTTCTCTCTTGATTTTACAATGAATGTCCTCCTGCTTTTAGAGGCTAGAAAACAATTGTTTATCATTTCATTGCCATCTTCCTTTGTTTCAGTTTAACCTACACATTTACTGTCTAGACATATTTTGGAAGAAATATTGTATGAGATGCAAAACAAAGCACTACTTTATAGGCATGCTTACAATAGACTTGCATAACATATTGATTTTATAACCTACTCTTTCATCAATATCTCTTTATGTCATTAAGGATTTTATTAAGTTCACTAACAAGTGCTTCTTATTGCTGAACTTCTGTCATTTCTGACACTTCCCTGCTGCCCATCCATACACATACTTATTCCTCAGTCCTTCTATACATTTTTTGTTTTTTTAACTGATTATTTATTAACAACAAAAAAATGGGGATGTTTCAGGGAGAGAGCAAATTTTAGAGATGGACACACTAAAATTGACTTAATGAGCTACAATATATCATTATACATAAAAATATGAGAATTAGATCTTATTGTCATCATTAATTTATTTAACTAGTGTCTTATGTTTCTATTTATCTCCGGGGAAAATACTGTTCCTTCTGCCAAGGTACAGCCAATCCTTTATGATGACCTCATGACTATACCATGAATTTCATTTTCAACACCAGCTTATGTGGGTATTATAATAATGGGATGCCTGTAACAGCTAAATCAGATGAAAATGGAATTTGTGTATTCCCTAAAATATTAAAATTTGGACTTAATTTGGAATAACATCCAACCCTCTTAAAAACTATGTGTGAAACCACAACCAACAAATTTGTTTAAAGGAGATAATCGCCTACACTCTCTTAGATCAGGGAAGTACAGAGGAATATGGGAAGAAGGAGCAAGGATTTGAGAAATGTGTTTACTATTATAAAAAACCTGCCAATTCTCTACAACTACAGATCCAGGATATTGTGCTAAGTTTTGCTCTCAGTTAAAAAAAAATAAGTTAAGATAAATAAAAGGCAGTAGTTCTGATGCTTTAGAGTGCTTAAGAATTGTCTGGAAAGCTTGCTCAACATGGAGATTTTCAGTCTATCTCGAGACACTTTGAGTAGATCTGCAAGAAAACTAGGTTTCTGAAAATTTTAACAAGAATCCCAGGTGATTCTGATGCAGAAGTCTCATGCTCCATGCTTTGTGGAAAAAAAAAATTGCTTGGTAATCCAAAAACATACCTGATAAATTAGCAAAATAAGTAAAAATTATAAAAATCCAAAATTGGTGGGACTGTGAACAGAAACATTACTAATTTATGGATTTCTTATAGATCAGAGAGCAATGCACAGCGGAAGCTATTAAAACAACTAGAGGTTGTTGCCTGTATTTCTTTTGGGGGAATGATATCTCAAGGAACTATCTTAGAATATTTATTCTAAACTTAATATTTAAAGACAGTCGATGAACGATTATAATTCAATACTATTAAAGAACAAAATGATCAACAATAAGCAATTTATTTAATAAATGTTTATTTTGCACTTACTATGGGAGGTAATAATCATTTAATTTGTTACCAATTAATTATCATTTAATCCTCATTTTAAGAATGTATTATGGCTAAGCAAATAAGATTTATTAACACAAACATAAACTATATAGGTTTTTAAATTACACATGTGTGGGCCATGATTCATGGAGATATAGAAGGTGAAAATGGCAAAACACAAAATAGTAATAATTATTACAACTTTATAATGGAGATGTAGGAATTATCAAAGGTTATCAAAGGGATTAATGATATAAAAGAATAAGTTTGTGAATATTAGATTTTTTCTATTAAATTATTTTCTTTATATTTTTTAAGAACCCACAATTCTGGATATGCACAAGCTAAGACAAAAATGAAATATTTCTGTATGTCAAGAATTTGAAGGTTAGAGGATGAAAATCATAAAAACAACCAATACATTCAAATAATGGTGGAATTACATGTAAAGACAAAAGAGAATAATGAATTTTATATGGTCTAGATTAAGATCTGAAGTTCTGAATTAATTATAACGATTTTTTGAAACTTAGAAATATTTTTCAAAAGGTCTAGGTAAATTTTAGAAGTCAAATAAACATTGGATTTCACCATTTTCCCCTAGTTTCCTTCATCAGCTTTGGCAGCAAATGCTGGTCAAGTTACTCTGGCCATCAGCAAGAACACCTGAACACCATCTCTTAGATTCCCTTCTTTCAGTAATGAATCACGATTTCACTTATTCCCACAGATATTGTCAAAGAAAAGCTACAAGAACAGCTATAAAAATAACTCTAATGATGGCGCTAATACAAAATTGCATTTTATATACAGATCAACCTTACACTGAGATTTTTTTAAGTCCTTTTGAATTGGCATATCCCCCCCCACACACACTTGCACTAATATCAGAATCAGTAGGAAGACAAGTTATTTCAAATTTAACGACATTTAGCCACTCAAAGGAAAACTGGCAGATTCATTCCAAAATAATTAATCTTTGCTGAAAACACCCAGGGGTCTGTTTTCCCAAAGCAGCTCTGTGAGCCATGTGCTGCACTGGTAAGGGCATACTTCATTGGACACCATCATTGCTTTTCCATCTGGCAACAGGTGGTCATTAATATGAAATGTTAAACTAACACTAAAATGAAATCCATGCATAATCAGCGATTTGGAGAGTGCAGAAGTGTTTGAAAGTCTGAAAACTGCTCATTTCACTCAACAAGCAAGTCCTTCATTCCAAACTCTTCAAAAAGAAAATAAGCCATGGGTATCAGTTATAAGGAAGTGGCTTCTAAACACTTTTGCATTTATAGAAATTAAAGCACTGGAAAAGTGACATGTAGACTTGGAATCCTTCTGGTTTAAAGCAGAGTAAGCACTGTGATAGCCTACCACAACCACAGTGACCCCAGTGGGTGCTCTAAGGGACACACTTTATCCACTGTTCCAAAGAAACCTTTTGGGCCCATCAGGCTTCTAAATGTGGTGGCAAGGGGAATTAAGCAGAGAACAGCTCATGCTCTCGACTCACTATGAGGGAGAAGCTTTGAAAACTGTGCCTTCCACCCTTATAGACATCAGTTCAGGTATCTGGCACAATCAGCCAGCCATGATCCAAGCTCAAGGCACAAGTCAAAACTAGGGTTTATCCTGAAGAACCCAGATCTATGCCTTCTCTGAATTCTGATTTAACATTTTGCCCTTGCTTTTACCAAGGGCTGTTATCCAAAATATACAAAAAACTCTTAAATCTCAACAATAAGAAAACAAACAATCTGACTTTAAAAATGGGCCAAAGACCTTAACAGATACCTCACCAAGTAAGATAGACAGATGGCAAATAAGCATATGAAAAGATGTTCCACATCATATGTCATCAGGGAAAGGCAAATTAAAACAAAGAGACACCACTAACTATCTATTAGAAAGGCTAAAATTCCAAACGCTGACAACACCAAATGCTGGGGAGGATGTGAAGCAACAGGAATTCTCAATGAATGATGGAGACGCAAAATGATACAGACACTTTGGAAGACAGTTTGCAGTTTCTTCAAAAACTAAACATACTCTCATAAGATCTAGTATTGGCACTCCTTGGTTTTTATCCAAAGGAGCTGAAAATAAAACCTACATACAGATGATGATAGCAACTTATTCATAACTGCCAAAACTTGGAAGATATACTTCAGTTAGTAAATGGAAAAATAAACTGTGGTGCATGTAGATAATGGAATATTATTTAGTGCCAAAAAGAAATGAGTTATCAAGCTATGAAAAGACATAGAGAGAACCTAAGTGCATTTTACTAAGTGAAAGAAGCCAATCTAAAAGGCCACATACTATATGATCCCAACTATGTGGCATTCTGGAAAAGGCAAAACTATGGAGACAATCAAAAGATCAGTGGTTGCCAGATTTTGGAGAGTGGAAAGGAATAAATAGTCTGAGAACAAAGGATCTATAGAGCAGTGAAAATATTCTGTATGATACCATGATTATGGATACATGTCATTATACCTATTGTCCAAATCTATAGAATGTGGAGTGCCATGAGTGAACCCTAATACAAACTATGGACTTTGGTGATTATAATGTATCAATGTAGGTTCATCAGTTTTAACAAATGTATCATTGTGATGGGGGATGTTTAAAATGGGGGAGGCTATGTACGAATAGGGGCAAAGGGTGTATGGGAAATCTCAATTTTACTGTGAACCTAAAACTGCTCTAAAAAATAATCTCAGTAAAATAAATAAATAAATAAATAGATAGATGATAGATAGATAGATAGATAGATAGATAGATAAAAAAAAAAATTGAAAAATCCCAAACCAAGTAGAATCATTGGATTAAGTGTCCATTTTTTTTTCATTTGTATCTCTAATCTAAATGTGTTTATTTAAGAAGTCTCAATGCCTTAGAGCTACTTCCTATGAAGAACACAAGGTAAGAAACAAGTTGCCTAAACTTCTGATATTCCTAAATGGTAAGTCTTGTGTTCATACATATATGTAGTTGGCCATGCATTTGCATGCCATGCTCACACTACTACAGCAGACAACATACATATTTGACTTGCATGTCCAATAAAATACAAATTAAAACAAGAAAAAAGTGTGAGAAGGATGTACCACTCTAGGCTGATTAGAACTATAGAAAACAAACTTGGATGTTTTGTGAGTCTGTAAAACAGTGTATTCAGTGAACCCTAATGTGATAAATATTCTGCCCCTTACTGTTATAGAATGTCTTGTAAAGAGCTAGGTTTGTTAAAATTATGTTCTTTGGTTTCAACATGTCCGTTTGATGCAAATGAGCCTGATGACCTAGCCTGTTGTCTCTACTGCTTATTTCTATCATGTTTGTCTCAAGTTTGAGACCTTTGCCAAGATCACAAGCTGCCAGAACAACCTTTCTCTTTTTAATTTCCTTCTTTCCCAACTAAATCCTTAATTGTCAAAAATATTAAAATGGAGATAATCTCTCACTGGAGCATTTGTGAAAATTACAGAGTCCTCAATGACTTTTGATATGACTGGGGCCAGCTGCTGATAGTAACTCAGATAACAATGCATTTCAAACAGCTAATCTAGAGAGGCTTTCTAAAAATAATAATAAAATCCAAGTGATTTAATTTCTCTAGATAAGTTTAAAGCAAGCTCACTGACTCCGTGCGTCATCGGGTTCTGGTTGCTAGGAAATCCATGAATAGAAGTTAATACGCATTCAGCAACAGGCTACAGGCGTAATTTATCTCCGTGGATGCTCCCTCAGTTGCCTTTGAAATGACATTGAGATAACTTTGAAGGATTTGAGACAAACCAGAGTCAGTGAACACAAAAGAAACAGACCATTTTGGGGCAACTAACTGAACTTCCATATAACCCCTTAGAAGTCCACTCTCCTTGGGCTATGTATACCTTAGCGTATATCGTATGTAGGTAAAAGTTATCTATGGCCATATTGTAAGTAGAGGATAAGGGACAAAGAATGATGCTAATGTGTGGTCTTCGGAGGCAAATGCATCTAAGATCAAATTCCAGGTCAGTTACTTTCTAGCTTGGGTACATAAACTTTTCAGTTTCCTCTTCTATGAAATGAGAGTAACAGTACTCACCTTATAAAATGATTGTAACCATTAGACATGTGTATTTAAAGCCCCTGACATACAACACCAGTGTAATTAATGATATAACAAGACAGGAGTAGAGGAAGTAGCAGTAGTAGAGTTCGTAGAACCACAGCAGCGGAAGTGGAAGAGTAGCGATTGCTGTGAGTACTACCACCACCGTGGTTACTACTGCTCGTACTACCACTGTCGCTACCGGAAATGACCGTGTTAGAGAGAAATCCTTTAGCTTTAAAGCTTTGCGCTATCATTGTGACCTAACCACAAATTAGAAGAGAAGTACTTCCAGCAGAATAGTTTATAAAAACCCCAAAGCAGTCAGTCGCACCAAATTCTACTAAAGTTAACATTATTAATGGCTGAGGATAATGGCGCCACCCACTGGTAGGACAATTCATTAGTGGCAGAACTTGAATTTTGTTTTGCTTATGCTGTGAAGCCGGCGTCCCCAAATTCACATCACGAGGAGTCCTCATGACAGAGATAACAAAGACTTAAAAAGTATATACCCTTTCCATCTGTACTGGGAGGTATCTCTTCCTTCCCCAGTTGGTCTAGGAAACATTTTAAAGGACCTAATTGTTAATCAAAGGAATTCTGCAATGTCAAGTCAGAGTAACCTTCCATGCAATGAGTAACTTCCACACCACCAGCCAATAGAAAGAGAAGTTAAACAATAGTTATGATTTCAGAGAGTAAACTCCAATATTTACCCAGTGCGGTTAGAAACTGCATGCATCCATTACTTTGCTCATTCCTAGGAAAGTTCTAGGTCTCTCTTCTTTCTAGATTCTGAAGCAACATATGCTTCTCAAAACCCTAAACACTCATTTGACTTTAAATCATGGAAACAAACCCTTCTTTTCTTAAAGAACCCCAGCAATGATGTTGCATCAAAATTGTCTTATACACATGATTGGAAGGATTTTCCCTAGTTTTTCTGCTTCTCTATCTGCTTCTCTCTTATAATTGTACTCAGCAAAGGCAGCATTTAAAATGTCTTGGATATACAGTCCTCCACGTAAGAGAAATATTTTAAGAAAAAATTAATTATGAAAGTCGTGGAAGAAAAAATTAATTATGAAAGTCTAGGAAAACTTATGAGACATCTAAAGTTTGCCCCATTTCTTTAATTCCTTCACTACTCTACTTATATTGAGTACCATGCCTGTCCCCCAATTTTATGCACATACCTGGGACACAGAATACTCATTAATTCATATGTCTTCCTGGTCATGTCTTTCTTGATGGTGCCCTATCTAAGACTCCTACCTCTGTACCCTGTCTTGTGCCATTTTAGAACCAGGCTACATAATTTAATAAACTACTTTATACCAGGGTGTTGAAGATTGATAATTATTTCACTGATTCAAAAATAGTTATGTTAGGAGGCTAAGGGTTTAGTGGAAGGAGCAATGGATCCAATTAAAGAAACTATAATTGTAACCTCCTCTTCTTGAAGACTTAGAAAGGGGAGGTTTGGCAAGAAACCAGACCTTTTCTACATTGAGGAAAGCCAAAGAATTCAAGGCAATTAAAATGTAAGGAAAGTAGAATACATGTTAACTACATATAACACAGTTGGGGCTTCATTTTGTGGTAACAGGGGAGTCCCATAAGGTTTGGTTGAGATGACTTTTATCACCAGAGTTGTAATCTAGGAAAGGTATACAGGAGTAGTGTATAAAATCACTTGTGTTTAGGAGAATGAAAGTAAGAAAGCAAGTTAGCTTTGCCTCTGACCTCCTCAGCTGGCTCAAAGACAGCATGGAAGGATGAGCAGTCAATGGTTATGGAATATAGGAGAACTGAGTACAATGTAGGCTTGCATCTCTCTGATGGTACTCTCAGGATATTTGGCTGCCACTGCTGCTATTTCTATTCTCTCTCAAATTATTACCTAGCCCATCCTCAGAAAAAATTATGAGAACCTTAAAAGGTCTTGTGAACAGGTCCAAGCGACACATGGGAAGCGTGAAGATACTAGCTCCAACCGAGAAGCCATATTTTTATTAATTTTTTTATTGTGTACTATTTTCTACTAATAGTGACATAATTTGATTATAACAAATGAAAGGACAAAATGGAAAGTGACAGACCTAAGCAATCATTTCAATCGATGCCCTCAAAGTACAGAGGAGGTCACGGAGTCTCAGAGATGCTGAAAGCCTTGTCCAGAGCCACACACTGAAAACAGAAGTGAACCCACCTCCTGGCTTCCCCTCAAGTGTCATTTTCATGCCTCCACCAAGAGTTTTCTGCCAGCAAGTTATATTTTTCTGGTGACAAAGTGTCCAATGTCACTCTGTCACAGAGATTCCTACCTGGAAATATGGAAAGGAGGAACTAGAGGGTATCAAGAGGCAATCCATCAGTGTCTAAATTTCATTAAGGATTTTTCTGATAATCATGAAACTCCTGAAATTCCTGGTTATCCTATATACTAAAATCATTGAGTAGTCCTTTCGATACTGAGAGTCACTAAATATTCTGCTATATCTGTCAAAACTTTCCCTACGTAAACATCAGTTGTTAGGAATGACTCAGGTCACAGGTCAGTCGAGTGTGTGCTCAGCCCCATGGAACAGGAGCATGTTCTCAAAACTCACAATCAGGTTGATTTCTAATTTTACCATCAAAAATGAGGATTCTTAAAACTATCATTTTTCTTTTTATTAAGTGTGAAAAGTTTTGTTTGTTGGTTGTTTTTATTTTCTACACTCTTCAGGGAGAAGAGCATTCTTCTTGACTTAATGTCTACTAGTTCAAGGGTAGCAACTTCTGCCTAAATACATTTAGAAGTATTCACACATCATATTGATCCAAGAAATAAAAAATCACAAGTGACATCTAAGCAGTTAATTTTTAAAAAAGGAGTTTGGCTTGAAATTTTTCAATCTTAACAGAAAATTATAGAGCAGTGAATGCAATAGCATTGAGAGGGGAATGGGTTTAGGTCCTGGGCCTGGCCTCCACTGACAAGGGGGCTGTCTGGAGAACAGGCAGCCTTGCCAAGCTCCCATTCCTCATCTGAGAAATGAGAGGATTAAACCTGCCCTCATACCCTTCTGAGATAGTTCATGTATATTACAGACAAGAAAACTAATCTTCAGAAAGTTCCAAGAGCTGCCAAATTCACAAAGCTGGTAAGAAAAGATCCAAAATTTAAATCAAAGATTAGCTCACTTCAAGAATGGCACTCCGCTAACTGTACCAGTGACTTGCAACCTGTGCACTCTGTGGTCACCTGCAAGGTGTTGAGGTGGAAAGGGAAGTAAGTGGCAAATGAGCAGGGGTCCAGAACCTTCCATTCCAACTTCAGCAAGAGCAGCTCTACAATGATCATTTGTATGTATTGAGTTCCTATAAACGATTTTGTTTAAGAAATTTTCTCTAGCTAAAAATTGCATTGAAAACCTCTCCTGTACCATGCATGCTGCCTTCCAACATATACCTTTAGTTTCTCGAGGAGTGCTAGTCCCATACAATTTTCAGGGATGATGTAAATACTCCGTATCTGCATTGTTTAACACAGTAGCCAATAGCCATTTGTGACAAGTGCCCATTTGCAATGTGGGTAGTGTTATAAACAAATGAATTTTTTATTATATTAAGTTTTTATTAATTTAAATTTAAAGCACCACATGTGACTACTGGCTACCATATCAGACAGTGCAGTAATCTACAGCAATAGATAAAGAAGGAAGACCCTAGGGTTAACCAAAATTGACAAAACTTTTGTTTTAAGGTTAAACGCAATTTGGCAAGAGTAGTGAGAAGCTAAAGTTCTTTCACTTCAAAAAATGTAATAAGCACATAGTGCGGCTTCTGTAACTGTTCCCCCCTACCCCCCATAGAGCTGATTAAATGGCTGTTTTCGTCTCCATAATATGCAGGTGTGATACAGTTAGAGTGGAGGAAATCTGTGTCCTCTGCATAGCAGTTTACCTACACTGAAACAGAAGTTCTGTTTGTCTCCATCCGTTATTTTATATTCATCTTGCTATTCACAAATAGGTAATTTTCTAATGTAGCAATCAATTTTCTGTCAACAGAATAATTGAAAGACTAATCTCAAGTTGCTCATTCCCACATTCTTTCAAAGCAGACCCTCTCTTCTGGGCTGTGTTTCTCTCCCACCTCCTCTGACAAAAGCCCAGGAACCTGGGTTTTATTCCCTACTAGTCAACTGACCCAACCCCAAAGGGAGAAGGGCCTGAGACAAGGAGGCAGGTCCAGGAGAAGTCCCCACTTTAAGTCTTAGCTCACAGAAGTGAGAAAGTATTCAAGTCAAATGTCTCTCACTAATAGATTATTGTTACAGCTATCTTCTTTCTCAGCAACTGAATAAACACAAAATTAGATATCATTTCTTACCTGATTCTAGAGAAGCCAGTGCATTCATAGTTCAATTCTCTCCCCATAGATGGACCCGTCTCCATCCCCCTCCATACCTCAGGCAATCAGGAATCAGACCACCTGACAGCAGAGGATGGCGCAATCATTTCCCATATTGTCATCTGATGAATGCCTGAACAATAGTTCGTTTAAACAAAGTCTGAATCCCGTTGTCGTTTCAAAATGCCTGTACCTTTCCCCCAAGCAATTCCACAGTGAGTCTGCATTCATTCATTCATTCAGACACACTAGCATTAGACATTAAAATAAAGATAGTCTGAACCAGATTATTCCTTTTCATTGGAATAAAAAGGGGTCACTGGATCAAATCTGGAAGATATAATATAGCACCCAAACAATAATAAGACTTGTTAAGGTAAAATTCTTTAAGGATACTGCTTATCTAATTTTACATACCAGAATCTTGACCACAATCATTATGCAGCATCCACCAAACTCCAGATATCTATATTGATTCTCTCATTTAACCAATATATATATGATTACTCCTGTATGGCAGGCATCCTGACAGGTCATCAAGGTACACTAATAAATAAATGAGACAAGTCTCTGCTCATACAAAGCTAAAACTTAATAAAAAAAAATAGGAAAAATAATTTATAATTTTGTGAACATCAAGAGATGTAAAAGAAACAAACAGGGTGATACTGAGAGAAGGTACAGCCACTTTCATTTAGGCATTTAGGTGGTTCAGGAAGGTCTTTCTGAGAAGGTGATGTTAACATTGAGACCTGAAGCAGAAGCAGGAGCAAGTAATAGTTTGCCTGGTGATGAGGGACCATCAGAAAGCAAAAGGCCAAGTCAGAGAAATCACTGCCATGATGGAACACAGGGAGGTGGTGACCAGTAGCAGGAGAGGAGCTTGGAGATAGTGGGAACCAGATTCCCCAGGACTCTGAGGGTCACAGGAAGGAGTGACATTCAATCCCAAGTGGCCTGTAGCCACTGTACAAGGGTTATTAGCAGGAGGGCAGTAATAATTGCAGGACTTCATGAAAATGACAACAGGACTTTTTGAGAATGACAGAGCCAGAACTCTGTAGATCAGCTTTTCTCCGTGAGGCAGGAGAAAACTCTTAGTCCAGGTGGTTGAGGAGAGAGTCTTGGGTCCACTTTTCTTTTGCACCAGCCAGGCCAGCCTCCTGTCCATGCTCACCCTCTGCGCTTGCTCACCATACAGTCCTCAAGTTCTGAGCCTCAGTAAGTCACTTGCTTTTCCCTCCCTCCCGAAATGAGCTTCTCCATATACCCACATGCTCCATGTATCCTTGCTTTCTTCATGTCTCTACTCAAATTTCACATTTTCAGAGGGGATTTTTCTGATCACCCAATCCAAAACAGACCTCTTGTCTTGCTCTCTCTCCCAATCCCCTTTACTCTGCTTTGTGTATCTTTATTTTTCTTAATAGCAGTAATCATTATATGATATTTTATGAATTTATGTTTATTTATTGTCCATCTTCTGAAAACAAAATATAAGCTTCTGGAGGGCAGGTCCTTTGTGTCGTTCATTCATTCATCCTCCACATTTATAGTAGTGTCTGGCACATAATCGATAACTGATAAACATGCGCTAAGTGAAACACCACAGTCGTCCTTTGTCCTTCCCTTTCTACCTGACAGCCCAGAATCCAGTGCAGGCAAACCTGTCAATAATCAGCATCTTCTGCAGTGGAAGAAGGAGGTGAAGCCCATTCTGCTCAGATACTAAACTCAAAACAAGTGTCCCCAGTGCACATCCCACAGATGCCCCATTCAACCCCTGAACTTTCCTCGCTGAGCAATAGCTCAGGAGCCTTACTGGATAAATATGTCATGCTAGTATCTTCTATGAGTTTACCATGAAGTACACTTTTACTTGAAGAGAAGAAAAATTAATATATGGATTAGCAAGAAGTGAAGATATTCTATGTAGATGTATTAAAAACCATGATTTTCTCAATGGCAGACACCATAATTGTTCACCAGGGCACCCACAGCACTAAGGAACTCAGGAGTTTTCACTACATGTTTGTTAAATAACAGTTAAGTTAAGGAACATGATTTATGCACAGAAAATCAACAGGAGAGCAAGCCCAGAGCAATAGTTATTGAAAGTTCCTACTTTATCTAAGTCCGCTAAGCAAAAGACACACTCAGAGAAATGAGTTCTCCACTGTATCAAGTTTGCGTCCTCCAGGAAGCCTTCCCTAACTGATCCAGTTCAAACTAGATTTCTGTTGCTTTCAGAATTGCTGCCACACCTTATGTCACTTAGCAGTTTTCCAAAGCTTTATAACAAACACCACTTCTCTTGAAGACTAACATCTTTGAGAGTTGGGACTATATCAGATATTCTACATGCCAGCCCTGTGCCTGAAACCATGTGCGGAAAGCAAATTGTAGAGAGTGTTTTCTAGGTATGCTCTGGTTAATTAACAAGCAATCTTTTTAAATTTCCATTTCTCTAAACCATAAGCAACTTAACTATGTTTTTCCACTCTTATTTGCATATCTACTTACAATGTCATCATGTTTTACATATATATGTTCATTTTGCTTAAATAAAATGAAGCAATTTTTTGCAATCACTGGAATACTGTTAACAGACAGAACCCTGAGTTTTCCATCTGGTAGCAAATCCCACAACAAAGAGACTTTTTGGAAGCTTGGTTAATCCTCTAAAGAGATGTGTTTTACAACTCAACTTTTATCTGATGTCAACAGAAACATATTTTTGCAAAATGTGGCTCATATGCAATACGCTGAATTCCTAGTTTAAAATACAGAAAGATAGAAGGGATTGTGGATAAATTATAAAAAGCAGAATAATCTACTTATTCAAAAACTCTGAAATGGTCTTGAGTCATGACCCCCTTGGCCCAGGCTATAAAGAGAAGAGCTACCAACCAATTAATGTACCCAACGTTTTTCAAGCTCTTTCTCTGGGGAAGACCCTGTCCTGGAAGGTCAGTGGGAAGAGTTCAGCTGGAAAAAATAGACAAAAACCAAAAGAAGAATGCAAGCGAGATGAATTCTTTCTTCTTTCTTAGATTATTATTTCCCTTTTTGTTCTCTCCTCAAATCTTTAAGCCTCTTCTCTACCTCTCACTCTCAACTGAACTGGCTTCTCATTTCTCTCAAGGGTTGCGGGGGAAAGAATTGAGAAACAAATTTTCACAAGCATCATCACTACCACCATCTTTACTACCACATCTGCCCAGATATCAGCATCTGGGCCTATCTACTCTAACTTCCCTTCCATTACAGTGGATAAATGGTCAGTGCTCCTTTCTAAGGCCAGCCCCTCTCTTACCTACTGAAGGATACTGCTGCTGCAGTTGTCCTCTCTCTCCCATGTGGCATCAAGTTTTCTGTCTCTACTGGATCAATCCATCATCACAAAAACAAATGTAGGATTTCCCATGCATAGGTCTTCTACCACTTCCTGAGTTCTCTGCCTCCTTTTACACTACAACACTAGAAATAATTGCCTGTATTTGCTGCCTCCACTTCCTCTCTTCTCATTCAGCTCACTCTTGTCTGGTTTTGACCCCATGAATCCACCAATGGTGGAGTCCCCAGTGACCAGATTGTTGTTGATCCAAAGGCAAATTCATAAGCTAGCAGCATTGCCACAACTGGGCACTACCTTTCTTCCTGGAGTGCCTTCTTCACTTTACACTGTCTCTTGAATCTCCTTTCACCTCCTTGACTACTCCTTGCAGTCTCCTGGGCTAGCTTTTCCTGATCTTTGCAGCCTTCAAATGTCCCCAGGTTACAATTCTCATAGCTCTTCTTTTTTCTGTTATTAATCAATGACTTTGAAATGCCTTCTAGATACTGGAAATTCCCAAATATATACCTGTTCCCCTGATATTATATACTCATTTACCTATATCACACTCCCACGTATATATCCAACAGTATTTTACACTCAGTAAGTCCAAAACTGAACTCTTGATTTTACTCTCAAAACTGTTCCTCTCACCTTCTGCTTCAAGTAAATGGCAAATCTATTTTTCTGGTTTCTCAGGCCAAAACATAAGAATATAAGCTCTTTGGGGGCAGGCTTTTGTCTGTGTGGTTCATCTTTCACATTTACAATAGTGTCTGGCACATAGTAGGTAACTGACAAATACCTGCTAAATGAGGTACTGCTGTAGACTCATAAGAGAAGGACTTTGGAAAGGATCACTAATCTTATTTAAGGCAAGATGGGGGGGAATAATTGGAAAATACTTCAAAAAATATTTTTTTAAATTTGGTTTTGAAAGATTAGCAAGAATTTGAGAAGAAAATAAAGGGAAACACTCCTGGCAGAGAGAACAGCATGAGCAAATATAAAAAGATGTAAAAACGTGTGTCATGTTTGAAGAACTAGAACCATGTCTCTGAGGTATAGGGTAAGTAACAAGGCATGCTGGGAGATAATTCTGGCAAAGTAGTTTAAGACTAGATCTTAGAAAGTCTTGTTAAGATACTTGGAAATTAAAGGCAAAAAAAAAAAACTGTAGAGATTTTTAAATAGAAGAATAATATTTAATAGCAAACTGCTGAGGATATAATAAGTGATTTAAAATGTGTTCAGAAAAACAAAAGAAGGAAATGATAGGGCGATAGACTAGAAGGTCAAGAGGAGAGTGTGGAAGTGTGGGAATCTATGGCAACAGTTCCAGCAAGAAGTGGAAAGTCTGCACTAACCTGTGATAGTAAGAATGGCTAGTAGAGAGCGTCTATAGGAGAGATTGTGGAAACAGAATTGCTCATGGCAAGTTAAGGGTGAAAAAGGATACAAAGTGGTACAAAAGGTTGCTAACCTCCAGGCTTCTTTTCCTGATGCCCAAAATCTTTTAGAACAACTAGAGGAGATGCATCCCAAACTCCTGGCACTCTCAGATGCTGAGAGCCAGATGAGGAGGAAAGATCAACTATAAGCAAAGGCAGGCTCCAGACATGTGTGTGAAAGCCTGTGCCCAGCATTTACATCCATTTCCTCTGCACAGTGATTCCATGTGGAAGTCAAATAGCCGTTTTCCCCCCACCCTGGCATCACCATTAGGTGGGATTTTACCGCAGAGGACTCAGCAGAAGGTAGTCTAAGCGGCATGCCAAGATTGAAGGTGAGAGAAAATTTCTCTATTTCTAAATTTTACCTATAACCCGCCTGGCTTCCAAGAAAAGAAAAAAAAAAAGAAAGAAAGAAAATTATTTCTCTATCAATTGTACCACATGAGTCAATCCTACCCTGAATCTCTAATTCTTGTTTGTCCTATTAGTTTTATATTAAACTATATTATATTTTAAAGAGATCTGGAGGCAGAAGCTAGTTAGAAAACTCAAAATCTTTCATAAAACTATTAGTATTGAGAAAGATTTGTTAAGTTTCAAACTACAAATTTATAAGTAAACTTTTGGCACTTAGTTTACTAACATGGAAAATAGGATTTTTTTCTGTTCTTTGTGATTCGTATTTTTCTTCTCTTGTCAGTTTTTCATTATAATGCAGCCTCCAAGAGGTCACAAAGTTAACAAGAACAATTATATTAATGATAGAGTGAGTTATTAAAATTTAGTTTAATAGCCATTATATTTGTGATGATAATTATAGTTATGACTAACTATGATTACAGCAGCCATTGCAATCATAATAAGCTCAAGGATGGTTTAATGCTAATTGCTCCATCATAAAGAAATCAGAATATGGAACTGTAACTAGATATACTTATGCTTGCAATGCAAAAGAACATATTTGAATATTAATTACTAGATATTAGCCTTCTCCATGAAAATAGAGGAAAGGAAACTTTTGGTAAACCCAGGCTTGGTTTAGATCTGCTTTAGACCTCCTGAGAAAAAATGGATATCAGCCTTTAAACTAAATACCTTGCATTGAAACTAATTTGAGATTTAAGGAAAGTATTGATAAGATATTGGGAACTTCTTTAATTCTAAGTGGGCCAGAGATAGAAATTACTACCATGGATCAGTGTCCTTGAAGCACACTAATGAAAGAAACTGCCTAACCATCAAGATCATAAGAAAATACCTGCACATGGAACTTCTTGGTGACATTTCTACTGAAGAGACTCCTGAGATTCTCTCCTCCTTTTGTGTGCCTTCATACAGCATAAGGTCACTCTGGGGAACATGTCAGTCTCATGACGATGAAGAACTATGTGTGCCTGACAATTACAGAGATGGATGGGTGAGAATTTGCAATTCATAAATCTCACAAAAATCTGTTTACTTGCCCGTTCATTATTTTTCCTTAGCTCTATCTCACATTACTTTCCCTCCTATCCCAGAAAGATGCCACTATGTAAAAATTCCATAAGTAGCATGAGAAAACAAGTAATTTGGGGTGAGTTTGTTCTCCTTTGGGCATCCAGAGTAGAAGGCAAACTGAGCCAATTAGATAGAAAAAAATGTCAAGTACCATATTTTTAAAATAAACACAAGATATACTCATTTTCACACATATTTGCTACAGATGGAAATTTCATTTAGTGATGGCTGGTTGTGGACCCTGGCCAAAGGCCTATAAATACCAAGAAGATATCATTATATGAGATGACCTCACTAATAAAGAAGCCACATAGAGACCCCAAGAACAGCATCAGAGCTAATTTTTAAAGAAATATTTGACAATAATAATGACATCAAATCGCTCCATTTGAATCTACATACATTGTTATGAAATCGTAATAAAAACTTTAGATAATGAGAATTTCCAAAGGAATAAAGAATAAGAGTAATTCTTAACAACTAGAAAAGTTCTGGTGGAGAAGAGGAAGAAAGAAGGGAAAATTTACTGCTGATTTTCAGTGGTGTGAAGTTAAGTAAATTTCAGTTATATTATGGGTAATGAGCATAAGAAATCTTGAATTGATTCCCAATCTGTAGTGAATAAGCTAGCCAAGAATTTTCCAAAGCTTTGTTGGCTATCCACACTCAGAAGGCTTTCCAAGCCTCATAGCCCTCTCACCAGTAGAGGATGCTGTTCTCCCATGCATAGGAAGACACCGCCCACCCCATCCCAATTCCATCCGGAAACAGTCCATACAGGAAAGGATTCCTATTGGGCCATTTCATAAGTGTAGTTTTGCACTCCAAACAAAGACAAGAGACTCTTTCATTCAGATAAAGTTAATTTAAATATTTTAGTGGTGATTTCCAAATCTATCATTTTTAAGGAAGTGAAAGCATTGGAGTGGTGTGGGAATGAACTAAATGCTGCTGACTAAAATATAAATATCAGACATTTTCTCCTGTAATGAGCTCCCATTAGTGAATCTGAAAACAAGGCATTTCAATGAAGAGAGAATGCTTCTTGAATTGATCAGAATTGTCCAAATGAAGCCAAAGTAAAGGCTATGGGCTGTAAAACAAATGAAAACAAGACAGCCATTCTAATTAATAGTAATAATAATTTTTTTCAAAAGCTGAAGGGGAAAATTTATTTCCAAGGGAAAATGAAAAAACAGGAGATGGTATTTGCCAGGAGAAAAGTAGAGATAAAATATAAACCTCAAGAATATTAGTTTAATAAAGAGGAAAATAAGAAAAGAACTCATTCCTTTGAAAAAAAGAACTTGTAAAAATACAAGCAGGATAAAATTAGACAGGGACCTTCTCTCTTCCAGTAAGTAACCTTTTTTTCATTTCACAAGCATTCGTTGAGTGTTTGCAGAGAACACTAGAACTGCAGGCACAAAGCTGAATAGTACCTAAGTCCTATTTCTGGGGATCTTAGAATCTAAGAGCAGAGATAAACCATACAGAAATTATAATGTAAAGAAGAAAATAATAAATGTCGTGAAAGAAAGATACGAAGTATTATACACAACAAGAAGAGGGGGTGTTGTCCCTGTGTTGATGGATGAATCAAAGAAGACCTCACAAAAGGAGCAAGTTTTCAGTTTGACCATTAAGGGATGAGTAAGGTTTCAATAAGAGGATTTGGCCCTTCCTTACAGAGAAAAGAAATGATGTGGTTAAAGTTTCAGAGTTTAGAAAGTAATTTGTTTTTAACTGTGTTTGAGGAAAGGAGTGGTGTGCAATACCAGTGATTCTTAGAAACTACATCACGAATACATTGGAAAATCAGGCTAAGAAATGTAGACTTTATTCTTCAGGCAAAAGTTTCTTAACCTGAATTCAAGAGGCCTTAAAGCTTCTTATGTATTTTTCTGGTTGCGCATTTTTTTTTTTCTGGGAAGAGAGCCATTATCAGATTCTCAAGTGAGTCCATAACTCAAAACAATTGAGAACATAAGGAAGATACCTCTGCCCAGCTCACAAAGTATCCTCTTTTGGGGGAGGAGGGGAAATACTGACCTTGACACACAAGGATGTATCCAGAGCTGTGCTGTCTGACCTTGCCACAGCAGTTACATTTGAATGAATCAACTAACCCAGGTCACCCCAATCATATTCCAAGGGTATGTAGATGTAAACTGAGAAGTCTGGAAACCAGAGGAATGGGAATAAGAATTCTCTAGAGAAAATATTCATGAATTATTTATTGTCAGGTATCTGTCACTACTTTGATTTCTGCCCCTCACACTACTAGATTATGCAAATCTTTCTTGAATTTTGCGAGATAAGCTCTGTAGCCTTCCAATTTCTTCCTTTCTTTCTCTTTGTTTTTTTGTTTTGTTCTGTTTTGTTTTTTGTTTTTTTGTTTTGTTTTGTTTTGTTTTTGACTGGCTATCCAAAGTTGATTTCTTTCACTCATAACCAAAATAATTTTGATTGTTATAGAAACTATATTTCAAACACTAAAATGAGGCAGTGAGAAAGTATTTAAATGTTTGCACAGAGGTGTGACATTATCTAAAAATTATTTCAGAAACATCAGAGTTATCTTTAAATGTTTTCTCTATCCCCAATCCTCAACATCAAATCAACATTATATTTTATCCATTTTGCCTGATAAGATGTCTAGTATCTATTCCCACTGCAGCTATCCTGGTTCAGGTCCTAATCATTTTTCTCCTAGACCACTGAAATGAGCTTCTAAATGGTCCCGCTCACTCTAGGCTCCAATCCATTCCCCATATTGCTGACAAGTATCTTCTACAACTCATATAAGATCATAAGCACCAGCCCCAAAATTTTAGCCCCACATTTCTAGAGAAAAAGTCTAAACTCTCTGATTTAGCATTCAACGTTCTTCAAAGTCCAGCCACAATGTACATTTTCAACATTATAAACCACAGGTAATATTCTCAAAGTCACCAAACTTTATTTCAGATCAGGTCATGGGTTCTAGGTTTCTTCACTTACTGCTCCCTATGTTTGAAATGACATTTCTCTTCTTTTTACTCTGTTCATTCAACGTAGGTCTCATTAATGTCATCCTACCCTGTACTATTCAGGCAAATCATCCTCTTTATTCTTTGCATTCTTGTAGCAGGGTATTTTATTACAGTTTGACATATTATAGATTTTTGCTCATCTCTGCCACCTCCATTATCCTGTAAGCTGCTCAAGGGCATATCTATCTTATTTATCTTTATATTTAGGACCTAAAGCAATATCTTCCAAAAGTGGGTGCTTGATAAATATTTAATGCATATGAAAAAGGAGTTAGTGGGTATAAAAATTAATAAAGAAAATTAAGAAGACATATGTGGAGAGGTATAGAGATGACCTGGTATGTAGCATGGTTAATCCCAAAGCAGTTCATGAAGGAAGAATTGGCCAATGGTGTCCAAGTCTGGAGAGCGGCCGAGAAAAGGATTAAGGGTGATAAAAGCTCACTGAATTCAATTATGGGGAGGCAATTGTTATGATATATTCGTAATGTGGAGTGTCTGAAGAAGTTAGAACACTGGTTCAGGAGGGGGTGGGAAGGAAGCAGAAGTGAAACAGTTCAGAAGTAAGGAAATAAAATGAGGTTAACCTGAGGGACAGTCCAGTCCAGTGAGGCAAGGAAGAAAATCAGAACCATCCTAGAGATGAAGGCAGAATAATTAGCATTGTCAGGAGAGAGAGAAGCCTCCTCTTTGAAAAGGAAGATAGTTTTGGATACAACAATTAATTATTTTAAAAGAAAAATGATATCTCTTAAATCCAAGAAAGGAATAAATAGGAAGAGCTGCAGTCCCCAGTGTTATGAGTTTTCACTCAGCAGTACAAATATTTCCATTGCCTCTTTCAAGAACTCTCCCCCAAGCAAAGTTCATCCAATATAGAGTCAAGACAAAGGTAGAAGAACTACAATTTTGTAAAGGGGAGATGTAAAGAACATAAAGACAACCGAGATAACTTGGAATTGTATCCATTTTGTGTCCAGGACACCCTTAATAGTCATATTAAGCTACACGTGGATGGGCTGTGGAAACAGCTGGGTGGGCCTTAATTTAATTTAACTAATTGATTTATTAGTTTCATTAATTGCTGTCAAAGGATACGAATACTGTCCCCAAAGGCCACAGTTTAGGTGGTCATCACTACAGCTTCTAGAAAAGTAATTGAATTTCTTAGTTTAGCCCTGGAGGTGAGCTATCAGGACTAGCAGGATTTAACAATACTGCGCCATGGAAAATAAAGACAGAGAACTACCTAGTGATACAAACAGTGCCTCCTTTCTTCTCATTTTCCTCGGTGACAAGGTCTTTTTTCATTAGTCTTTTAAAGTTTCTTTTTATCAGAGTAAATTACTTTCATTTCTTCCCCACGCACTCTCTCTACTATCTTTTTCTTTGGAATTCATCTTTCATTTTTAACTTTGGCTTTCTCTAATTATCTTCGATGCCATCAAATTTTCTCTATACAGCAGTGAGATACAACTCAATAAATAATGGTTAAATTGCTAACTCAGAATCTTAAACTGTTTTCCCCTGTTACTTTGCAGTTTTTGAACATGATGCTAAAGCCTAGAACTTTGAGTTATAGATGTTTCTCTTTCTTTTTTAAGTAAAATTGATACCTACCCAATTTTTAAATGAACTATCAAATATGGAGCAGAAAATAAAGATAATCATGAATCCAAGACTTATTACTTTTTTATCTTTTTCCTGTCTATATGGATATGCCTGAATCTCAAGGGAAAAGAGCTATATAAATAAAATGTTTAAAGGCCGCTTTACTCTGTTAACAAACCAAGGAATAAACAAAAGTTTTAACCATGAAACAATCAGGAGGAGCACAGTTCTCTTCCTTCCTTCCGTCCTCTCTCCCTTCCTTCCCTACCTAAAGTTGGCATCTGTAAGGCTCTAAAGAAAGTGTGTCAGTACCTAGTAAAAATTAGCAGTTGAGAGACATGGTAGCTAATATACCAAGGCAGGCGTCACTAGATGGAGAACTATCTAGATGAGGACTGGACAAAGCAGACAGAGACTGTCATGTGCACAACTGTATAGCACAGTTCAAGGGAAGATGCTTATCCCTGCATACATAGCAGACACCCCCTGGAGACACTTTTCAAAATATTAAGTAGGAAGATGGGCATATTGAAGCTGTTCAAGTTCAACATCATTGTGAACGAATGAAATTGGAGCCACAGCCATTGATGTGACCTCATTCCTCTGTGAAGGCTGGTAGAGCCCAGGGAAATTCAAGTGTGAAGATATTCTTAGACTTCAAGGACATAGTACATTTGTGCCACATTTCATAATATTTGTTCTCCATCCCCCATACTCCTCTACAATTAACGGATATACACACTACAAGATACATATTTCCTTTTAAATATTTAAATTTTGATTTCCAAATTAATTTAGGACTCTTTTTCTTCTGAAAAGATGTATAAAAGTTATTTTACACTGGCAGTATGAATGCAGCAATATGTGTTGTGATTAATGCAGGAATAAAAAAGCTAAAGACACAGGGTCAATCTCAATGTACCAATATCAACTCATGGTCTAGAAGAAAGGTTTTATAGGAGAGACTCTCTGATGCCCAAATAACTGCTAGCAATAAGCATGAATAGTTCAAATCTGTAGTTCTCAACTCTCTTATTTAGCCTGTGGTTCAACACTGCCTCTCATAGCATTTTGCATGTTATATATATATAGAAAAAAAATTATATATATGTATATATATATATATATATATATATATATATATATATATATATTGCTGCTATTAAATCATATTGTTGTTATAATGTTAGGGAGCTATTGAAATACTAGAGTTCAATCTACAAAATAATAATATTACTTTAACACCCTGTAAAATACAATTTGCTTACTATAGTGACATTCACGCTGAATTGCAACACAATTTTGCATTCTACAATTTCTTAAGAACCTTAATATGCTTGTGGCTTTTACAACTGTGATTTGGTTTTAACTGTACAGGTAAAATGTAAAAATAGTAGCTGTAGAGGATAAGTTTAACATAATGAACCAAATGATCTCAATGTGTAAACCACAGCCAAAAGAGTCAGAAACCTTTGAAAACTATCTGTGTTTTCCACCCACTTAACTTCCTTATCAACATCACTGTTAATATCATTTTGTCAGTTGGGGGGCCTTTTTACAGATGAACTTGTTAGGCAATGTCTGGTGGAAATATCATTGCAGTAGGGTCTCGAGTGGCTGTGCAGTTACCTAGACTCTCTCTGGGGCAATCAGCCCTTCTGATGATAATTCTGAAAACTGAATCATGGGCTCTTTCAACTGGAAAGGCTCTTAGAGATCATCTGATCTAGACCTCAATCAGGAACCTGCTTGCTTCTAGCCACAAAGCAGATCCACTTCTACTCTCATTGTTTCACTTGGTTTTTGTACAGTTCCTCTTTCTGCTTAGAACCCAGAGCTACAGCAGTAGTCCGAGTACCTATCCTTATGATATTTCCAAATTTTATTTCACGCCCACTAAACTGAACGTTGACATTCTACAGAGTAGCTCTTCTTATTTAACATAAAGAATGGGAGCTAGCAGGAAAGAAACCATACTAACCCGGAGGCACTTTACATGAGAACTAAGGCTACACCAAGTTCCAAGACTAGCTGCCCACCATGCTGTAGATTTCTCTGGAAACTGCTAGTAAACTGGGGATTCGCCAAGTTGACAAACCATGAATTGTCCCCAATAAGAAGACTCTAAATCCTGCTCATTCTTCAAAATCCAGTTTAAATATCCTGTCCTCTTAGCTAGCTAATATTAATAATTAATATCATTTCCCCTGAGTTTCAAGCACTTTGTGTACTTCCCTACTGTAGTCATTAAGAATCGTCTCCCAGTGAGATTACGCGGTTTACTGAGGAAAGTGACTCTATGTTATTATTTTTGTTATCTTCAGTGCCTGGAATAGAATAGCTGTTTAATAAATGTCTGAATTTAGAAGGAAATGTCAAAAAAAAATAACCATGAAGAAGATAACATACTCTTTTTATTGTACATCAGGGAGCATCAGAAAAAGAATGTAAAAATGCATAAAATCTCTTCTCTTTGTATGACTAGAAAAAGCATATGAATGTAGTCAGATCATCTTAACCAGTGCAGAAAAATCATTTCCGAAAACGAGGTAAGTTTACACTGCCTCTGCACCTCTGACAACGCTGGCCAGTGTTATTTAAATTGTTCATTATTTGTTCAGATAATTCTCAATGCCACACATTCTCCAACAATGTTAACCAGTTGCACACTCGCAATATGTAGATGGATTGTAGGAAAGTGGAAACATTTTCTTTTGTAAATATGCTACACAGTACACAAAATTGTCATTGTAAGTCATTTTTACTAATGTCATTTGAAAAACAGATCGTCTTCAGAAGCTATTGTTTGTGGTACTTTGCTGCTGTTTTCCTCCATTCGGCATTCTGTACTGTAGTCTTCACAAAAGAACACTAGAGGGATCAGCTTCATATTTTTCAGAGCCTTTGTGTTAACCGAGCCAAGTACAATTACAGCTCTTCCCAGAAGAAGGAAAGAATAATGTTGGCAATAGGGTGTTACCACCCAGAACCACACAAAAAGCTGCAAATGTAACCAAAATGGCTTTCTCAGCTTTTATAAACCCAGAAAACTACGTGGCATTTTCTATGCCCAGAGGCAGCACTTTGGGAAATTACCTTTAGAAAACTGGTTAGAGGTCTATCGAAGCTTTGAAAAGAACCTGCAACCTGGAGAGGGATTGAGGGAATAAATAAGCAGACTTGTTGTTTAATAAGGCTGCCAATTTTTTTTTTTTTACTTCCAAAGGACAAAATCAAGTAAATGTCAAAATTTTCCCAGCTGGTAAGCACATTTAGATTTCAGACTAAAATCCTCCAAGAGGAGTAGGGTTGATAATGAGAAAGCAAGAACAACATAAATTCCTTCTTTTCAAAATAGAATAAAAAAATAACTTGGTCATCCTTAGTCTGGACATTTTTTTTCTCGCGCTTTGCCTGTGATTTTGGTGTTTATGGACACATAAGAGGGGGACTGATCAAGCTGGTGATCCAAGTCTGTCAGAATGAAGGTAACTGAATCAGATCAAAATTAAAGAAAAAAAAAAACCTCTTGTCTATATTGTCACACTGTATCTTTAATTTGTCAATTTCAGAAAGACCCTGTCAGCTCCTAAACTGATTCAGTTAATGAATTACCTCATTTGCTGATCCTCTCATCCCCCTGGTACCTGTGGCTTGTCCTAATTAAAATAAAAACCATACTGCTCTAATAATTTGATTGGGTCATTTCTCCTCTCAAAACTTTGCAACAGTTTTAATTGCACTAAAACTTAGAATCCAATTTTAAATCGATATGAGGGCTCTAAGTCCATGTCTCAAATGTGCTCTTGTCCCTGACCCAACTGCTGCCTCCCTGCTCTACACAGCCAGGGACGTCACTCCAGGCAGTCAATCTGCTTGACTCCAATAACATGCTGACATGATTCCCCCTTTTCTTGATTGTACCTTTCTCTTCTCCAATAAATAAACCCTCAGTCAGAGCGCAGCTGCAAAGGCCTATTTTTGTTGGCCATGCTGGGTTGTTGTTTATAGATTTTGATCTGCAATATATCTTGTCTTGTTTCTTCTGAAATCTCTGTGCTTTCTGACTCCTCAATACGTCCACAGCATCGACGCTGAGCCGGGAGCTCCATAACAGTGGTTGGCTGTTGCACTGAAGGAGACTGCAAGGAAGCTCAAATCTTCGTCTTTACAAGCCAAGAGCGATAATGCAGATCCGAAAAGTTCTGGAAAAGTGATGAGGTTCGTTTTAGCCATCCTCCTTCATCCCTCACTCCTGACTTGGTCCCTCCCTGCTCCATAAAAAATAGAAAAAGAACCCTGGCTTTTCTATATGGTAGAACTTTCCAACAATGTCCTTCAAAAGGGATGGGTCTTGTCTCAGAGCCAAGGCATCTGCCTCCAACAGTTTGGGCTGGGTGGTGGTGGGTTTTTTTTTTATACTTTTAGGCAACGTGGAAGTGTCTGGAATGGTGCCTTTGGTCCCAGTCATCCTAGGAATTACTCAGTGTTTCAGGGCCCTGAGCCAGTAACCACCTCCCAACCACTGCCCAGCCACCTCTGCCACGTTAGCTCCGACAGAGAGGCGGGCGAGCTGTGGGTCCAGGAAGGCCAGAGTGATAGGGCCTCCCATGCTGAGAACCGTCCACAGGGTCAACAGTAATTCACAGGCGAAAAGCACCCACCCTCTAGCCCCTATCCCTACCCCACAGAACTGTAGCAAGTGAGTCAGTTGTTCAGATCTCACTCTCATTTGGGCTCCTCAAAGTTTAAGACACCAAGACCCATAGAAGCAGGGCTATAGCCCACCCAAACATGTACCTTGGCCCAGGGTCGCACCCATCCAGATGCGGCTCTTTTTTCTAATTTGTGAGCCAAAAGAGGAGACTTTGGGAGGAATGCCTTTTACAATTTTCCTCCAGTGGTGAATACCTTATTCTAATGACTCTACCTAGAGGAGCCACCTTTTGCCAATTCCCTCCAAGGTGGCACAGCTGACCTGGCCTTTCAGAGTGAGGTAGATCTTCGCATGCCAAAATGATTGTTTTTCGTTTTTTTTTGTTTGTTTTTTTTTAATTTGGGAGGTGGGACATTGGCCCCAGCTCTGGCGTTTGAGCCATCTCCTTTGCAGCTATCAGGCTGGTAGTTGTTCCCTAATCACAGGCTCCCCCAGCTAGAGGAGGAGGACTTGAATCAGATGCACATCAGTGAGTATGAATTCCAATGAAATTAAGCAAGAAAAAAAAAAGTGAGGCTTCATTAGACTGTGTGGCTTCTGCTAGAAAAATGGGTCTCTGTGGTTCCAGACAAACTGACTAGGTTTCTTGTCCCAATCAGCTTTACTGATTTATGTAAATCATTACTCCCTAACCAGGAGGTTATAATGTCCTTCTTACACACACACACACACACACACACACACACACACACACACACGCGTACAGAGTTTACTGTGAGGGAGAATCAGAGTGGGTTAGATTCTTGCTTGACGCTAACACATATGACTTGAACAAGTTATTATCCATGAATCTTAATAAGTTCATCTATAAAATGGGGTAGAAGTGATATCAAGCCCACTCCCCCCATATGGTCTAACTCTACTTTTCTAATATTTTAACATGGGTGTTCCACAGTCTCCCTTGGTAATCTAGTTTGTTAAATCATTGTTTCTGTTCATGATGTAATCTTCTTATGGGAAAGGACCTCATCTGTTGTGTTGCTTTGTATCTTCAATACCTAAAAATGTGTTGGTTGAATTAATAAATGTCAGAAAATCCTACCTAGTTTCCAGTCTCACCTCTGCCACAAACAAGCCATTAAGTAACCCCGAGCATGTCATCTGAGCTGCTTTGGCTATAGTCTCTTCATCTGTAAAATAAAGTATTTGCAGCACAAAGGCTTGGGCTCTCCAAGACACTTTCTCAGTTAGATTACTGCTACCTCCGGTTCTTTTCTCTGCTGAATTTCTATCATCTCAGGCACATCTCACATCCAAATGATATCCTGTGGTGATTCAGAATGCAGGCTTCTAAGCCAGACTGCTTGGGTTTATATTCCAGCCTTCACACTAACAAGCTCTGGGATTTGGGAGCAATCTCTTCAACTTTGCTAAGCCTGTTTCCTTATCTTTAGAATATAAATAATAATAGTACTGTGTCAGGAAGCTGTTGGGATGAGTAAGCGACTAAAATCACGTAAAGAATTAGAAAAGTGTGTGATAAATAATAGGCACTCAATAAAAGTCCACTGTAATTATCTGACTGTCTTTCATTCTCATATTTTGCATTTAGATAATAGTGCCTGGCATTTGGGAATTTCAAGCAGTATTTTAGTTTTTATTTCAAACTTTTCTCTTTTTGATCAATGGTAGTCTAAATTCTACATACAGCAGTCTACCTGGGTATCTGGTATAAGAGTAATAAAGGAATAATCCTGGATGCAATATCCATCCTATTTATCAAGAACGTGACTAATAGTATTTTCTAAAATTTACAGTGTAGTGTGTTCTTATGTTCATTCTAAGCCACAAATCAAAGGATTTCAATGAAGATCAGTGTAACTTGACCTCTGCATCTTTATCTCTCATGAGGAAGTTTTTTATTTTCCTGCATTTAAGATCATTTTTATTGTTTTCTTCATTAAAGATATTAGGAGTGAAAAAAAACATGGACAAAATTACATTGCTTGTTCCTAAAGTTTTTATTGTTACTATTATTAATCTAGCTCCAGCCAAAGTGCCAGAACATAATTTCCCTTCGGTGGAACATGGTCATTTTGCTATTCTAAGCGCCATTTGTGAAGACAGAAGTTGAAAGAGCTGTGAACTATAGATAACCCAAAAATTCATAAATGGTTGTTACATTATTATTTTTCTCACAATTATTTAAAAAAAAAAACAGATTTATTTGGAAAGGCTCAGAATAATGAAATAAATACAGTACTGATTTCAAATGCAAATGTCGTGTCATCTCTAAATGAGTCAACCTTCAAAAGACAATGATGAACCAACCAGATAATTTCTGTGTGTCAAGGAGTTTTAAAGGTGATAGCTAGTAAATTGAAGTACACATCAAAGTTTCTCAAATAAAAATGTTAAATATAAGTTACTTCTTCATACACATCTAAAACCTGTCAAGTACAGGGGAAAATAATCTGTCCCACCCCCCCACCCATTAACTGAACAGATCACAGAAATAACTGGCGTCTTCCCACCTCCAGGAGTGTCCCCAGGCTAGAATGGCAGCTCCAGCTACGTGGGAGTGTCTCTGAGTTCCATCCCCTCCAGCACCAATCAGGACAGGGCTGCAGCATGTTCAAATCCGCGTGGCAACGCCCAGGATGCTGCCGGAGTGCCAGATTCAAAGGCATTGCTGGGTCTGTCAAGGCTCTAGGCTGTTAAGTTCTAGGTTACTGGTCATCTCAGCCAGAAAGGACAAGGCATGATTTACGAATACATGTGCTCATTTTGTGGAAATGCACTCAGAGCAGTATCCTGAAAACACTGAACTTCAGCAGCCAAGCAAGTGGGATCTTGGACTTTAAGGTGTGGGTGTTTAAGTTAACGATGGCGTCCATTTTCACTAGCTCCTGGAGCCTAAGCCCTCCAAGTTACATGTGTCTTACATATTTTGAAAAAAGATTGATGCTACCTGTTATTAATTTATGAAGTGAGTGGGCTGAGAATTAAGGAGGCAGAAAAATCGTGACATGCAAATGATTTTTCTTCCCCCTATGGATCAGAACCTTAATTGTACAATAAATAGTCTTATTCCCCATGTGGATGATGCAGGTGATTTAAATTTCACAAGGGCATGTAAAATTCAATATGCATTTCTCCATTCCCAGGTGAAAGGGCTGTTGAGTAAACTATTGCCTTTTCACTGAAATTTATCTTTACCGAAGATGGCCACGAAACCAGGCAGCTGGAAATTAGAGAGAAGCGGCCCAGTTATTTGTTAGCACCCTTCTCTCTTAAGCCAGAATCCATGTGCTGTGCCTTTAAGGCAGGGGGGGCTTGCTCTCAACTCCGGGACTGAACTCTGCCCTCCCTGGGCTGTGAGTCAGACTCTGCAGGCTCAGATAAATGGAATCTGCCCCTGTGAGATCCCACAGGCTTCCACTGCAGCGAGAAGACATCAGAGTGCCTGAGGGGAATATTTTCCCTATTGACCCAACCCCCCAGCTCAGAGGTCACTTGTACTCTTTTCTGAAACAGCCAGAATGTCCTAAAAGCCTGTGAAAATTAAAAAGTGTAATTCATGACCCAAGCAAAACTTGTCCTTCCTCCCATCATCTAAGGACCACCTGGAGAAAATATGGGCTAATGCCAGATTCAGGGCGGGGGGTAGAGGGACCAAAGCCAACTCTCTTTTCAGTCTTTCCATATTCTCTCTCTCTCTCTCTCTCTCTCTCTCTCTCTCTCTCTCTCACACACACACACACACACACACACACACACACACACACACACATTTGTACTGTTAATCATCGTCTCAGGTTTGATTAAAACAATATTTTAAGACAGGAGGGAGACAAGATATTGTGCCAGGGACTACAGATCTCCCCGACAAAAGGGGTGTGTGTGTGAAAGAGAGACTTTTAACAACTTCTTAGATTGTTTTTTTGTAATAGTGTAATCATCTTTACTTAATCCTATTAATTAGCAACAAATTTATCCACCGATCAAACAATAAAATGGGGTGAGGAGGGGAGAGAGAGAGTGTGTAAGAGAGAAAAGAAGGAGGAGGGGGAAGAAGAGGAGGAGGAGGGATAGAAAGAGAAAGGAGGAGGAAGGAAGAAAGGAAAGAGCAGAGGGACAGGGACAAGGGAAGGAGAGGGAAGAGAGGGAGAGGGAGAAAGAGCTCACGATGATAAATTGAAAGGACAATCAAAACAAAGTTCCTTCTCCCTTCCTCCCACACTTCTAGATTTTTGGGCAGCTTCCAACCTCACTAACATTCCCAAGGGCAAGTTTTAAAGAAATGCTCAAGAGGCCCACACAACTCAATGCCTGGACGCACTGAAAACTTTCCAAGATAACAGTCCTGGATGGCAGCTCTAAAACTGGGCCACGGAACAGGAGCCGCCTAGGACCATGAAGGCTCTTAAGAAGATGTCTGTGGCACCTGAGCAGTTCTCTCTCACTCCCAGGCCCCCAGGAGGGCTCGCCGGGTAGCTGTTTCTGTCCTATTTGTTCAAATGTGCATAATAGTATCAGAAGAAAAATAAAAAGGAATAGCTCCTTTAAATACAAAGAACCAGTAGATATCAACACAGATTAAGTGAAATAAGACTTTATTTTGCATCCAAAATTGAGGAAATGAGATAGATTGTTTACCTAAGTAAAGTGTTTTCCTGAAAGCAGAAATTACAGTTTACTTAAGCTCTGCTTTATAAGTTTAGTGCAGTATTGGCTTGTAAACTGGTGTTGATATTTACTTGGTTCGAGTTCTGTAACAGTATTTTGACTTTAGTTTGAAAGACCAAGATGGCAATTAAAGATCTGCTACTAATTTATTCTTAATTAAAGATGCAATCCAAGAAGTAACAACTGTTTGACTGGGGTTTTTCTTTGTAAAAGTGTGAACTTCTTTAGTTAATCTTGTTAACTGAGCAACAAATTTATCCACTGATCAAATCTATTTTCAAAGAGATAATTATACAAAAAGATTTAAAAAAACATTGCAGTGTACTATTGATTTTATTTCCCTCCTGAGGAGATTTCCATGGGTTTCCTTTATCCAATCAGTTCTTTAGCCTAGAATTCAAAGCCCTTAATGATCTGATTACAAATTGTCTTTTATTTTTTTTTTTTTTATTTCCCCTCCTATTAATGTCCTTATGAACTTGGAGCCAGCTGGATTCATCTACTTATCTCCCTACAGCTCACTTCATGTTATTTCCTTTTTCTGGAATGACTCCCTACCGCCCCCCCCCCCCGCCCCGACCCTCTGCCCGCTTCAATCCTACTCATCCTTCAAGGTCTAACAAATACTGCCATCTATTTAAATTCTTCCAACAGGTTTTTTATATACAGATGGTTGATGTATGACCTTCGTTGTGGCTGCTTGTATTTCTATGCCCCTCAGTACATGACATTTCCTGTGTCTTACTCATTCTCATTACCCCCACACACTATACCTAACACAACCTCCATTACAAAAAAATAGTAATTCCCTGACACCCTCCCTACACCAACGAATAAAATGAAAGCACCAGAGCAAAAATTACAGTTTTTTTCTCAATCATCTGCTAACATAGCTGCCTTTAGTGTATATAGATATTTATGTGTAATGAAGCAAAACTTTAGGTCTCAAGCACACAAAATTGTCAGGTAAAATAAACAACTTGAATAATCATATCAAGCCAGATTCCCAGAAATCCTTCTCACTCTGGATCTCCAGATCACCACCACGCCATGCAACTGTGGGGATGTGCCTTGGAAAATCGAATTGACCAAATGTGTCCATTTGTCTGATTTGGTTTGCCTAATCAATACAAAACAAATTTACTATGAGAACCAAAAATGTTCTTGTCCATCCCTCTAAAAATCCTAGACCTTAATTTGTTTTCATAGGATCAGCTACTTGCAGTCTTCTTTATTTTTCAGAATCTTCCATGTGGCTTATAAAGCACTTCACCAGGTTGCCTAAAGGTGGATATTAATTTACTTACAGGAACTGAACTGTTTTCCCTTTAATTAAACACTGTCTTCTCAACCCTATTATGTGCTTTTCAAAAGAAAAAGACAAAACAAAACAAAACAAAACAAAAACCCTATATTTGCTGAAAGGGGTGGAGGACTTTTATGAAGCATTTCAACTGATTTGTCAAGAAAGCAGTATGCAGTACAGCTGTTCTCTACCCCTAAAGCTGGCCTCTCAGATTTCTTCCAGTGCCTTTCTTCCAACCTCTCTCCCCACCTTCAGGCATACTTTCCGTCTCTGTTATTGCTCGTTCTTGCTTGCTTGCTTTCTGCCTGCACCCTTTCCTTCCCGGCTCCTCCTTACTAGCATGTCCCAGAGGGAGGAGGCAGGGGTGTGAGTGGAGAGCACAGTCACTCTGGCACATGCAATACCCTTAAGGAACATGAGAAGGATTCACTAATAATCACTAAAACACAACCAAAGTATTAAACACAGAAAAGACATAGAAATATCCAAACAGCTCACAATGACACACAAATTATCCTGCCCTTTATGAGGTTAAAAAGAAAAGTACACTGCTTGGGAAAAATAATATATACCTCAGAAACTTTTAGCAGATATAAATTGATGTGTTCAAAATTCAAAAGTCTAGTTTTTCCTGCACAAAATTCAGAATTTAGAATTTATTTTCCATATTCCTAACCAAAAGAACCACTAAGTCTAAGAGAAATTTGCTTAACTTCAGAACATTTCATGGCTTAGAATATTCTTCTTCAAGAGTATTACCTGTTTTATATTCTTTTTCAAGAGCAGATTAAGAAAATAAATCAAACACAATCCTCAGCCTCTCACAAATGAGAACAAAAATGCTTGATCTACAACTGTAAGTGAGTACATTTGGTTCAAGGTAGAAAATAGGGGTCAGAATGGAGTGATGGTGGCCTCCTTTCGGAGTTTATAGGTTTACTGGCCTTCACAAGTGTCAAGGGTTCACAGAATTGTATCTTAAACTAGAGAACAGAGATGGCAATAGACATAGTGTCTGTCTTCTTCATTAAATGTAATCTATTTCCCATGCTTTTATATATTCATTTAACTCAATAGTTATTTAGTGTTTATAACATTGTAGGCACTGTTCAGGTTCTGGAGAAATAGCAAAGAACAAAAGAAACAAAATTCCTGTTCTCATGAACCTTACCTTCTTGTGGGGGAAGATATACAAGAGAAAAGTAAACAAATAGATAAATTGTATGGCAGATGGTGATAAGCACTAAGACAGTGGGAACTGTTGCTGCTTTAAGTAGGTTAGTTTAAACACACACACACACACACACACACACACACACACACACACACAAAGAAGATGACCTTTGAGCAGAGTCCTGAAGAGAGAGAATGAGTGAGTCATGTGGATAACTTTGGGAAGACTATTGCAGGCAGAGAAATCAGCAAGTGCAAAGGCCCTGAGGTAGGGACATGTCTAGTATGTTTCAGGATCAGTGAAGGGACCAATGAAACCAGAGCATAGTAAGTAAGGAAAAGAGAAGTCTGAGGCAAAAAAGATCAAAAGGGAGACAGTACACATCCTATAGACCAGCGGTCTCCAACCTTTTTGGCACCCTGGACCAGTGCTCCTATGAGAATCTAATGCCTGATGACCTGAGGTGGAGCTGAGGTGGTGATGCTAGCGCTGGGGAGAGGCTGCAAATACAAATGAAGCTTTGCTTACTCACTAACTGCTCACCTCTTGCTGTGTGGCCTGATTCCTAACAGTCCACAGACCAGTACCAAGGTCTGTGGCCTGGGGGTTGGGGGACCCCTGCTGTAAAGGTCAGTCATCAGTTATCAAATAAATGGACTTTGGTTCCTATACTGGATGAGATGGGAAGATTTTGAATGGCTTTGAACAAAGAGACATGACCTTAAATCTTTTAAAAAGATCGTCTGGCTGCTGTGTGTAGAATAGACTAAAATAGTAGTGCTAAAGGTGATAATAAGTAATGATGTACCTTGAAGATAGGGCTGACAGAATTCAATAGATAAATTGGTGCAGAGGATGGACGGCAGTGGGGGCAATAAAAGAAAGAAGTAAGATGATTCCAAAGTTCTTGGCCTGAACAACTAGAGAGAGATAATTGCCGCTTACCATGATATAAGCACAATGGTGTCAAAAGAGGGAGTTTCTTCCCTCCCTCCCTCCCTCCTTCTTTCTTTCCTTCCTTCCTTCCGTCCTTCCTTCCTTCCTTCCTTCCTTCCTTCCTTCCTTCCTTCCTTCCTTCCCTCCTTCCCATATTTCTTTTATTCTTTTCTTTTTTTAATGAAAGAAATTACACCATAATTGTATTCTGATGTGAATGATCCAATACAGAAAGAAAAAAAAATGAGGATGCTGGAGAATGAGCAAACAATTGCTGGAGTGATATCCTTGAGTAGGAAAGAAAGGGTGGTTTGGTTCGTCCACAGTAACAGAAGTGAAGATAGAACTATGGATGTGTTAGTAGAGATGGTGGTGGGAAGTTGTGGAAATTTTCTTCCATTTGGTTCTACTTTCTCAGATGTTCAATGGAAGGTTAGAGCAATGACTATTTCTCATTATCCTTCCCTGACCCAGTTGCCACCGCTTCACCACCATCTAACCCTCCACTGTACCCCTGAAATAGCTTATCCATAATCAGCAAGGCCTCTGCCTTCCAGTTATTCAATGTTTTCTTACAGCCCACACCTATACTTGGATCTACAATCCTGGGGCTGGGAGATTGCAAACATATTTTTACAAGCTGCCTGCCAAGTGGCTTCTTCCTGCCAATAGAAGACAGTGGAGAATAGAAGGTGAAAGGGAGGAAGCAGTTTCCTGCTTCTGGCTCTGATGGCATGGTCCTTGTTGGAAATTGTGGTAGTGGCAGTAGAAATCAGAGCATTTGGACTCCAGCAGCCCAAACAGGGCAGTACTGTATGCAGTGGCTCTAGTCCTGGTTGAGATGGACGGTTTCTGCAGAAGCACACAGCAAGGATCTGCTTATGGACGTTAGCAACTTCTGATCTGTGAGAATCTCCTTCTCCCTTTATCCTTCTTCAGCCCCCTGATCTCTCTCTTTTTGTTCCTCCAGTCCTGCCAAAAGTGTTGTAACCAATTCCTTAAAGTAAATTTCCACAGTATAAAAGACATACAAAACCAATACCCTCAACCCTCCTTTCAAAGATTTCCTCCATCTTTCTGCCTTAATTAAAATGTATCTCTCCCACAATGGCACTTTTTCCTGCAACACACTCGTGGATCACTGTTTATTACCTCATGTCCCAACTATTCTAGGGCCAGGAGGTAGTATTAATACCCCCTTCTCTCCCTACTGTTCCTTTCATATCATTCTCTCAACCTGTCTTCTCAAATCTGCTCATTTAGACCAATTCCAACTGTCTGTACTCTTTAACCATCTCTTTTTTACCCAAGTCACCACCTTGTTATTCCCTTTTTTTAAGCAAAGATTTTGACATCTAGCTCCCAACTTGGTTTTTATCCAAGCCCTGTCAAAAGCTTAAGTGATCTCCATGCACACATGGATGACCTATTGACCCACCCGACATCCTCAGCTTCAGCTTCTTGTCCTCTTCCAGGTTCGTCTCCACTCCAAACGGCTCCAATGTCATCACCTCTATTTTACTTGTTCCATAACTAAATCACTTATTCCCATACCACCTTTTTACTCACAAACTCTCTTAGGTTTAGCATACTTGACTGGGTACCACTTGGCCTTTGTTTAACCTCATCGGCACTTCCCGTGTATTGACTCCTGTATTTTCTCCTATTTAATTAACACTTACTTTCCTTTCCTCATTTCCCTCCTGAGATAACCTCATTTCATGACTCATTATTTGAATAACACTGTTGTCAATATCTTAATTCTCCTGCTATACTAACTTTTCACCATATAAGTCCAGCAAAACCCTAATTTTGAGTTATCCAGCTCTTTCTTCATGACTGTACCTGAGTTGCTAAACATAGCTAAGAAAAAAAGAATCACATAACATGGCAGATTGGTTAGGTCTTTATATCTTCGAAAGCTCAATTCAAACAGGCCATGAACCTAAGCAGCTCTAGCTATCTTATATTGATCTCTGGTCTATACTCTCTCACTTTCTCCAATGACTTTTTCACGGTGTTTTTTTTTTTTTTTTTTTAATTCTTCTTAAATCTTTAACCTTTCTTCAGCCCCTTTGCTCTCAGAACAAGGTGATCTCATATATTAATTCATGGAGAAAATACATGCCATAATAGGGCTCTCTTTAACTTTTTAATAGCAAATGCACAAATCCATCTACACCTGCTCATCATTTCTTCCTTCCTGTTACAATAATGGAGCTGTTTCGTAAACTTATTTTTGACAAATCTCTGCATTTCTGCTTTAATTTTAATTCTTCACAAATTCTCAGAAACCTACCATGCTTTATTAATGTTTCTCTCTGCTTTTCATCTGGAGACTTTTTAGTAACTTTTCTTTTCCTTTATTTTTTAATTGAAATAAAATTCACATAACATAAAATTAACTATTTTAACATATACAACTGAGTGACATTTAGTACATTCACAATGTTGGACAACCCTCACCTCTATCTAGTTTCAAATATTTCATTACTCCAAAAGGAAACCCCATATCTATTAAGCAATCACTTCCCTCTTCTTCTTCCCTACAGCCTTTGGAAACCACTAATCTGCTTCCTATCTCTATGGATTTACCTATTCTGGTTATATTATTCAAATGGAATCATGCAATATGTGACTTTTGTGTCTGGTTTCTTTCACTTAGCATAATATTTTCCAAGTTCACTCATGTATATATCTACCTATTCCTTTTTTTTACTTCAATAATATTTATTACAAAGATGTATCATGTTTTGTTTATCCATTCATCAGCTGATGGACATTTGGATTGTTTCCACCTTTTGACTACTATGAACTATGCTACTACGAACGTTTGTGTATAAGTTTTTGTTTGAACACCTCTTTTCAATTCTTCTGGATATACACCTAAGAGTTGAATTACTAGGTCATACGGTAATTCTATGTTTAACATTTTGAGGAACTATCAAACCATTTTCCACAGCAGCTTCCCATCAACTTTGGAACATACTTATGTCTTTCCAATTTAAAAAAAAAAATCTGAACCCCATGCCGTTCTTCAGTTACTGATCTTTTTAACTCCTCTCAGAGCAACTTGTGGGAAAAAGTTGTTTATAGGCTCATCCTTCTTGCTGCTACCATTAAATGCTGACACTCCTCCAGAGCGCCAACTTTTCTTTTCTCTGCATTGTTTCCGCCATTGATTCTGGCATCCCTCCCATCTGTTCTCCAGATTGAAGCCTGTGTGACCTTTTCAAAATGCAACTGTGATTATGCCACCCTTGTTTCGAACAATCAAAAACATTTTTGTTCCTCATGAGTAAGACAAAAATCCCTAACCTACCTGACCCTGTATGGTCTGACTTTACTCCTCTTTGGCTATTTCTCTCACTAGGTGCTTTGTCACTCTAGAAACCCAGCCTTATTCCCTTCTTTCCACCATAAGCCTTTGTTCTCATCATTTTCTCCTCCTGGCCTATACCTTTCTCTGCCCCCATATTTTCACTTGTTAATGTCTAGTCTTCAACACATTTTCTGTGAAGCCATCTTTGATTTTTATGAATTGGTAAAAACCTTATAAGCTCTTACAGCACTGTTGTCTTAGTCAGTTCAAGCTGTTATAATAAAAATACCATAGACTAGTACTTTAAGCAACAAACATTATCTCTCACAGTTCTGGGGACTTAGAAGTCCAAAATCAAGGTACTGGCATCTGGTGAGATCTGATATCTGGTGAGATCTCACTTACCGGCTTATAGATAGCCACCTTCTTACTGTTATCTTCATATAGCTGAGAGTAGAGAGAGAGGAAGCAAGCTCTCTGTGTCTATTCTTATAAGGAACCCGATTGATGAGGCCTTTACCTTCATGACTGGATTACCTTCCAAAAGCCCCACCTCCAAATACCGCCACATGGGGGGTTAGACTGCAACATATGAATTTTGAGGGGACATAGACAGTTCATAGCAATAGTAATAGGCTGAAATACGATACTCCAAAATTCATATGCTGAAGTCCTAAGTTCTAGTAACTCAGAAGGTGACTGTATTTGGAGGTAAGTTTCTTAAAGAGGAAATTAAGGTAAAATAAGATGCTAAGGGTGGGACTTAATTCAATATAACAGTTGTCCTTATAAGAAGAGGAGATTAGGACAAGACAACAGACAGACCAAGGGACAACCACATGAATACACAGTTAGAAGCTTGCCATCTTCAAGCAAAGGAAAGAAGCTTCAGAAGAAATCAAAACTGCTGGTACCTTGACCTTCATCTTCTATCCTCCGGAATTGTAAGTATTTCATGATGATCACCCTGGCAAACTAATACAATCACTCAGGTTCTTTCTATTTTGATCTTCGGAGTCTCCTTGTAGTCCAAGATGGCAGCCAGAAGAAAGAAGGAAGGTGAAAAGATTAAAAGAATTCTACTCTCAAATAAGTCATTTTCCTTTAAGCAGCTCTCCTGGAAGTTACACACAACACTTCTACTTCACTGGCCAGATGTTGTTCTCATGGACACCTCTAGATGCAAAACAGGTTGAGAAATATAATTTTTCTGGCTACTGCTGCCCTGAATAAAACCAAGTTCCTGCTGCTAAGGAAGAATGAGAAACTAGAAATTCAACTGCAGCTAGCAATCTCTGCTACAATCTACAAGTGTCGTATAAGCCTAGGGAACTTGGAAATAAATACAATAAGTCCTCACTAAACTTGTGGGTGACTTCTGTGACTTAAGCGAAATGACATATAATGAGACCAATTTTATCATAGGCTAATTGATATAAATGAGAGGTAAGTTTCTATGGCATCAAGAATCTGCTATATATAAATAATGAAGTAAACTAAACCCATAGTATTAATTTGGGAGTTATATATAGGCATAATCTGTGTATATTTGGTATTTTCATACTTCCAATGCATAAGAGAATTGGTACATTGAAGTAACCAATGGATTAGTTCTATGGTTCCTATTTAAATTGTATAATTAGAGAATTTATTACCTTTTTATTTGAATTTCAAGAGAATAAGATAATTTTACTAAGTTTATAAATAGTACCAAGGCATATAAAAGAACTTGAATTTCATCATATTTGAAAGTTTAATTAATTGGATTCTTAAGATTTACTTAAGTGCTTAGAAAGATTTTACTTGTTAATTAGCTTAGGATCTTTTAAAAATCAAGTATTTTGAATTTGTAAATTCAGTTAAAAATGTTCAAACAATTTTAATTAATTAGATTTAAAGATCCCCTTGAGAATGGTTGTTGAAATATGCTACATTTTTAATAGAATGATAACATTTCTAGGTTGAATGTGAAAGAGTGAGGAAAAATTAATTTGAATCTGTAATATGTCAAATATTAATTTGAAAATTTGAAAGACTCACAAATAGTCTTTCTGTGCATAGAAGTTGCCCTCAAGGACACTAGAAAAACTTCACACTGACAGGCACATGATTATAAAAGACTTAAAATAATGAGTTCTAAGTATTTGGGGTTTTTTTCTTTAAATAATGTGAGTTCATTGGAATCCTTGGAGCAAAAGAATGTCATGATCACGTTTGTGTTTCACAAGATAATTTGGATGACAGTGAAGTCTTTTCTTACTTTTCTGCCAGGTAAATTCCTACTCAATTCTTCAAGCATCAACTCCAAGGTCACCTCCCCCATGAAAATCAAACTGATACACCCTTGCACTTTACTCATTCTGTATTATTTCATTTTATTGAAATTATTTGTGTCTGTCTCCTCTAGTAAACCATGAGGCAATGCAAGCTCATTTATTTTTAGATTTTGTGTATGTGTGCTTGTGTGCCTAACATGGAGCCAGATACAGCACAGTCATACAATATATATTTCGATTGGATAGAATGCAGTTGAAATTCAAAGTTTAGGACTTGATTCTGAATTCAGTGCAATCCCACCAAAGTATAAACATCAAGTGTCACCCTACTGAAGAAAGAGGTGACCTCTTCTTCTAATTTCATTGCAATTATAATTAAATAAATAGCAAGTCATAATTATTAATTATTTGTATCCAAGAGACATGTAGCACCACAGAAAAAGAACTGGCTTTTTCAGTATTTCCTATCAACAGGTTTTCAGCTGTGTACTCACTTGCAAATGATTACATATTCGCAAGGAAGAAATGTGTTTTGGTTGGAAAAAGTCCCAGCAGGCCCATTGGGTGGGCATTTGATTCCTTGATAAAAAGCCAAGTCCTGCTGTCTGGAAAGGAGGAAATTAAAAAAGGGGCAAAGGACTCTTTGCTTCAGGGCCTGAAATAACACCAATTTCAGCAAGAACTATGAGAGCAAGATAGTTGAATTAAACAGTGGAGAAAAATTGCTGTCTAAGACTTCTTTTGCCATAAAATAACTTAAAAAATAACTTCAAAATAATTTCCCAGCCCACAACAATATTTTGACCAAGAATATATTGAAAAGCAATTTAGCAAGATGTTTTAGAGGACTTTAATGCAGTAGAAGATATAATCTTTTTAGGTACAGTAGAGGCAAATAAATATCAATCCAACAACAAAAAACCTTTAGTGTACCTTTTAATCCTGAGATTATATTTCGTGTGTATGTCATTCCTTTGTAGGTATGTGTATATGTCTCTTCCCACCTAACTCTCTCTCTCTCTCTTGTTCGCTCGCTCTCTTTTAATTATACTGTAAAAATCAAGCCAGCAGGAACTGCTTCTTAACATTTAATCATTATCCATCCTGGGTGTTGTAATTTTTTTCATCTCCTATTATGGAGAAAATTTTCTTTCTATTGCCTATATTTCTCTCCAGCACATTAATTATCTTTCCTGTGACAAGCCCCTAATCCATTTTTTTCCCTGTGAAATCAGTAGCACTTAATGAAGATTATTCTCACTTTATAAAGGCTTTAGAAGGGACTTTTCAGATCCTGTCTAAATGAGGGCCTCTTAAGTCACATGATGAGCTGAGATTGGAGCCCTGGTCTCTCAGATTTGATTAGCAGGTCCTGATGGCTTGCTCCTACTAGCTCAGCTCTGTGATTTTAGCAAGAAAAAAAGCAAAAAGAAAAACAAGAGTAGCTATCTGGATAATAGCAGGAACAAGTCAGAGAGAGGAACATTCATTCACCTGCCATATGCACTATAACTGAATACAGTCATTAGCTACAGATGCCTGGTAATTTGAAATGGGGGCCTTTCTACCTCTTATCTTAGGTAGCCTCAGAGTGGAGACCAGTATGTATAAATAAGAGCTTATTCATCTTCCACTGGGACATAGAATTAGTGATTCTAGTATGTGGTTTTTCTCTTCCTGTATCTTTATTACCTTTTTGCCTTTTAAACAATCAGTGCTTCAAAATTATGGTATGTTTAGATCTGCTTCCACTATTCCCCCTCAAGAAAAAATATATAATGTATTAAATCCCAATTTGGAGAAAGTAGGGGTCCAGGTCTAAAAAGCAGATGTCATTATGACAGTCACTAAGGAGTTTTGATGACATGCCTCTCATCTTCTCTCATACTTGTGGGGAAAGCCACATCCCAGCCTTATGCTGACAGAAACATATACACCTTACCAGATGCTAATTAGATTTGGAGTTCCCAAATATTCAAATATTCCCCATATTAGTGACAGGCAGATACCCAGGAGTTTTAAATCAGAGCTATACATCTGGCAACTTATGGACCACCTGTAGCTGGGATGGTAAAATCAAAGTCTGGAAACAAGATATCATGAATCTGAAATAAATCTAAAGAATAAAGAATAAGAAGCTATGGCTTTTTTCAGTATCAATGATTAAATTGGCTTCTTCTACCTCTGCAAATCAGATGAGCTAGGAATAATAACAAGAACAATAATAACAACTAACATTTGCTGAGTGTACTAAGGTGTTCCTTTCACTAATTCTTTAAATTATGATCATAACAAACAGGTAAGGAAGATATTTTTTATTACAGTTTGTATGTTAAATGTATATGAGAAATAAATTGTAAATTTGTGTTAACTTATCCAAAGTCATAGGTTTTGAAAATTCAAAAATTGAGTTTCTAAGTTAAGATTTTGTTATGTCAAGTTTGTACTCTTAATCACTACCTCTTCTCCCTCAGAGCCCTATCACGCGGGAGTCTTAACCCTACCAGAGTCTCAGGTAGAGCTTTGCCCATGTCCCATCTCCTAACTCATGTAGGAGGAGCCCAGGCTCAGACTCTGGTTTCAGCCAACAAGCATGAAAAGGAATATAACTAGATCACAAAATTTTTGTGATACAGATAAAGCATGACCCAGAAAACAAACAAATGTAGGAATACTGCAACCCATAAAAAGTCTGTCCTTAACCTGATGCCCAAGGCAGTCAAGATCCTGGAACGTAGCCTGAAACATTTGACCTTCCAGCCTGCACATATACTGTTCTTCTGTCTAAAAAATGCCCTTTTCCCCCCGCTTTGCCTGCCCCACCTCAACACTGGCTGCACTTGGAAACTCTTGTTTTGGCTTTAGACTCAGCTTAAAACTTACTTCTTCAAATGAGCTTTCCCTAATCCCCTAGTCTAGGTGAGAAAACCCCATAACAATCTTCAACGATTGCCCTATACTTTGCTTATTATAATATTTATAATTATTCATCATGTTTTATTTTATTGCTCTTTTTCCTTAATAGAAATTCACTAGAAGGTTTAGAATCACTTTTGCCTTATTTCCTAATGCATACTTGCTATTTGTTGAATTAGCAAGTGAATGAATGAAGAAGCAACACATACCTTGACAGTATAGAGTATTAAATTCTGAAACAGCTTTTATAGAATATCCTAAAAAGCAGGATTAACAGTTATCTAAGATGAGCTAACTGCTCTTTCTAGGTCCCTTCTAGCCCCATAATTTCTTTTATTATTTTTTTTAAACAAAATTGCCAACACAACCTTTAGATTAATAATAGCGTTGTTGCCATTATTTCGCCACTCTCGTAGATGAGTGCCTGAGATGGAGGTGAATAGCAGGACGGGTCTCCATCTAATCAAGCTTTGAACAGCACTTGTCTCGAGGTATGATGGCAACCATTCCACTTCTCAGAAGTATTGCCATTAGATGAAATAGGCAATAAAGATACTTTTCTTAAGTAGATGTCTTTATGTAATTTTACCCTCATCACTGATTAATTTACCAACCTCACCTCCTTTGCTCCAGTATTTTACTATGTTCATTTGACAAAGACAACTAATTCAGGACACATTATTTTTAATAATTACTTCTTCCAATGCTGCTGATTAATCTGCAATTTCTTTCAGAAACTGGATTGACCAATTGATGGATATTTTTAACATAAAATTGATAGACCTTTCTGGCTGATTAGGGGACATTACATATGAAAAATTATATTATTATTTTTCTGCATGACCCAAATATAGAATTTGACAGCTTACTGTTGAGCTTTTGTAACCTAGAATATTGAACAAAATCTAAAAATGAAGAAATAAAAAGTATCTATCATTAACATAAAATGCTTCTTTTAAATTCCCATATTCCCTGAAGGAGCCACCTGAACCCATTTAATCTGTTAGATGAGAAAACTTAGGCACCAAGAAGTCAAAGTCATAATATATTTTAGTAATCTGACAATAATTTTAATTTCTGCTTTTGACTACCTTTATGAAGTAATACTCATTTGAAAGAGAAACCTTAAAGGACCCAGATAATAAACTGAATTATGAAGATTTTCTGATACATAGATCTAAGGAAAGGCAGTGGACTACAAGGTCTTGAAGACAAGCTATTGTCTTCTATCTTGAACTTCCAGCTTAAGGTCTGAGGTATAGATAGTTCTTTATGCAAGTCATGAATAAATGAACGAATAGTGGTGATATGCCTATTTCTTTTGGACTGATGTTTAAAAGCCTTAACAGGGTTTATGAGGTCCCTTCAGATCCGTTCTTCCTTTATCTCTACAGTGTCCTCTCTCAACATCCCTCCTTTGCTGACTATCCTCCAGACAGAATTTCTTACATTACTTCAAGTATGTTTTGCATTCTTTTGCCTTGGAAACTTCAAATATGATCCTTCTGCCTGCTGCAGTCTCCTCACCCATCATCCATCACCGGGAGATGTTTCAGTTTCCACTTAAATGACACTTCTGGGAAGTCTTCACTGGCTGTTCAGCTTCCTTTTCTATAGACCCAACACCTGTATTTATTACCCAGTCACAACACCTACCTTATGTCCCTAACACTGCCTACCTAACTTTGGGTAGACTCTGTATTTCTTGAGGGCAGAATCTGTGTCTGTTTTCTATTGGTCAGACCTCTGTTGCAAATTACAGAAAGGTTACTGAAACTCACCTAAGCTAAAAAGAGATTTATTAGTTACACATTCAGGCATTCCAGATCTTTATTTGAGGTTGTCAAACCTCTCTTTCTCCTTTTCCATCTCTGTCTCTCACCTGTTCTTCTCACTCTATGCTAGTCTTCTCTCTACAGCTATCGCTCTTCATCTTCCATGTTCTCTCTAACTCTATTATCTCTCCCTCTCTAACTTTCTTTCTTACTGCAGACAACTTCCTCCATGTGTCTGGAGAAAAGAGTGAGGAGTGGGCATGGTTGGGCTATAAACAACTTCAGATTACATCATCCCAATTTAATGGTCACAAAGGAAAAAGGGCCTTTCTCTCCTGGCATTTAGGTTTAAAATCCAAGGACGAAGCACAGGGTTTGGACCAATGCTCTGGGGTTGGACTGATGCTTGGACCATTCACTGTAGCCAAGGGAAAGAGTAACTATCATCAGTCCTGGGGCATAGTCTCAGCCTTATGTCCTGGGCCAGTGGGGTAGCCTAACATGAATAGGAATTGCGGAGGGACAGTTTCCTTAAATGAAAAGGAGTGCACTTCCCAGGAAAGGTGAAAGTGACGCTGTGTGAACAAAACTATACAATTTCACCCACACTGGGTTAATATTGTTTCCAGACCCTACCATTAAATCTGGCATATGGTTGTAAATTAATAATTATTTAGTCAATGAATGAATAAATTAACTTAGGAAATAAATTTAAAGGACATTAAATTTGATGTATTAATATCTAGAGTAGTGGGAGTCTTAAATGGGGATGAAAAGAAACATGATATTTCTTACCACAACAAGAAAATGAGAGCAATGTGTTGTGATGGCTAAAAAGCTAATATTACACTTGGTAAAAGATTTGCAAAAGCAGTATACTTGAAGTCACATCATGGGAATGTCTGAGTGGAACGTTTTGGTGATTATGTAGTGTACAGCATGCCACCCTATTCCTAGAGCCAGGTAAGTCAGACTAACAGATGTGCCTACAAAACTCTTCTTTTTAAACACAGATCTACCTTTTAACCAGGGCAACTATGTATTTTAAACAGGGGGTATATATAATCCTCTATTTATATGGTTCCTTGTCTCAGAATTGAGATTATTATTTTGTGACTTCCAGCCTAAGGGCTGGGTCTGGTTACCTGCCTTTTATCTCATCTGAACCTCTATACATCTGTATCCTAACACCATTCATCCTAGCCCTGCCTATGTTTTTCTTCATATTTAGATCTAAGTAGTAGCACCCTCTTTGGTTTCCTACAAATTCTTTTGATCATTGGACTTCGGATAAGTTCACGTTTACTGGACTTCCTTTCACTGTCTGTTCCATTCCTTGCTGGATCAAAATGGTAGATCTGGTATCTGGTTCAACTCACCTCACTGTACTCAATTCAGTTGGGTCCTTTTGCCTGAATGGATTTTCTTATCCTGGATCCTCTTTACATAATCACTGCTCACAGAGAAGTAGCTCCTGGACACAAACCTTGTTTTGCCCCATGAGTCTACCTGTCCCTTTCCATTATGATCTATTTTCTGGCTACTCCAATTGAGATAAATAATAATTTTCCAGAAAATTCTGTTTCATTTTGAGCTTCTAGAATTAGTTAATGGAGATATATTAAATAATGACTTTCATTATATATTCTAGCACTAGAAATTTACCACATAGAAAGGGTAGAATATTTAGCATCATTTAACACACCTCTTAGTTTCTCCAGTAGGATGGCACATCGTGCTCTTTGACTCTGAAATACCTTCATAAAAAATTGTAGTTGGGTCAAACACTTCCTTGCTCTCCCAAAAAACAGCTTAAATGATTTACTACATGATATTTTATCAAACATGAATTTCTCTAGTCTCATGAAGGTATAGTACTAGCTTTCAATTATATCTTTAATATAATTCTCAGAATATGCTCATTTAGAGATATATTTAAATGTCTGTCTGGCTTTTAGTGCTCATATCATCCTTAGGTATATCTTTCTAAAATTACAAAAACATGAATGTTGATTGAGTTCTCTGGTCTACACATGTGACAGAAACATTTTTAAAAGGTAGCCATTAACCTAATCACCTGCAGTGAAGGACTGCCTCTTTCTTTGGTGTCAAAATAATGATAATTTTAGTCAAATGTCAAATTGAATTACCAAGAGAAAAAATAAGCCTCCTCATTTTTCTTATTTCTCATTTTCTTCATTAGCATCTGAGAACTAAGGGCAAACTGTGTCTCAAACATTAAATTTATTTTATATTCCATTTCAAGCCAATTGGCATTCATCTATTAAACAAACACCAGATGCCTAATACATTTCAGGGCAATGGTAAACACTGCTTATAATATTTAAATAGTAAATCTTGAACCCCAAAATTCAATACACTACCTCACCACTAAAAAAGGAAATGCCAAAAGAAATTTTCTTCCCTTATAATTTGGTGACAGAGCCACAATTCCTTACTTTTAGTTCTATGAAAAAAAAAATTGTTCTAAGGAACTCAGTACATGTTATGGTTGTCATGACTTAGATTCACACCATAAGTTTCACAAATGAAAAACCCAAGACATACAGATTTTTAAAATTAATCAATTAAAAAATTAAGTGTGAGAGAAACCAAGTGAAATATCAAAACAACTTGTTAGAACAACAATTTTACTGTTCTTAACTCCTCACTTAGGTATTTTACATTTAACTGAAGAAATTTAAGTTTTATATAAAATGCTCATGGATGACTGAGGAGCAAAACTTTATTTGATTGAGGAATAAACTTTATTTTGTCTCCTCGGAACTATTGAAATGAAATGTAATCATTTGGGACATTATCCTCTTCTGACATGACCAGTGAAAGGTGGCCCAGATATAGTTGGTGGGCACTCCTAGGGCTTTCACTCTGGATTCACCAGAGGTGGGCATCACACAGGGCTTGACCTCTTTTACTGTTTTTTCCCTTTGGTCCAACTGCTGCACATCTGTTAAATTTGGGGTTTGGTTCAGGTGAAAAGTTTAGAAGGGAGACGCTAAAAGTAGGGACTAAAATAAAGAATGAGATTATCTACAAATACAGTTTTGCTTTTGCCATGACCACAAATAATAAAGAGGATATTTTGAAAGTTAATAATTAAAGACAATTCTACCCCTTTCCCTTTGATAACCAAGGAAAACAGGCAGTGAAATGGTACAGTCTGCAATACTGTGGTTCTGAAGGAATGGGTGCTAAAGTGATCTCCTCCCTCTTGGAACCAAACCTATATCATTTGGGAAACCTTCATTCACTATGCAGAAGCTGAGAGACACACACTATTCTAGCCATTTTCAGAGACTAATGTTACCAAAAGCTTCATCACCTTCTCTTTCTTTCTCTTCCTTTGTTCTTCCATTTTTATTCTTCCTCTCTTCCCTTATTTCCTTCCTTTCTCCTTCCTCCTTCCTTCCTTCCTCTCCTCCTTTCTTCCTTCTTTCTAAATTTGTGAGTTTTCAGTTTTCCTTGTTATTCTTCATTTCCACAGCTTAAGCTTGGAAAACTTTTTTTTTTTTTTTTTTTTTTTTTTTGGTACTGGCCAACAAACCTTATTGGAGACTGGACTATTTTTCCACCCCTATTGATTTGGTTTTGCTTGGTGCACTTAACACGGAGGTTCTAAATCCTTTTAGAAGGGCTGTTGCCACTGCTCTAAAAAGTTTGCCCTTTGCAACAAGAATCTGGAGGCATGAGGTAGAGATGGAAAAGGGGACTACCTTTCTCGACTGGAAAATAGGGATCAGAATATGATATAAAATAATTGATCAGAAATGAGAAAAAAAACTCCATAATTTCAAGATTATAGGTTTGTGTGTATTGAAAGGAAATGACTTTTATAAGAGGGAAGGAATTGTAAAAGAAATAAAATTAACTTCTGGCTGTGAGGGGAAAATCTCAGGAATTTATAACTGAAAATGCTTCTCGGGCTCTACAACTACTCAAGAGTTTTCCATCTTCTTAAAAACCTCCCTCGTAATAAAGGGGAAAAAAGCATTATGAGTGTTGAGTTTCTATAGTGCAGCTGATGCTATTCTGCCTGCCTGGAAACACCAAGAGTAGTGACATATGATTTCAATTACGTTCACGGTTCCACAAAATATCCTCTCTACAAAATGGAAAAAGAGCTAGAATAAGTACCAATGTTACTAAAGACCCCTTGGTTTGTCCTTGGGGATTTTAGTGTATTGTTCCTGGTAGATTTCTAGTGACAAGACAATCACATTTCCAAAGCCTCAGCAGGCCTAACATGGAACAATGTATAACTCATGAAGGAAGGAAGGAAGGAAGGAAGGAAGGAAGGAAGGAAGGAAGGAAGGAAGGAAGCAAGGAAGGAAAAACATTAGTCACATAACTTAATAAGAAATAAGATGTTGAATGGTTGAGTTCTGGAGAATCTTTGCTTCTATTTTCTAGGTTCTGTTCTGCGGAGAATAGTCATCTGTATTTGATTTGTTTTTTGCTCTCAAAGGAACTTTGTGAGAATTTGTTGGGTAACACCTCAAAAACATTTCAAAAACTATACAAATGTAAATTTCAAAACATTCTGCCTTCAAATGCCAAAATTACATCAGCTCTTGCTTTTATACTCTCACCTATCATTCTTCCTTTCTTTGTTCCATGAAGAAAAAATAATAGCAGAAAATGTCCTTTTTGTACAGTCCTTCTGGTTAGTCATATAATCACACTTCAAAAGCTATAAGGAGTCATACACCTAGAAGTTACTGCTGACAAAAACCACTTGCTTCAATTCCATACAGAAATAGTCTTTTTTGATAAAGGTTATGGCTTAATAATTATATTTAAATAGAGTTTACAAAGAAAAAATGACTCAACTGGATAAGTTAAGTTGGTTATTATTCAAAGGTATCATTTTTGAAGGAAAATATAAAACTGATCTTTCTCAGAGTTGAAAGTATTGAGCACATTAGACTGGAAAAGAAACTTTCCTCCAAAAACTTTTCAAGTATTTACATTAAACTATTCTGATATCTATGATTTTTTGACCATTATAATCAGATATAACAAAACTCTCAATTATAACAAAAAGTTTCCATACATTGGGGACAAAACAGCTGTTGTGTTTATGCGTTTTACTTTGTCTTTTTGCAAATTACCTAATACTGAAAATAAATGTAGCCATATGTGTCCTAGAGTCACACTCACTCTCATCTCAACTCGGATGACTCTGTAGGATGACCAGACAGGTGAAGAGAACTACAAGAAGAAATATCCACAATTATACTCAATGGGAATGGTGCCACACTACCCAAAGCCAAAGGAGTTTACATCTCTAGTCACTTATTTGTACATGATTATTTTATACAAATAGATGAAGGGTCGTGACTATGAGGAAGAGTGTGCAATTTCCTCCTGTAAGGGGAGAATTCTAAATCTAGAAAAGAACTTGGAGATCATCTAACACAATATCCTCATTTTACTGACGAGGAAACCAAGGCCCAGAGTATTCAATTTCCTTTTTCAAGGACTCCCAGCTGTTTAGGAGGGCAAAGTGAACTGTGACCAGCAAAAACAAATAGGCTTTTAAATAAGACTTATTTCAGAAGTGTAACAGTTTCCTTGGCAAGCATCCTATGTTGTGTTTTAATGTTTCCTACAGGAGCTGAGCTTATAGGAAAATGGGGTCTGTTCCCTTCACTGAGAGTAGACTTTCAAGCCCAAGTTTAACTACTTTATCAGGGTCAAGTTGGTCTCATAGAACTTTTAAAATTTTATAGCTCAAAGGCCTTTATGAGCTATTTTGCTTAAACCCCTAAATATATACTGGGAAAGCTGAGACCTAGAGAGAATAAGCACATTGTCTAGAACATGAATAGAACCTGTGGATGCAGATGCAAGATAAGTTCTTTCTACTCTAGAGGTACAGATGGTAATTCTCAAAGGGCATCAGGGGCCTTCTCCTTAAGATGTCATTTGAGCAAAGACTTGAAGGAGGAAAGGGAGGGAGCCATGTAGACATGGAGATAGAATTTTCCAGGCGTAGTCATTTTCTAGCAACAGTGTGACTGGAAGCCGGTGTGACTAGAGCTGTGTGAACCACGTAAGGAGTAGTCGAAGACAAGTTCAGGGAGGCAATAAGAGGCCGGATCACATAGTGCTTTGGCAACCATTTTAAGGACCTTTGTATTTACTCTGATGGAAATGGAGAGCTCCTTGAGGTTTTTGAGTGGAGTACTGGTGTGATATATCTTTATTTTTAAAGGATCAATCTGGCTGCTATTTTCAGAATAGACTGCAGGGGGGCAAAGATTGAAGCAGAGAGATCACTCAGAGACTCTTCCAATAAATCCAGACAAGAAATGTGGGAACCTCAGAAGTAAGTGGTAGAACAAGGTGGGAAGAAATGGTCAGATTCTGTGTGCATTCCAAAACCTGACAGATTAAGTGTAAGAGAAAAGGGAAAGTTAAGGATAACTCCCAAGCTTCTGACTCGAGCAACTGGAAGGATGAAGTTGTCACTACCTGAGGTGAGGAAGGCTGTGAGGGGAATAGTGGTAGCCCTGAGAGAGATGAGGAGTTCCTGTTGGAATATGTGAAGTCGAAGTATATATAAAGTAGATATAAAGTAGATATGTCAAGTCTGCAGGTAGACATACAAGGCTGGAACACCAGAGAAAGTCCAAGCCAAATAGGAAAATTTGGGAATTGTCAGTATATATTTGGTACAGGTAGTATTTAAAACCCTTTCTTAACCTAAAAAAAGACGAAACAATATATAATCCCTGAATTGCAGTTAGCCGTATTACAATCCACTTAAGAAAAAGCTAACAAAAGTGTGATGAAAGAATAAATCAAACCTCATTAAATTTTAGGCTCATTTTGTGACTGTGTTTCTTTGTGATTCTAAATACTAGAAAACATTGACTTTCTGCATGAAAATATTATCAGTCGACAAGATACCATAGGATTGCTTTCTTATGGTTTAACTAATTTTCTTGCACATATACTTTTTTTAGATTGGTTTTTATTTTTACTGTTATAGTATCAAGGATGACCTCATCCTGAGTTTCTACATAAAATGATGTTGTAGTTTGACATCTAATTATGGTTTTCTTTACTTCTCATGATCTGAGAAAGTCAAGACACCTAGTCTGGAATATTCAGAGCTGAGATTTTTGATTGTCTAATCAGCAGCTGACAAGGTTTGATTTACTTTAACTAACATTTCGCCTTTTCCCTAAGAGAGCAATTCAGAAAATACACAAAAGATGAGTGTGTAATATCCATTAGCAAACAATTTAAAGACCAATTAATTAATCATTAAATTTTCTCTTTAAGTATTTTGGCTTACATCTCTATGGTAAATTCAGTAATGAAAATCACACATGCTGAAGTTTCATTTTCCTTGAGAGAGTACATATTAAATTGTTTAAATTAGCTCTCTTTAAATATATTTAAATCTCTCACATCTAGAATATTTTAAATAAAATTTCCCACGTAGATTTAGGGATCTCCTCTCTTTTAAAAATGAGTCTAATTAATATCTATTCCTGGAAAGAACATTTCCCTACTGATTTTATTTTAAACTGAGAAAATAATGAATAATTAGAATGGTGTCAAAGAAGATACTTAACATGCGTACAATCTTTGGGGAAAAATGGAGGTATGTTTGTTCCACAGCTAGACTTTTAAGAGTACATTTTTGTGCTAAGACAAGATTGACTGACTTGTTTGCTTTTTCTGCAGATTGCCTCTCCCACCAAAAAAAAAAAAAAGTACTTAGATATATTTAAAGGAAATAGGATATTGTAAAACAATACTAAAGGAAATTCAAGTGGAGACAGCTGTTAAATTTATTTTGCTTTGGCAGCGTAGACAGGTAACTAAAACCAGAAAGGCATATGGAAGGAAAAAGATTTACAAAAGACATAAACCATCCAAATATCCAAAATACACATTAAAAAATCAAAACACTTTATGCACAGATCATCATCAGTGAATAAACAATCTATACATGACATGTATTCCCCTTCTCTATTCTTATTGTGAGAGTCTCAACAGTCATGCTTTAGCCATTCCATCATCAAACACTTCCGAGCACCTACTCCCTCCCTGCACTGTGCTAGGCACTGAGGATACAGCAGAAATGATATGGAGTCTTCATTCTAGCAAGAAAGACACATATTCAAGCAGACAATTGAAATAGGATGATTGCAGTAAGTCCTCACTTAATGTCCTCAAGAAGTTCAACTTTAAGCAAAATGAATTTTGCTGTAAGAAAACCAATTTTACCACAGGCTAATTGATATAAGTAAGAGTTACATTCCAATGGCACATTGCTGGTCACAAAAACATCACCAAACTTCCAAACAAAGATTTGTGTCTTGGCTATTATGAATAATGCTGCAATAAACATAGGGGTACAAATAAGTGTTTTAAAGAACCTCCATACTGTTTTCCATAGTACCAATTTACATTCCCAACAACAGTGTACGAGCTTTCCCTTTTCTCCACATCCCCTTCAACACTTGTTATTTCTTGTCTTATTATTGATGGTAGTAACCATCAATTCTAACAGGTACGAGGTGATATCACATTGTGATTTTGATTTGCATCTTCCCAGTTCCATCGTGTAATGGTTAGCACTCTGAACTCTGATTTGCATTTTCCTTAAAACTAGTAATAGTGAGCATCTTTTCATATGTCTGTTAACAATCTATATGTCCTCCCTGGAAACAACCTAAGTGTCCTTCAACAAATGATTAGATGAAGAAGATGTGGTACATACATACAATGGAATACTTCTCAGGCCTCAAAAGAAGAACCATTTGTGACAACATAGATGGATTTCAAGAGAATCATGCTAAGTGAAATAAGTCAGATGGAAAAGGACAAGAACCATATAATTTCACTCATATGTGGGATATAAATCAAAAAGCAACAAGTGAACAAACAAAACAAATGAACAAAGAAACTCATGGATACAGACAACAGAATGACGATTACCAGAGGAGAAAGGGAGTGAAAGGAGAATGAAAAGGGTAAAGGGGGTCAAATATACGGTGACGAAAGGAGACTAGACTTCAAGTGGTGAGCACATAATGGCGTATCCAGAAGTATTATAAAGTTTTACACCTGAAATTTATGTAATGTTATTAAATAACCAACACTACTCCAATAAATACAATTTTTAAAAAAGATCCAAAACGTTTTTAATACTAAACATTGAAACAAATGTAAGTTGTACATATATTTAAGAAGGATGAATAAAAACAAGTAAAATCATTATTTTCTGACCTGCTTGTTTCAGTTCAGGGTCATGGCTGGCTAGATCCTGTTCCAATAGCTCAGGGCCCAAGATGGGAATGGACTCTGACAGGATGCCCTACCATCTTAGGGCTCACTCTCAGACTGGGACAATGTAGACATGCCAATTCACCTCGCATGAACATCTTTGGAGTGTGGGAGGAAACGATTCCTGGAGAAAACCCTGGCAAACATGGGGAGAACATGTAAACTCTATACAGACAATGGCCCCCAAACAGGAATTGAGTTGTTGTTGTTTGTTTGTTTGTTTGTTTCTCATCAGCATTGTTGTAATAGAACAACGTTGAATGAAATGACGTTATCCAGGAACCTACTGTACTTTTAAAAGGGAACCTCAGTCTCCTCTTCTCTCCACCACTCTCTTACTATCATCACCTGTCATGAGAGGCTCTCTCACTAGCATCAGCTTTTCCCCCTCTGCCCAGGTATTTTCATCTGATCATCTAAGGGAGTTCAGAACCCTACTGCTCAGGCAGGTTAAGGTAAGCTCTTCATCTCCTGGATTAAGATAACTGGCATCAACTGCTCATACAAATATTTCATTTCATCTTGCATGCCTATCCTTTTTTATGTACAAACCTTTGGAAGCCCCTCCAAAAAAAAATAAAGCATGTTTTCTGCTCTTAGAAGCAGACACTCTTGAGCAGGGACAGATATGAACATGAATAATTCTAACACAAAACACCATCCGAGAAAGCATCCAGAGCAACCAAAGAATATAAATGACATTGTTTAGAGGGGTTAAGGTTCAGGAGGGAAACACTCCATTCATATATATATATAAAAAAAAATGTACCTAACTAAAGAATGATCTCTGAGATGGACTATAAACAATACTTAGAATTTCAACAGGCAGAAGAGATAAAAGACTGCTTCATCTAAAAAGAAAAAGATAGCAAAATAACAAACAGATGAGTAGGGTGAGATGAAGGGATGGCAAGCAGTCCATAAGAGCTGGGGCATGGAAAGAACACTTCACTTAGTTCGGGTCTGTTCACTTGTGTGTCTGTGAGGAATTGTTTATTGAGTATCACTTGCATATTGACACCCCCATCACTTTCCCAAAAGTATTTAAGTGACAAGGTACTGGCCTTAAACTCAAAAATCCTAAGGTCCAACTCCAGTGACTGTGGGTAAGTCACATTATCTTTCTAGTGTCAGGTTTCCTCTTCCATGAAATGGAGACAAAAATCATGCCATAGAAGAGTCCAGGGAACAACAGATAATACTTTGAAAACATCTCAAACTGTAAATGTTATGTAAATGCTAAAGATCATTCCTGGGACTTAATAGGCACTCATAAAGGGTTTTATTGTTTCCTAAGTCAATACAACTATAGTCACAAGTTTTTACTTAATTTCAAGTTATCAGTTTCACTGGCGATCACTCTGTCACAGCAAAATTCAATCCACCATTACTCTTCTAAAAATGTTTAGTCTCCACAAAATAATGACACAGATATCAACATCATCTGTAATATTTAACTGTATTTTAATTTTGGGTTTAAGATTTCTGTTAGAAAGAGATGGTGTATCATTTTTATTAAAAAAAATCACAGCATCTAACATAACTGTTATCACTTTCTGCAGGAATATTACAGCTTATGAAAGTTCAAGATGGCACTATAAGTTCTTAAAATTAAGGAGAAGAAAAAGTGCAGAGGGGATAAAAGAATAGTTAAGAGGTGATGCTATTTCATTTCCTCTCCATGTCTGAAAGACATCTCCTAAAAAATACATGTGAAGCTCAGGATTGAGATAAGAAATGTATTGTTTTAAACCCATATGTAAATGAAAACTTAAAACCTAGATATAATAAAGACTCTATTTCTTAAATCTCCAATTTAAAAATTTTTTTTCTCCCCTTAAATAGCGTTTTGGTATAAAAATTTTCTCAGAAACCCACAACTGCTTAAGAAAGTGTTACATATTATTAGATTGTCTCTGTGAACTTCTATCATTATTAAATGCAAACCAGTTGATTCTTGAAATTCATACTCAAATATCATTTCAATTTCATATAATGCTAATGCTCCCTTATTTCCACATTGGCAAGCAGATGTTACGAAAGTGTATTCAATTTTCTTTTTTGAGTATTCCATTGAAAGAGAAGGCCTAAAGCTTAATGAAATTAATGGTGTTTAATCCATATCATGCTTTCAAGAAAAAAACAGTACTAATATTGTTTTGCATGAGAAAGTAAAAAAGTCACCTCCAAAACTAACTCAGCAACTCATCTATGATGTAAGGACAACCCTTGTTACTGGACTTGCAGTGACATCCATTGTGATGGATAAAAATCCAGGCAGAGTCTACTGTGTTTGCCCATTAGCTAGAAGACAGTGGAACATCATGGAAAGAGCAGAGGTTTCAAAGCTGGAGAATGTGAGCAGGTCATAGAACTGCTCAGAATCTTGCTCTCCTCAGTGACAAATGAGAGCCTAGCCCTCAACAGATTCTTTAAAACAAACAAAAACTGTATGATACTAGTCATCATTTACTTCATTTACTTCTCAGTTACAAATAGGAAAGATGCACAAGAGCACCACAGCAAATTGCCTCAGAAAATTACCAGAAATAAATATCGGAAAAAATTCACACTGTAACAACCACAAGTCTTGCTGACCTCATCTTTTCTCTCCTTTGCTCCCAACTATAGCAGAGGAAGGGGTGTGGGGGGGATGGAATGGAAGACCATTGCTGGAGCAAGATTATGAGAGAGTCCTGAAATATCTTGGAAAAGGGAGAAAGCAGTTTACTTTGTTTCGTGTTTGGTTCTAAATGGATCTCTGGTAGTCATCCTTTAATGTGGCTCACTAGGCAGGAGTTGAGTCTGATGGGAACCCATCTCTCTCTTAGATGAGATACAGTTCTGAAATTGTCTCCACAGTGAATTCTCCCACCTCCATAATTCTCTGAGCACCTAACATATGCTGACATGTTATTGCAGGATACTTTTTAGGTATACATGTTTCTTCTCAGATAGATGGTAAATCCCATTTTGAGCAACAAAGCATATTGCATACTTCTTTGCATTTGGGGCCCTTCAAAAACCACAGCTCATAGAGCAGCACTTTACATTCAGTGGTCTTTAATGAATATTTGCTTGTGAATTAATAAATTAGTATGTCAGGGAGATTCTATAATAGCTCTTACTGATCCCTACCTCCTATTAGTCATACCCTGTGTTATCCACTTTTCTTGAGTGTGAACTGGACTTAGTGATTCGATTCTAATGAACAGACTCCCAAGACTAGAAAAAGATTACAAAAAGATTGCAAAAAGAATGTGACTGCCATCTTTCTCTCTCTTTATCATAGTCTTCAAGCTAGGGAAAGCAAGTGGTCATGTTGTGAATGACCCTACAGAGAAGCCAACCTGACAGGGAACTGATGTCTGCAGCCAACAGACACCACGACCATGCCAACAACCAGTCATGTGAGTGAGCTTAAAAGTAGATCCTTTCCAAGCCAAGCCTCGAAATGACTTAGAGACCCAGCTAAGCTACACTCAGGTTTATGACTCATAGAACCTGCAAGGTAATAAATGTTTGTTATTTTAAGCCTCTAAAATGTGGGGAAAGTTATTACACAGCAGTAGACAACTAACACAATTAGCAAAGCAATGAGAATCTCAAAAGAGAACATTCAGGCATGGAACATTCAGGGATACTCAAGCTTCTTATATTGATTTGCTTTTAAGGTATATTGGAGGAAAAAATCCAGTATCTGATATTCCTCACCACCACCCCAAACACACACACACACACACACACACACACACACACACACACACCTTCAATTAAAATGAACTGGGAAACTGTTTCTGCATTTGTCACGATTTTTTTGTTGGTCCATAACCATATGCATGCCATTAGAAAAATCAGTCTTACAAGTAAGAATCAAATAGAGAATGTAGAGATTGATGTATTATTTTGGCTAATGAAATAATTAAAGATATAGTTCACCCACAGAGCACAGTCCATTGTAAATGAAATGAAGAGGCTGCTGCCTCTGTCCTCACAGCCAGTCAATGACTGAGTGCTTCTTCCCAGAACACTCTTCTTGGTGACAAATGGGCACGTTATGGGGATAACATGAAAAGTATCACATTCCAATTCAATAATTCAGTCTCAACATATAGAAATATAAAGCTTTACACTAATTCCTCCACTTTGAGTCAAGCCTGTATGTCCAGAGAGAGTAAAAGATTAGTGTTGGTAGCAGTCAGCCTGCAGAAAATAAAATCATATTCAGAACGTAGCATGAAGACTCAAAACCTCTCAATATATTTTGAGCAGTGGGAGGAGAGGACATCTGGATTTCTCATTAAGACCAACGTACTCAGAAGACTGGCCATTCTCTGCCGAGTTCTGCTGCCATATGCCAAATGATTGTTTTTATTTTGTTTTGTTTTGTTTTGTTTTGTTTTTTAAAGCTTTCTCAGCTCATTGCCTTATACCTCTCCCATCTGGGGCACTTTCAAACTCATGTTGTTCAAGGGTCAACTATAAATGTATTTATTTCTAGAAAATAAGCTCTATGTTAGCAAACATTTCTGCTGACTTTACTTTTATATCTTAAGCATTTAGGGAAATACCATGTATTAAATCCTCCATAAATATTTTGAAGGACTAAATGAAGGATTAAACAACTATCCAGGTAAGCTGAACAACCTGGTGGTTCCACAGAGATACATTTCTGATTGAAGCATTCGCCCCTGCTGATCTGGGTGTCTCCATTGTTACCACTACTAACCCAGAGGCTTATTGATAAAAACTGGGAAAGCCACAGGGAGGTCACCCATTTCTGTGCCTAAAATCCATATCTTTATCTCTACTCTCATCAGAATGGCAGAGCTCTGCCCATGAGACCCATACCTGGCAGGCCCCTAAGTGTGAAGGCAGTAGAGTCTCTCTGATTTTATCCTCAGCCAAGAACACTTCATGCTAAGATTGGCTGGATACTTATAATATGGTTCTTCAAACTCACTCATGTAGCAACTTTTCTTGGATCTAAGGCTGCTACCAGGAGAGTGAGGATGGATTCTGGTATCAACTATCAGGAGCAGAGAAGTAGAGAAGAGAGTTAACATGCACCCTTCTCCCTCAAATCTTGTTCATTCAAACCTCATTAAAAAACTCAATCCACAAAGCAAAGAGTTTGGAGCCCTGACCACACTCCTTCCATAAGTCACACCTGATTTTTATGTCTATTTGTGAAATCAAATGAAAATAGCTCTGCTGAGCAATTTCCTAACTCCATGTATCAATGGATAGGTTAAAGCAAGATGATATACACCTTCACAACCCTGAGCCCAATACTTGAATGAACTAAAGTGTTCTATTACCCATGGCTGAAATATGATACTTCTCCAAAGTGTGGCATTAGCAAATGTCCTAGATTGAGCATCCATTTTATAATAGACCCTTTGCTAAACACAGGAAGGATATTAGGATAAATAATCATTTCTGCTTTCCAGGAATTGACCTTCTCAGAGGAGAGTTAGATACAGTGATATGAATGATAAATCCAAATATGTACTAGATAAAAATTGTATTACTGAGGAAGGTCAGAAAACACTTTATAGAGGAAATGATTGTTGAGTCTAAGAGTGAGTAGGAAGTGCCAGGTCATTTCAAGCAAAAGGGATAGTATGAGCAGTGACCTAGAACACCCTAATTGTTAAAAGAATTTATCTCTTCAGCCTCATCTTCCAACATAGCTCCCTTGGCCACTTCTGCTCTAGCCAGATGAACTACTCTCTGTTCTCTGAATACAAATAATATGCTCTTTCTCACCTTTGAAAATGATGCTTTCTCTGCCCGAAGCAGTTTCTCCTTGTCTTCAATTCTCAAGCCTTGGATCTGAATAGCACCTTCTCAACCTCTGGTCTTCACTTGGATTTAACAATTTCTTTGGTCTCACCAAGTCTTAATTATATATCACTTCTATGTTCCACATTGCACTGCATATCTTCCCTACTGTAGAGCTTAACATATCTTAGCCTGACCTCTTGCAAGCTTATCTATATTTCCTGTAGATCGCACATTCCAAGAGGACAAGACCATGTCTATCTTAATCACCACTGTATCCTCAGCAACTAGCCGAGTGTCTGCCACATAGCTGGCAATGCATGCAGAATGGATCAAATGTTCAAAATTTCCAAGTGTATGATGGGGCTAGAGGAAAGATAGGTGATGAGATCAACTTTATAAATAAGAATTAAAGCCTGAAAGGCCATGGGTATTCTGCTATGTATATATGTTATCCTCTGTCCAAGGGGAAGTTGTGGAAGAATTATAAGCAAGGAGAGAGCAGCAAGGAAGCAAGAAGAGGGCTTGAAATAGTGGCAGGGAGCTAGAAACAAGAAGACTGATTGCAAAAGATGCTGTATTTACAAAACTTTATTTCTCAGACCTGATGATTTATTACATGTTTAGGGAAAAAGAGTAGGAGAGTAAGGATGACTCACAAAATTGATAAAATAGAAGATCTATGAGAAATATTTTTATTTTTCTCTTACATGAGAGAGATAAGAAACATAAACAATAGCACAGCCCTGGGTATTCAAAATCTGTCTATTGTTCATTACCGTGTGTCTTGATATTGGCAGCTCAATAAGCTAAAAAAACATCTGTACCCCTCATGGGTGGAGAATTCAAAATTTCAAAGGACTATTTTATAATTGAAGTAGAAGAGAAATAGGTAGAATGCTTTTTATAAAATAACACACAATAAATCATCTTTAAATTCTTTAAGAAATGGATAATAAGTAGAAGTTAAATCACTAAATCTTGACTCAGGAAAATGACAAATTATCAGCCTATTTTTCTTATTACTCTTTGCCTTCAGATTACAAACAACTTTACCAAAGATTTTAAAAAAATAATAAAAACAAGCAAACAATGTCTTTCAGGAGATGTTTATCCAAGTGGGAACAGAGGAAACAACATTGTGATAGAGATAAGGGAAAGATACACTTAATAAGTGAGAGAGAACCTCAATGTCAAGAGAGGAAATGGTTTTTAGAAAACATTCTGATGAGATGAGAGAGGATACCAGGCAATAACAAAATGCTTCATTGTTGAGGATAGGGGTTTGGAAGAAACCAGAAAAATCAAGGGTATAAAGTAGAGAGAGAGAATAACTCTTAAGAAAGAGGAGAAAAACAGGAGAGACAAATGGAAGCAAACAAAGCAAACATGTGGTTAGAGAAAACAATTACAAAGCAGCCCCCAAATCTCAACCTGAGCTGGAAAGGACAGAGAAGTTACAAACACAGAACACCATAGAATTCCTTAACTCAGTAAACTAATCCTCAATTTTATCATTTCTAAAAAGAGGATAGAGTTAAAGTTTATATTAGCCAGCTCAGGCTGCCAAAAAAAAAAAAAAATACCATAGACTAGGTGACATAAACAACAGAAATTTATTTTTTAACTTCCCAGAGATTCTAGAAGTCCAAGATTAAAATCCCACAGGGTCGGCTTCTGGTAAGAACTTCCCCTCCGAGTTTGCAAACTGAGCCTCCTCACTGTGTCCTCACATGGTGGACAGAGAGAGCTCTCTGATGTCTCTTCTTATAATGGCACTAATCCCATCAGACAAGGCCTCTACCATTATGGCTTCATTTAACCTGATTTACTTCTATAAAGGTCTCATCTCCAAATACAGTCACCTTGGGGGTTAGGGCTTCAGCGTATGAACTTTAGGGGGGACACCATTTGGTCCATAGTAAGGTTGTTATAAGAAATGTGTGAAATTATGCAAAGCATATTATGCCCGGCGAATAGTAAGTGCTAAATTAATGTTAGCTAATGTTAGCTACAAAATTATCTTTACAGCTGTCATCTCTGAAGTAACTTATCCTTTCTCTTTTACTTTCTTTAAGGAGTGCTACAGAAGGAAAAGACACCTGTTTCCTTCTGCCCCCGAAAACTCCCCAACCACCTAGCATACAAAGATGTTCTCAGCCTGTTTTATAAATATCATCTAATGCAGAAGTAGGTGCAAAAGGAGTAGAGATATGGTGGGACGGTGTAGGAGAAGAAGGAGGAGGTGGGAAGGGAAGAGAAGGCGGAGGAGGAAGGATGAGGAAGGATAGAGATACAACAGCTTCTGTCTTCCTCGCATGCACTCACAAGCATGCAGCTAGGGTTTTGGATGAAAGAAGGAACATGAGAACTACCACCTCCATGGAATTTTACTGCAAATTTCCATTGAGAAAGAGATGAAAATGCCATTATTTTTGCCCTAGTCTTATGGTATTCCATTCAGGGAGAACATGGTAAGCAAATTAGAATAACATCTCAGGTGGTTATAGACTTAATGGAAAGGTTGTATTGACCTAAAAATCCTGAGTTTGGAAAATATTTTGCTACTTTTACTCAAAAAGGAGCTGTATATATTAGGATCAAAGGATAAGCCCAGTTATGACCTAAATGGGTCCATGGAAGTATGAGAAATATTCATAGGTGATAAATTTTTCATTCAAACATCCAGGATTTTAAAATAAAAACGCATGGCCAGAGGAGGGAGGGAGCAAATGGAGGGATCATTTTAAGAACTATATAGATGTCTAATTAATGTACTGTATACTTGAAACTAATTTAAATAAATAAAATAAAGTAAAATAAAAATATAGATAGAAAACCATAGTACGGAAAAATCAGGAAAATGTACTCTATTTGAGTCACATAAATTATCACAAACCTACCACGATATATTTTTAAACTATTGACATTCTAAAAGGGGGAAGATGTTCTAAGTTAAAATAATGTCTCACTTGGCACTACTATAAATAGAATGTCCATCATTTGTTTAGTGTCTAATGGCAGGCACTTTACAAATACCATCTTATTTATTTATTCCTAAAACCCCTGTTGGGGTTGCTATTATTTTTATCATTTTGCAAATAAGTAAGCCAAAGAGTTTGCCCAAGGTTATACAATTAATAAATGAAGGTTAGAATTCAAACCATATCTGACTGTAAATATATCTTCTTTCTTTTATGCAGACTCATCATCACCCTTAGGGTGTGGGGATATGTAAGCATAACTAGAAAAAATGGTCCAGGCTGGTAGAAAGAAAAAAAAATGGCATTGATTCTTAAATCAGTGTATTTATTTTTCAGTGTTATTCATAAGAATATTTACTTACTCATTTAAAAAAATCTCTTGAAAAATGTCTCAATACTGAGAAATTGCTCTATCATTCTAGTCCCTTGACCTTATAATAAGCTTTTTTAAGATTCTAGAGCAGAGGCCTTGAGTTGCAATTCTGCATTGCTACTTCTAAATTAGGTGATTTAGGGCAAATTACTTACCTCCTCCTGACATCTGATCTCCAGGGAGCATTATCACTTGTCACAGGAAAATTTTAAGAATTACATAAAGTGAAGTCTGCAAAAGCATAGTCAACTGCCACATGAGCATTCCGTGTTTATATTTAAAAAGTTAATGGAAACTGCCAACATATCTATTTCTGAAGAAGAGCAAACAAGAGAAGTTGTAAAGATTTTTACAAAGAACACTAATGCCTGAGAATTAGGACTCATTACTATGTAAACTCCAAACATAATCGAAGTTGTTTTAAGGCTTCAGTGTTCCAATCTAGTTTATCTCTTTTCTCCCCCAGTTATTCTGATGGGTTTTCACAAACTATGCAGACTTCAATAACTCACTCTCTAATAATATACTCTGGATAATCGTTAGCTTCGTGAAATGCAATTGCCTATACTTTAAGTTATAATTAAAGGCATTACTTAAACCCTCAAGTGGCCTTTGGAAATCTGAAAATGGAAGTTGAATTCATAAATGTTAGGGAAGAATAGGAAATTCCAGAACCCTAAATCAGCAGACTCAAATTCATGTGAACTCAACTGAAAGAGAGGCTGCTTCTTGCTTTGGTTATAACCACCAGACTTATACTGACATTAACACCAGTGCTGCAATTACTAAATGAGAAAACTACGCTTACTTAGATCAGGTCTCTAAAGTTCAGTACACTTACTGATGGAAAAATCTTTGTGATTCAGCTGCAGAAACAAAATGCAGTTTTAAAAAACAGACTTGTTGAGTAAATGGCCGTTTCAATCATGAGGAAAATCCAAATGTGCCTTTGTGGCATCAGATTGAATGTGAAGGGTGTTTTGGGTATCTATGATGTGGTCCAACTGGGACCACTGGCCTTCTTTCTCATATTATTTGCTACTGTCAGAGAATGACTTGATAAGCCATATAGAAAGACCCAGAAATTATTGCCCTTATTGAAAGCTTGAATACTCTATTGTTTTTTTAAAAAATCAATTTTACATTTACATTTTAATAACTTTGCCAGAAGAATTCTATTATACTCACCATTCCAAAATGAAATTAAGATTGTCTCATCCCAAATTCCTGGTCCAAGTTCCAGTTTCTTTTCCATCACTGCTTAAGCCTTTATTTATATAAACAAATGTACAATATACAAGTGATACATAAATATCTACCCTTCCTACCTACACAGACCATTAAAATGTAAAATATAAGTCTCTAAATACAAAACAAAACTCCCCTCTCAATAATAAACAATAATGTTGATTCTTCTATTAAGTTCTTTTTAATACACATTATTTTTTCATTCTCATGGCCCAAGTGCTGTATTTAAGGCCATGTACACTAAGATGAATAAGCCATAAACACTTCCCTCAAGATGTCACAGAAAAAGTAAAACTTATATGACGTTTCTACTTTCTAAAATGTGGATGGTCTACAGTTCATACTGTTCCCAACATTCTTTCAAGACCTATAGTCCCAGCCTTTCTCTTAGGTTATCTTCAGCTACATCATTCCATTAACATTAGTGTCTGGCCCATTTCCTTTTTCTTTTTCTTTTTTTTTTTTTTTATTTAGAATCAGATGAATAGAGCAGAAAATGACCCAAGATTATTGAATCCAACCTCACATTTCAAAGATGAAGAAAATGAGGTCTTTCTGAGTCTGATAATACAGGCAATTGAAGAAACATAAAACCATTCCTATTCAACCATATAGCAATGTGTGATAAAATAGAATTAAAAAAATAATAAAAAATTGTTCAATACATAGCCTGCCTCAAAAGAAAGAAACAAGGATTCCCAGGGATAATAGGATAAAGGAAATTCATTCTAGCAGTAACAGGAATCTCCAAGTAGTTCTGCCATAGCTCTCAGCGGTTCTAAACCTCACAGTTGGTCAGATCTGCAGCTGCCATGTTCTCTCTCACCACTGTGAGCTGAGGTGATTAATGTCTTAGTGGCCATCGAGGTGCACTGCTGAGGTCTCCTTCAAAAGAACTACGCAGGCAACTTGGTTGACTGACAGCCCCAGCTGTACCTCTTTTGCCAGTGGTCTTCAGACCACACCCAAGCACAGCACAGTGGTATGAGAGTCAGCTCATTCCTACCTGACACTGTACTCCTGCAACCAGCAACCTATGATTGAGGCATCCCCATCAGCCTGGTGGCTGTTTTCTCAGAACCAGGCTGTGGCTGAGACTCTTCCAGTCCACCTTCCTTTTGTTCTCTTTGTTCACAGGTGTCAAACACGCATTGACAAGTAAAGGCTCTCCCTACCTCATTCTATTCCTTCTTCTTTTATTCTTCATGAACATTTTCCAAAATAAATCTCTCATACATCTAATTCTATCTTGGTACCTGCTTCTCAGCAGACCTGAACTGACACAGAATCCGAGCTCATCTTTACTGTGGTATCAGGTAGGAACTTAGGAAGCTCTGCACTAGAGGAACTTCCAGATGTGCACACAAGGAGATATCATGCAACGATGTTCATTACAGCATAATTTGAAATAGTAGAAAATTGGAAATAACCTAAATGTTTGAACATAGGAAAAGGGATTGGGGTATTTTTGTTTAATGGTATATCAGATAAAGAGAAAAAATCAGAGCTACAGGTATCAACATGGATGAATCTTACCAATATAATGTTAAGTGAACAAAAGAAGTTGCAAATATACCCACGCAACATGGCACAAGTGTTTAAATAAAAAACATGTAAATAGTACTCTCTATAGTTTTTGAAAATTATAATTTTGGTAACAAGAACACACACTCACTTCAAGAGACTGGTAATCTCTGAGATAAAAAGGAGAGAAAATAATATAGGGTGGGTTTCACCTCTTTTCGTAACATTTTATTTTATTTTCAAGGATAACAACTGTTAAATTTCAAATAACAAATACATCAGTATTTGTTATAGTGTTCTCTGTAGTTATCTATGCATTTGAAATTTTTCCAGATGTGTTAAATAAAACAAAATAATATAAAATAAAATATTCATTGAAAGAAAAGAAACTAAGGCCGAAAGAAATTGACATGACCAATTTTACATATCTAGTTAATGGCAGAGCAGACAGCCCAGACCTCTTGGCTCCTGGACTGGCTTTCTGGCCAACACAAATGCTGCCTCCATTGTCATGTGTCTGTCTAACAGGGAAATACTATAGTTAATGTGTCTTTTGTATCTTTTACAAATGTGTGGTACCATCCTAAGCACTTAAAATCTACAAGATCAAATTGAACAATTAACATTAAACCTCTAACACAAATTTACTTTATCACTGCAATTATCCCCCAAAAGAAGAAATCTCTGACTGTCAAGTGTTCAGAAATGTGTGGGTCATGCACTCAGCAGTTTGATGGGTCTAACTGCTGGCCCCGATCTCGTCCAGAAGCACCAAAAAAGTGGGGAGACAGTTCTTTGTCTAAAGAGTCAGACATTAAGCTAATCAATCTGGAGGTAGTTTAAATATCCCCAAAACATAGAGATGATTTTGGAGAGCTTGTGTATTATCTTCCTCTGAAGATTCATATTTATAAGAGCCCTACCACTTACTATTCTCAGGAACCCCTTTGCTCAGAATCTGTGAAACTCAGCTAGCTCCACTCTCTCCATTAATGGTGAGGTAGGCTTCTTCTCCTGAAAAGAAAGTGAGAGGTTTATTGACCCCAGATTCTGTGGCCCTAAATGAAGATATACAGTATCCATTCTCAAAGGCTCTCCAATATACAACAGATGCAAGTTCTGTAGTGGCCAAAACAGAATACACTTTGAGATCTTAAATCTAAAAAGTAAATGGGCTAATAACCACAAAAAGAAAAGAACAATTAGGACATATAATAGAGTCCTCTTTATGTATGATCATTGTGAAAGGCAATTATTTTTCTGACTTTAGTAAAACCTACTGTCTTCATATTAATTTCTATTACATGAAAATTTGTGGTGAATATGTCCTTGAGGGTAAGCTTTATCTTTTTCGTCAGTATAATTTTAAAAGTTGGCAAAGTGCTTTCTTTGTACATTATTAATGTTTGTTGATTGAATGAAAGGATGAATAAATGAATATAAGTGAAATTAAGACATATTTCTCATTGACAGACGCTAATGACTAAAAAAGTGTTCCAACAAATGAGCAGAGTTGACAATTAAAGTGTAAATTGGAATCTAATGAATGTTCTAATTGATCTTCCCAGCTTTAAAATGTAGCCAGGATTTTTCAACCTTGAGATACAATGCTAAGCATATTAGTAGACTGTCCTCGTATGAAAATCTCTTTAATTAATCTAATAGTTTGTCTACTCCACTACTATAAACTTTAAAACCTCTGCCAAATTAGCGTTCTGTTTTGTTAGTCTTGACAGGAACTACCCATAATAGAGTCATATACAGAAGTATAGTTAGCACTTTGGACTTCTGTGAAAATATAAAGTATATGTTAAATTAAAAAAAAAAAGTTTCTGAAGTTAATAAAGCTGGAAAAGAAAAGGAAACTCTCATTTTTTCTTGATGATTCTATCACCAAGAAAACAATATACCTTTAATGTCTGATTAATCAATCGATTCTTTTTAAAAATTGATTCTTTCTCTTTAGTTTTGCAGAGTTCTCAACATAATATGTACTAAACATTTCTGCAACCACTAAGTTTGATACCATCTATACAGTCTTGCTAAGAGGTGGTAAAATATATACATATTTTTTAAATTTTAACCCTTGACCATACTACCCACCTCCATTCTATAAAGGAGGATGGGGACTGAAACGTGAGTTGAACTTTAAAAATTGGATTTTGTGAAAGAGCTGTAGGTGAGTGTTACATCCCACTCACTCCACATGACAGGAAGCGTTAAAGTTGCTTTTCCTCATGTTAAGCCCAGGGAAAGTTGCTCTGGAACCACTGGAAGTGCTGAAGCTGTTCCTTGGGTGCTGACAGAGGACAATGGAACATTGATAAAACTCAAGATAAAACTGGAAGTGGCTAGTGACTCTGCTGTGATGAAAGACAAAGAAAGAATCCTACAAAGAAAGGTTGCAATAGAGTTTCTTGGTGCAAAGGATGAGCGAGAGTTTACTGGAATGCAAGAGAAAAGAGTAAGACTTGGAGACCTCAAAATACTTAGCAAAATATTGCCTCTGGGGACACAGTAACCCTAACAAAGGAGTGTGCCACTAGACTCTCAGAGATGAGGCAGAACATTATATAAGCAAGCAACTACAATGATGAATTTCTCAGTACATCAAAAGAACTGCAAATTAGATATCCCCAGTGATTTGGAATTAGAGAGTGGGCAGTTTTCAAACAACACACTGACATCTGCCAGCAAAAATCGTCAACTTAAAAAACCTGCCAAGTGCATCAGCTAATTTCAGCATTGATCAAATAATGCCTTTCCTTTCCTATGACCTCATCTCTCTGCCTCAGGCCCCTCCTATGCTGAAGGGGTCAGAGACTGTAGTTAGCGCTGGAGGAGGAGGAGGCAACAAAGCAAGAAGTGATGAATGGAAGACAGAGCTCACCAGGTCTGCCTTCCTCACTTTGGGTATCATCTGCAGACTTAAACTAGAAGAGACAAGAAGCCTCAACTTAAAGTGATATTGTTATTACATAGGTGTGAACATTTTAATGACTGAAATAAAACCTCTTTGATAACAACAAGAACACAAAGAGTTTCTCATTATCCACGAGTGACCAAAGAGCCACTGTGCCCTTCCTGACAATCATCCAAGGTCAGAAAAGAATTCGCTCCACTCAGAGGGTTGGAACGGGAAGTGGGGAAAGATTAAAGTTGTCTTGTAATTCCACTCTACAAGCCCTGCTCATTCACCATAACAAGGTTATATTGCCACAATAAAATTCCAGTAAGTTCTGTTTTTTGGTTTTCATGTAAGTATTCTAAGAAAGAATGAGAAAAAGGGCACGCTTATTGCTTGATATCGACATGGTTCAGTGGGAAGAAGAGCTGGAAACAGATCATTAAATAGTCTACCCATTCTCCCCCACCCAGATGTGCTGAGGAAGCCCATCCCCCACCAACTCTAACTCAGGCAGGCAAACAATAGAGGCAAACAATAGTGTAAATTAATTTTGGTGCCCAGAGTTCAATACCAACTAAGGCTGAGTTTGTTCTCTCCCTCCTTTAACCCTGTCCCTCCCATGATTTCTCCTAATGCTTCATACTAATTAACAAGTTTGTTTTCTGACTATGTAATAGTAATCTGCTTTCCTGAAGAGAACTGGAACCTCTATGCTCTGCCATGAGCCAGGGTCACTCTCCCAATAGACTAATCTCCTAGACTCTATGCCTGACAACTTCTATCCACAATAAATTCCTTGGCCCTGCCCCACTGACCCGATTCAACCACTTTATAGCAACACCCACCCATACCCTGCCACGCCCATAGGGAAGAGCTTTTCCCAGCTCTGACTTCAGCCTCTACCCACCAGCTTTTGCTACTGAGGTCCCAGTGTGTCTTGCGGCTGAACCCATAGAAAGTAGGAACAAAAAAAGAACTTGGAATGACTCTTTAGCAACTGTCTAAGTGGCACAACCATTAAAGAAGAAAGGTGAGATGTAAAAATTGGGGCCTTAAAAAGTACCTTCTGTTATCATATAAAACTAGGAAAGTAACCACAAAGTGTTCTTAATGTTCCTCAGTGGTTATCATTTTAAATCAGACTCAGACCAGGAAGATGCAAAAATAATCATGAAATATGAGGCACACCACTGCTGAGCACCAGTTAGTTCCAAATGTGTTCATTTATTCATTTGCAGTAACAGCCACAGAAATCAGTGGAGTGGTCTCTAGGAAGCAAAGGAGTAAAATAATTTTCCAACTCTCATAGTCAGAGAGCTAATTCAAGATGCAAAAGCAACACTAACTTGCTTAAAGTACCATAAAAAGAGAGCGAGACGGAAAGAGTGGAAATTCCATCCTGCTTTAATCACTGTCCACTGCAAGTTCTCTTAATGATTTCCAGCTGCCTCCATTTAAGTTGTTGCTTTGACCGAACTTTCTTACAAACTTGGAACATTTTCGTGTAAAAAAAAATCTCAGTTTGCCCTCAACTGCATTCTAACCAAAAGCAGATTTCTCTTGGATTATATAAGAATATGATGAGCTGGAAGTGGGGAGGGGGAGGGGCAAGGAGGAAGGCTACAGCCTCTGCTTTTTTGCTTTCTCCACAGATCATTCTATAAGAGGCACAAAGGAAAATGTGAAAACCCAATGAGAAGCCTACACCCTTGTAGAAAGCCTGAATATGCTTTTACTTCAACATACCACTGCATTCTAAAGTGAAGAAAGACTGTTTGGAATTAGGCTACCATGAAATAATTATGTCGAAATTCGTGTCAATTAAAATTTTAAACGTGTGTGTGTGGGGGGGTGTATGTATAATTAGTTAGTGGAAATATTTACAGTCAAAATTGTGCTGGCTAAATAGTCTGTAACCTTAAGTCATCCATTCCTTTGCATACAGGAAGAGCAGAGAACAGTGGAAATATGAATATACAATGTAATAAAAATTGGATATTAATAACTGGATTAGGTATTTTGTTACAAATCATGAGTTTGAGGTTTCAAGCTCATTTAGGATTAGAGTTTTCTTTCAAAACAGGTTGTATGATCTTTAAAAGTGAAGAGCAACTTTGCTAAAACCACAATAGTACTGAACTTTATATATACTGTTTTTTCCTATATATACATACAATGAAATTTAATTTATAAACTGGGCACAGTTTATAAATTAAACTAATAACAAATAACAATAATAACTAATAACAAAATAAAACAATTATAACAATAAACCATGATAAAAGTTATGTGAATGTAGTCTCTGTCTCTGTCTCTGTCTCTGTCTCTGTCTGTCTCTCTCTCAAAACATTTTTATTGTACTGTACTCCCCTTTCACTTAAATAAAGCACTTTATAGTTTCTCTTTGGCATACTTGAACTGCCAGCGTCACTACTCTTGCACTTTTGGCGCATTATTAAATAAAATAGGGATTACTTGAACGCTAGCACTATGATTCTGCTACAATCTGATAACCAAGATGGCTACTAAGAGACTAACAGGCAAGGAGCATATAAAGCATGGAGATGTGACAAAAGGACAATTCATGTCCCTGGTAGGTGGGAGCAGGATGGCTCAAGATTTTATCCTACTATTCAGGATAGCATGCCATTTAAAATTTATGAATTATATATTTCTATAATTTTCCATTTAATAATTTTGCATCATGGTTGACCACAGGTAACTGAAACTGTAGAAAGTGAGACAGCAGATAAGTGGGACTACTGTATTAACAGATTGATAATAATTTTCTATTTAAAATCTAAATAAGGTTCAAAAGAGACATAGAAATAAAAGTCGGTCTTTGAGTCACTTCTCATCCTCATCTTCATTCATTTTGACAAATATTTTTGAGTACTTAGACTGAAGCAGATGTTGAAATTCCCAGAGATGTTCCTCATAAATCTTACTGCCATCATTCAGGGGCATTTGGAAGCTCCAGAATTTCTACCTAAAAGGGCCCTAGGGGTAATAATCTGTTTGGCTAGTAAGGATGCCAACTTATGTCCTGGAGCTGAATATGAATATTGAGCACACTGTTTTACTTGCATTGCATCTTTATTTGGGTAAGGGGCAAGAGAGGAGAGCTTGGAAGGCTGTATTCCTCCAAGCTACTTTGTACAGTCCCTATTGAGAACCTTCTTTAAATAAATTTTTGAACTTTTATTCTGAATCTTTCCAAATTCTCTATATTATTCACAAATTCTAATGCCAAAAATTATAACGAGGACTTTAATGTGGGTAATCACAGAGATGAAGACAAACAAATTCATCACTTTATAATTGCTGGGTTTTGCCTATTTGAAAAGCTCAGTAATTATGCTTGGTGTTTGAACAAATTTGCTATTCTTTTGATTCCTTATTACTAAATAATTTTAGCTAAAGTCACTATAAACAATCATTTATTTTCAAAAGGGTTCTGCAAATGAAAGCAGTCAATAATATAGAATGTGAATTCATTATATCTGTACTAATCCTCCCTTTTGCCCACACTTTCTATACATGCCCACTCTTCCTGTTTCTTCTCATTTTCCTTTCTATTAAATATACTAGTATACAAAATACTATTAACAAATGTTCTTATACCACATTGTTTTTTTTTCTTTCATGGTCTGTGTGTTTTATCTTCTTTACTAAATTATGTTTCTTAATTATAAAGACATTACCTGATTCACCTTTGCACCTCAATGCCTAGCATTTGGCACATAGAAAATATTAAGAATGATTTGGTGAGTGAATGTATGAATGAATGAATGGACTTCACCCTGAATCCTGGAAGAAAGATATAAAATAAATCTTTAAAACTTTAATAAATGTATTCAAAAGCTGCTTCAGATAAACTATTAGCAAGTCCTCAAGCCTAACGCTTCTAGAAGGCTCACTAGGGAGGGTCAACATAAACCTATAAGGGTGTAAACACAGCTGTTGTTCTCTTCAGGATATGATTAGTTTTGATTTATTGCACATGTCCACCTGCAAGGCTTCTCAGAGCACACAGAGTCGTAATCTCCAAAGTCACCTAGTGACAAGTGAGTCCCTCAGCTCCATTGCTCACCCGGATCAGCAGCTCTCATTTATCAGGCAGCTCAGAACTGTTTCTACCCTCAAGGCCCACAAACTTAGACTTTGTCAAATCAAATGGGCAATAATTTACAATATAAGTATCTTTTATAGAATGGTGACATTTCTCTTCTTCACCATTTTTTTTTCCTCACAAAATAAAGCTCTGGACTTATAGACCAAGATTTATAGTTAGTGCTTTTTTTTTTTTTTTTTTTAAAGAAGGTATGTGCATTATCCTGTCACTGGTCACAAGGAAGATGAGGCAGGGAATTGAAAGGATCAAAAAAAAATGTCAACACTTCCCCCAGAAGGGCTCAAAGTGCATTGATTTATAACATGCAGCGAGTCACAGAAGATTCCAGAAGAAAGAATGGAAGTCAGGTAAAAATCAATTTTGAAACTGAGATAGAAATGTAAAAGAGGAAGAAAGGACAGAATATACACATGAGGAGCCATGCTCCTTAAAGAGTTAAAATACTAAATCCTGAAATGCTAAATTCTAATCAGGCATTAAATCAGATTGTTACCTCATTTACTATAACTTACCTCTTCTGTGAAGTTTATTCTTCTTTCATAAAATAATGCATGAACAATAAATATGTATGCAAAGAATCCATAAAGGATGAGCAGATCAAACTATATGATTCCCCAATGGAAAAAGTAAGTGAACACTACTTAACACGGGATCCCTGAGCAAAGCATGCCTTGCAATTAATACTCTTATCCATGTAGAAAGCCTGTCCCCTTTCGTCCTTTCTTAGCAGTCTCTGAAAAGAGAAAGGAGCATTCAGAATTTCTTTACTCTATGATATGAAATACTTATAACTCCAGCCAAACCTACAGAAGGCAGAAGGCAAAGCAGCTACTAGTCTGGGGGTTTCACATGACAAACTACCTAACTAATTCTGTATATTTAGAAGCAAACTTTATTTGGCAAAGAATGCTGAATTAGGAATTAAAATTAATGTTTGAATCCTGGCTCAATCTCTTAGTACATGTAAGATTTTAGTAAATGACAAGATCCCTTGAATTTTGTTCAGTGATAAAATGGAGGTTACTGATACTTGCCTTAATAACCTCTCATATGATTGAGATAATCAAATGAGATGTTATAGTTAAATGTGCTTTATGAATCTAAAATGTTATGCAAATATAAGATACTAATTGAATACCTATGACAACATAAATGTTTTTCACAGAAATTTTCTACTATCCTATGAGATAGAAAATTGTTTTGAATCTTTTCTATAACAAGAGAGCATGTAAATAAATAGCTATAATGATACATAAACAGCTTTTCCAAGCTTACAAACCACCTGTACCTAATAAAAATAGCTACTAACATTACAGATATATGCAAATTCTTCCAGGCAGTTTCTTTCTACTGCTTCATTGAGCTTTGGGGAAATATTTTTTAAGTTCTGGTCTAGTCCTCCTAACTGGTTTCTGGTGTACGTATAAAGGATAACTCTCTAGATGCTCACTCATTCCAGAAAGTATTTACTTAGAGAAAATTAGAATTTAATTTATACTAGATGATCAATACAGACCTTTATGCATGCAATACATCTAATACACTGCACCCAGATTAATTTCCTTAGTCGGTGATTAATTGCCTCCTCTACCCCAGGTGCTGGAGAAGGTGCCTGGAACACAATAGAGAGCATGATGGGCAAGGTCTCTGCCGTTCTAAATGTCAACTCATAGTTTCATTTCGGAGCTCATCTTTCTCAACCTCTGTAACATTTGATTTTGTTGCTAATTCACCTTCTTGAAACTTTCTTCTCTCTCAGTTTTGAAGACATTATTCATAGTCAGCACTCCTTTCTCTTCCTGACTCTTTCTGCTAAGATGTAGATGTGCTGACTAGACCCATGGTCCCCAACCTGCAACCAGAGGGAAAAGTCAAGAGAACAGCTTCATGGCAGTTACAGTCTAGGAGTAAACTATGCCCAGCTAACTAATTCTTCCCCAGTCACAGCTTAAATCTCCTGGGAGAGACCTCCACCAACCGCTCAATCTAAACTAGCACTTCCTACTAGATATTTTCATAGCACTCTGTAATTTTCCTTCATATAACATATTTTTTTAGTTTTGTATTTTACCATGTTAATATTTATTTTACATCTTTCTCTTCCATAAAAAGCAAAGGGATAATTAAGTCTTTTGATGGACAGTCTATATTCAGTGTCTCCGATTATCTAGCACATGTTATATGCTTAGCAAATACATGTTGAAATTGGATAACTTCTTTAGACTTATGTTTTAAATTACCCTCTGGGTATCTCTGCTCGAATATTCTGCAGGGCCCTCAAAACCAAAGACCTAAAGTAGATTATATTCATATTGAATTTCTATTCCCAGTTAATAGTATCACCAGAGACCAAAGCCAGAAACCTCCAAATCACCCTTACCTTTTACTTCTCCACTCTTCCAATGATCTATCTGGTATTCAAAACCACCTGATTCTATCAGCTTAATCTTCCTTCACCATCATCTTCATCCCCTGATGAAGATCTGTTGATCCTTCCTTACTTCAAGTCCTTATTATACCTGCATTTCTACAGTATTACTATTGCAGTACACTGTTCATTCATCTTCCTGTGTATTTGAATCCCATCCTTATTAATGATCTTCAACTAACCAAGTATTACACCCATTTTCCAGATCAGAAAAACTAAGGTTCCAAGAGTTTAAGAAACTTATCTCAAGTCAGCCAACTAGTAAATAGCAGAGCTTGAATTAACACTGGTCTATACCCCTAAATCAAGAGACTTGGGAGAGATTTTCTAGACCTCAACATGACCAAAAACCCCAATCCAGACATCTTGAATTATAAGAGTATGTTTATATATGGATCATCCCCAGAAGTCTATATTTCTTGAGAACAGAGAAAAGACCTTTATTTCATCCCTCTCAATCATCCATCACCCACCCCTTCCCCAGCACACTGCACAGTGTGTATTCCATTGTAGGATGTCAAAGGATTTTTGAGAAAGAAAGACGAAAAAGAGAGAGAGAGAGAGAGAGAAATAAGGAAGAACTCATCCAAGGGAGATAAAGGGAGGAGGATCAAAGATGATAAGACATGAGGAAAAAAGATAAGAACAGAAAACGTAACTCACTTTGTTTAGACTCTTGTTCAGAAATTATGCATTTGCAAAAAAAAAAAAAAGTGTGGGTTCAATTTGAGCTGATGTTTTATTTAGTTCAGCACAGGGAAAATTCCGACCTGGCCTTTTTCCTCAGGAACATTTATGGAGTTGAGAGTTATATGATGATGTGAAGTTAAAGAAAGTCAATTCACATATACCCTTCTTCAAAATAAAAAATTAGCAGCTAAATGCTACCAAGTAAAAGCTCTGTCCTCTCCCCTTCAAAACAATTACAGTCTACAAAGGCAGATTGATTTGTTGCTTTTTTTTTCTTTCTTTCTTTCTTTTTTTTTTTTTTACCATTTTGTGCTTTAAGAGTAGTTTGGGTCTATATTTAGGATTGCAATTTCTCCTCTATAGCAACTAAAATCCTTAACCCTTTTCAGTCTTATAATTAACCTACCAAGTTATTTCACTCAAATAATCTTCTGGAAATTTAACAACCTACCCCCAAATCTTTTGTGGGCTGGTTTTGTCTCAGCGCCACCCAGTAACTCAGTATCATGTTTCTCATAGGTGGTGGCTGAAATGAAATATGTATACCATGTAAATGGAAAAAGGTTCTGTCTCATTTGCTTCAGCTATTCCTCCTTGTTGGAGATGCAGTAAAAATACCTTCTTGTTGACAAGCTAGAAGAAAAGCCGTCAGACATTCAACAGGGAACAGCCTGAGTTCTCTGCAGCTTTCTTTTGTTTTTTAATTTATTGAGGTGACATTGGTTAATAAAATCGTAGAAGTTTCTGGTGTACAATTCAATAATACATCATATGTGTATTGCATTGTTTGTTCACCACCCAAATTCAAATTTCCTTTCATCACCATATATTTGACCCCTTCTATGCTGATCTACCTTCCCCTTCCCCCTTTCCCTCTGGTAACCACTAAACTGTTGACCGCATCCATGAATCTCTGCTTGTTTGTCATGTTCATTTGTTGCTTTCAGTTGTATATCCCACATGAGTAAAATCATATTTTTCGGTCTGACTTATTTCGCTTAGCATGTTAACCTCAGGATCCATCCATGTTGTCATGAACGGCAGTATTTCATCTTCTCTAATGACTGAGTAATATTCCATTGTATATATGTACCACAGCTTCTTTATCCAGTCATCTATCAAAGGGCCTTTTAGTTGTTTCCATATCTTGACCACTGTGAGTAATGTTACTATGAATATCAAGGTGTATATATCTTTATAAATAAATGTTTTCTAATTTTGGGGTTAGAAGGCCCTTAGACCTCAAGATGCTCATCGCGGTCCTTGACATTGAATAAGAAGAGTTTCGATTAGGCAGTATGGTGTGCAATTGCAAAACACATCTTAAAACACTGCTTATTGGTTCTGTTCCATTTCCAAAAAATCATATTCAGCATTTCAAAAACAAAATTTTACCTCTAGCCAAAGTGCCACATATGCAAAGAAAGAACACATTTGTTTTTATTTTTTTATGTGTTTCCATAATCCTAGTAATAAAACATAGTAAAATGAGAATCTTCCTCATTAAGCTGGGGTTTATATGGGAGACTATTTAAAATTTTATAAATTTACTATAACTTTTATTTTTAGTTCTCTATTATTTAAAATTTAATTTTTCAATTCATGAAATAATTATAGCTAGCACTTATTGTGTTCTCCACATGCCAAGCACTGTTCTAAGTGCCTCACACAAATTTATTCTGTCTATGAAAGGATCCTATAAGGTAGTTGTTATTATTATAGCTCCTATATTTACAGTTAAGATAACTAAAGCCCAGAGAGGTTAAATAACTTGCTCACATCCCCAGTCAATAACTGGTACCCGTATCCCAGTGACTCTTACCTATATAGGCTATCATATATGTGTCCACCACTTCTTTTTTCCTCTTTTTTGTGTTCCCATTAGGGCCGTTTTATTCATGTATTCTTTTAGAGAATGCTTACCTTTAGAGAATGTCTCCCGTATATGGGAAAAATGCAATGAAGAATAGCCCTAGAGTCATGAAAGTAAGAGGAATAAAGTGGGCTCAGAGAATCTTTCAGAGAATGTGGCAGAAGTCAGTGCTCCCTGAATATCCATGGGCCCCTTATCTTTCCAGCTTTTCTTAAAGCTGGAGGGAACCATGAGATTAGTTCTCACCAATGGTCTGAACAGATGTAAAGCCAAGTAAAAAGTGAACTAGGAAGACAATGTTCAACAGTGTCAAATACCACTGGTAGGTCAAATACAGTGGGAATTGAGAATTGATTATGAGATTTAGCAATACGGAGGCCATAAGTGAGCATGACAAGAACAGTTTCTCTATAGAAATTCAATGAATAGCAATATAGAGTATAAGAAATTAATTCCACAATGGGTACAAAATATGTGTATACAGAAGTTAATCAATGATTGGCCTGGAGTAATAGAACCTATGTCTCTCTCCTCAAACCTATGCTGCTCTCTTAACCTAACCCACTCAGGAGCATATTCTGCTTTTCTTGTTCCTTAACACATCCACATACTCACACATACATGTCAAGTTGTCATAAACTGAATTAATGGTCCAGAGTCTTTTACTCTCCTGTAGTACTGCTATCCACCTGTACCCTTGCTATGGTCTTATGGTAAGGTAAAGGTACTTCTAGGTACCTTAACTTTGGATTTGGTCATATGATTTGTTTTGGCCAATGAGACATTAGCAGAGACAACGTGAGCATAAATATTTAAATCTGCATGAGCAATTAGACTTACCATCTTGCACATCTACACAGTCCAGAGACAGTCCGCATAGCCAGGATAGTCCACTGGTCCCACATAGACACCAAAAACTAGTCTGCAACCTGAAAGCCAGTCCAGCTGACATCAGCCAAACTTTAGCTGACCTAGAGAGGCATGAGTGAGATATAAATGACTTTTCACTAGAAGCCACTGAGTTTTGCAGTGGTTGATATATAGCATTATGGTGAATATAGCTGATTGAGACCAAATTTGAGTTATAAATCTCTCAAATGTCCTTTAAATATAAGGCACAAAGCTTTGCCTGGACTCCTCTCTAATCAGGAGCCTTAGATTGATCCCAAAATGCCATGAAGCCACTCCACCCAATACCCTCACCGCACAGTAAAATTTATTCATTCTCCTCTTAAAATATCAAAGACTTTAAGAACTGGAAGGAATCAAGTAGTCACATCCAACCACCTCTTTTTCCATCTGAGGACACCCAGCAGGTTAAATGACATGTTCAAATGTCCTACTATTAATTACACAGGACAACTATTGGAATCCAGATTCCTAACTATTATTCCAATACTATTTTCACTGTGTCACACTGCCTGTCTTAATTTCAAACTGAGAACTCTCAGGTTCACATGATATTCAGAAACAAGAAATCTAGGACTCAACATTATAAAAACTCAATTTCTTGTCACCCACAGTGTCCTATTTCTCTTTTTATAAACTCCTTTCCCTTCGGTGTCTGAATCACTCCAACACACACACACACACACACACACACACACACACACACGTGTGTGCACATGCACATGAGGTTGAATTCAGTCTTTAGTCTTTGTTTTGACTATGAGGCTACATCCTCCAAAAAAATCTCTGTTCCATCAATAATTAACATATATGTTTAAAATTTTTCATTAGAAGATGTTATAAAAAGTGGTGTGCCCAAGACCATTATAAAGTTATTAAACTAACAACTTCATCTCACAGGCAAGGAAATTGAGCCCTAAAAAAATAAGACGACTTGCCCAAGGTCATACAATTGGATAGCAGAAGAGACTGTATCCAAGGATTCCTGATTCCTCTCTAGCACCAACTTCCCAATTCCCACCATTTATAATTAACAATATACATATATTTGTGATTTTGTAGTTATCAATCTCATACTTTAGAAAACAACTAAATTGGGGGGGGGTTCAATATATTAGTTCTAAACACCTTTTTTCTAGAATGGAGAGAGAGGTTTTTATATTAGAATGGAATCCAAATATTCTTGAAGGATTTCAAAAGTCAATATGAATTTTATTCTTTCAAAAAGACCATCTCTCTAGAGGATAGTGACTTGCCTTTGTACAGTTGTGCTTTTAAACAAAAAGATAATTTGTATGTTTAAAAGATATCTGCGTATTCTCATTTGTAGGGTTCAATACTTATAAAAACAATGCCTTGATCATTTCTTTACCTTTGTTCCCTCAGCAAAGTGGAGAAACTCAACCACTCAAAAACTAAGTCACTTACCCAACAATGAATAGAACATCACTAGTTTAGCACATTACCTCTAAAAAGTTTTGGTGTAAACTTCTGTATATTAGTACTATTACTAATAACTCCCACAAAACTAGCATTCATTAAAGTTATACTGTGTTCTAGACACCATGATATGTAATAATAAGTTAGTGCATGACTTTTTTATGCACTAACTTATTTATTCCATGATGATGATCATCTTAGTATGATCATCTTCATTTTACAGATGAGGAAGAAGAATCTTAGGGTTGTTAAATAATTTTTTTCCAAGGTGACATAGCAGAATGAACATGCTTACTTTCAGGCAAAGATATCATCTCTTTTTTATGAAATATTACCAGGTCAGGACAAGGAAAGGATCTTGACTCTAGCACTGATACAGTGAACAAAATGGTTTTGGAAATTTTCATGGCAAATTGCTATAGATACTTATACCTACTTGACTGAAGCTCTGTGAATCTATATTTAAAAGATTAATTTGAACTACTTCATAGGTAAATTAAAAATTAACCTCTGATGTTAGAAGTCAGGATTGTGGCTTCCTTTGAAGAGGAAGGAGTTCTCATGACTCAGAGGAAAGCCCATGGGGTATTCTGCAGTACAGGTAATGTTCTATATTTTGTGTAGAAGGTCATTATATAGATGTGTTTACTTTATAAAAACTCCTTGAGCAGGACTTTTATGATTTATGCAGTCTTCTGTGTGTGTTACATATCTTTAGAGTTTACATTAAAATTAACCTTTAAAAATGTCTAAAAACATATTCAGAATAGAATTACTGTCTACTTTGACGAAACTTTATATTTATTAGCTGTGAAACAGAGGTTATACTTATGGGCTTTGAAGATGACAGGTCTTATTCAGTTTCATCCCAATTAAATTTTCTAAACTTCACTATCCTTGCCTACAAAACTAAAGGGAGTGAACTCAGTGAGATTTAATAGAATGTTAGTTATATTCTTTGTTGCTTCATCTTCCAATGTAAGTTTCAGTTTACTTTGTATGTTAGTTCAAAAAAATAGACACTAAGATGAAATTAAATGTGCAATAGATTTATTGAGGAAAATGTTGGAGGAGGCTGAGAAAGATATCAGATTGTAGTGCAAGTCTGAACTTTATGAAGGTAAGGGGGCAGAGGTCACTGGATCAGATAATTCTTGAAAAGAACCAAGTTTGGAAAGAGGGAGAAATCATGAATTCAGTTTTAACATATCAAGCTTGAAGCTTTTTCAGACATTAATCCTGAGATGTTAGGGGGGAATATGGGTCTGGATCTGCTGCAGTGGCACATTTGTGAGTCATCTACTTATAGGTGGTAATGAAAGCCAGAGGCATAATGAAAGAGCCTAGGGACAGAGTATCAGGTGAAAAGAGAAAAGGGCCTCATGCATTGAAGAATTCTGACATTTAAAGTCAGGAGACAGAAGGATGAGCCTGCAGCGATAAGCCCACAAAGAAGTAGGAACAAAGCAGAGAAAGATTGTGTATAGACAGTCAAGGGAAGTAAAAAATGATCAGCAGTGACAAACACCATAGGGAGATCAAGTCAGAAGCAGCCTAAAATTGTCCATTGGATTTAGAGACATGGAGGCCATTGTTGATCCTATCAAGAACCATCACAGTTCAGTGATGGGGACAGGCCAATCTCCCTATATAGTCATTGTAAGGGAGCAGGAAGCCAGTAGGGAGACAGAGATGGAGATAGTGTATGAACCTAAAGGGTAAGTGAGCAGATTGGCTTTGAGAGGATGCAAACAGCTCCTCTATGAAACCAGAAGAAAGGAGAAGAGATTAGATACAGATGTAGGCAGAGATATGTTTGGAAATGAGAAGATGCGAGAGCATGCTCTTATCTAATAGTTTTCATTTTCTCTGTGAAAATATTATCTTCTGAGAGCAATGGAGAAGCTGGAAGATTATGGAGAACAGAGAATTTGAAAGTCTTTTAAGAATATAATGGCAAGAATTGACCAAAAACACACAGTAAGTTAGAAGGCCCATTTGCAGCTGTAGATTATATATTTATAACAGATCTAATGAGCCCTGTTATGTGATATTCTACAGCCCAGTTGGGCTATTAGATGGAAGCATAGGAAGGGCAGATCTTTGGGTAAATGTGGGGCTGACTTTATGCCTGATGGATGCAATGAAAATCCAAAGTTTAGTACATTTAGTGGTATTCACTATAGTGTTTCTGAAATGATTTATGGACATGTTTGAAGAGTGAAGTAAAGGAAAGAAAGGAATGATGAATTAAGAGAATGCGGGAGTCATAGAGAGAACCCCAGTACCTGAACATTTTGTCCTCTAACTTTAAACAACTCTTCTAAAACCAATCAGTTTGGTTCCCAGAAAAAAATTATTTTATAAATCTTACATTTGAAAAAGTTGCATTTATGTTAGCAAATGCAGCCAAAAAATTTTTCTTACCTTCATGAAGTTTGTATTCTAGGGAAGTAGACTAGCAATATTTATTCTAGATCCATACTATCCAATAAAAATGTAAGATAAACTTCTAAAGTCATAAATGATGTCTACCTTGTAATCTCCCCCATTGCCTGGCATAATAACAAGGCCCTATAATTACCACCAAGAGAAGGAGATAAATTTGAATAGAAAAAATATACGAACAATACACAATAATGAGCAGAAAAGAGAAGTGGTTTATGTACTGAATGAAAGAGCCTTCTAAAAACCAAAGAAATTTTATTCTTTGCACAGAAACTTATATGAAAAAGATGGTCCTTAGAAAAACAGTTTCATAACCAACTTGATTCTAATTTTAAAAGAAATATGTATATATATATATATGAATATATATATATATATTCTGTACATCAGCAATATATACAGAGGGAAGGAAAAGGTGTCTTTTTAAAAAGTCTCTATCCCAATATACACCAGACATTTCTTTCTCTGAATTTTACAGGAAGCTTACTTCCTAACATGAATATATGTTCCAAAGAAACGGCATGAGAAATTATGTCCCTGTTGAGATTGCAAGGACACAGTCTCCCTAAGAATTCCACAGAGCAAAGAGTTGGGAAGTTGGGTATCTCTGAAGACCATGGCTATTTTCTCGAAATCCTCTCAGGGTGCTTTCTGTTTTCCAAAATGAAAACCTGGAAATTATTTACTTCATGGTGGAGACCCAGAAGGCTGAAAGGTCACAAAAGAGAAGGCTAAAGCTGTCTTTTTCCTCCGGAAAAGACAATTTAAGTTTGATGCAATGCAGTCATTTTTTCCCTGCCATTCTTTCTAACTGCGAAGCTGTGCTCTCCTAGAGCATTCATCAGGTGGCTCTTTCTCGGTTAGCAAAGAGAATTTGGTATGAATTCTAACCCTGCAATATGATCCGTCTTGGATAAAAGAGAATATAATGAAAGAGGAGGGGAGATCTTTTTTTTTTCCTGAAGAAATGGAACTTTTTTTCTATAAATACAGGGTAACACCCATTCTAGGGTAGCTAAAAAAGGAGTTGGGCTTCAAAGAAATTAAGCTCCTAGGGATACCCCAACACTAAACATAGGGACTGGAGGGATCCCTAAACCTAAGATGGGCCTTGCAGTCTATGGATATTCCTCAACACTGACACTTAAGAATGGAACTGTCCCCATAGGGGAGCCTCAGAACTTCACTTTCATGAGTAGTCCTTCCTGGGGGTTCGGAGGACTAATGACAGGGGAGTTCAGACGAAAAGGGAAAATGGAGAGAACAGAAGCTAAAACTGTCCTAAGTGGCCTGGATGGAGACCCCTGTGGTGTACAGCCAGAGATGGAGGAGTAACAGAAAAAGCAGCCACGAGTTTAAAACCTGGTTTCTCATTTCCCAACCTCAACCTTGGGTGGATGGGAGAGCATGGAGCAACCCCCAAATGAAGACATGATGTGGAGGAGACCAGGATTTGTCATTCAAGGAGCAGAGGAGGGAGATCCTGGGAGCCCTGTTTGGCGAGGGCAGTGTGAGAGCAATGATGTGGTCACCGGCACAACAGAGCCTGACATTTGTTTTCCAAGGCCACCACTTGGTCTCTGGGCCTGGGAGTACCTGGGGGATCCCTGGTGACATTCTCAGGAGAGCCAAGATTCAATGCAGGTTTCATAAAGAGTGAGGTTGGAGTGCCAGGCTGTGCAGGCAATCCCAGCCATTGGACACCTCACTATGGACCCCAAGGCCAAGAGAGTCTTCAACCCAAGAGAATCCCACAGATAAACCTTCAAGGTGGGTGAAAGGGAATGGAAAAAAGACACAGGGAGAGACAAAGTGAGTTCCTGCAGTCATCCCAGGCCTCCTCCCCACAGGGCGAACTCTTCAGCTAATGGGTCAGTGGCAGGGAGGGTACAGACTGAGGTGGGACAGGGCATGAAGATGGGAAAGCGAAGAAACTCACCAGTTGCTTCCCCATCTCCAGAGAAGGTGATTCTTACATGAATAGTTACATTTCCCAGAGCATATAAAACTAGCATTTAAAATTAATCACTCACCAGACCAAGATCCTACTGAGAAAATGTTTTTTTTTTTTTTTTTCAGAGAGGAAACTGACCTGTAGCCATCCTTTGAATCAGAGACACTGTTTTAATTAGTATCCTCTCCTCACTCCTCAAATGAGCCCCCATTAATGGTTCAGTTTGTGAAAAGTTCTCCTCCTTTGTACTTTTAGTCTACTGAAGTTAAGAACTCATTATATCATTTTTCATTAGTTAAAAGGTAATTTTATAAACTTTTGACTAACGAAACCAATAATTGCTTTCTAGTCTATAAATTAATTTTTTTAAGTGACAATTACTAGACCAATTTTTGAAGTTACACTCTATCTGTAATGGTAAGGTTAATATCCTGTTTTGTGGGGGCAAGGATGGTATAAATATTTTAATGATTGTACAGTGATTGGGTAATGTTTGAACACTGGAAAGATGACACTCAAGTACAGTACCCACTGGTAGTTTATTGAGGCATGAACTCAGGAGCTATAACCTGAAAAAAAAGTCACCATTTGGTGAAAAATCATTGACTTGTACCACGTAACATTTACTAAGAACTGACAAGTCTGTGAGTGTATTCAGCATTCAAGAACAACTCTTTTTATCTTTCTTTCCTCTTTAACCTCCCAAATCAGTATTCTCCAAAAAGATAACATGGCCTAGGATGGAATTAGAGTCCTGGCTGAAAATAATTCAACTCTCCTTCATTCTAAAAACAATGCATTACCAGCTCTGTGGTATCTGAACAAAATTGTTGAGAGACAATTCTCTGTGGATCCCACATTTCTACACATTTTGCACAAGAATCACTGACTGCTTTTTTTACTCTGGCCTATATTTTAAAGGAGGTTTGTATAGTAAACAGCCTTGGAAGAAAAAGAAAATATCTCTCTCTGGAAAAAAGGAAGATACTTTGCATGCTTATCATCCAGTAAAATAAAGACAATGCTTCCTTTAGAGCAAACACAAGGATGTTCACTGCCCATTGTAATTTATTTGGGTTCCCCAAAATTCAGGGTTCCTCTCTTGTACTGAAACCCACTGCATGTGCAAGTGTCATTGACCCTTTTTGTTTTGCATCATCCTGTAAGGCTCAGGGAAGTAGCAAAAAAATAATAAATAATTACAATAAATGTTTATATTCTGACCACTGCTATTCCTGCAAGTAATAAATAGTCTTCATCTCCTAACCAGGAATCTTGTGCACTCTACCAGTATCCATGAAACTGTGGCCATCTTACTTGTTAGTTTGCGAGCAGGATAAAATCTTAAACTCTTCACAGTTCTTTGCAAGAATCATCTAAGAAATGATGCACAGTGATACAGGCTTTTACCACTCAAATGTCTGCTCCTAATGTATTTTTTCAAGCTGAGGCTGGAGAGGGTCAAAAAGTGAGGGTTTTCAGAGCACAGGATCTCAACTAGTTACAGCATACTGGTATGCAGCAAAACCTTCATCAGGGTACAGTTTTGATTCAATATGTAAAATATATTTTTGCCGTAACTGAAGACATGTACCCTTATGGTGATGTGTATCAGATACTGAACTGACCTGGCTATGTAATATAATATAAAATAGAGTATACCTTGCTGAAAGTAAGAGATGAAAGGTTAAACTCAACGTAGCATGAAGAGGAAACTGAGCATTTCCTAGAACATATGAGGATCTTGCTTCATGAATGAAACAGTATTGTCAGAGCATTCAAAAACTTGATTCGCATAGAGATCAAAGCTGAAGGCCTTAACGGTTACTGGTTGAAGTGAGTGGCAACTTCAGTAAGTGTTTTCAGTTTTCTAAAATGGCCTTTTAAAAAAAAAAAAATGGTATTCACCTTTTCATCTTTCCAAGAGTGTGTCCCCTCAGTCTAGAATTAAAATGTGTGCCACAAAAACATGATATGAAACACAGATCTGAAATGTCCACAGCTATGCATTAGGTTGGTGTTGCTAACCCCATTATGCCCAAAGGAACCACCCCTGTGAGTCACACCAGGGACTAATATGGAGCTAAGCAAGTAAATGCTACCTTTCACTTGGTGTCCTTTTAGAAATAATGAGAAAATGCCCTCTCCTCAACACTCCAAGTCCCCTTCTAATTTTCGAATTAGCTCAGCATAGATGCTATAAACAGATTTAGAGATTTATTCCTCTGGGGTAAGCCCCAGACCTCATATATAAAGCTTTACCAATCATACCTAATGGATAAGATAAGAGAGGAACAGTTCACAAATTCTTGCCAGAGGGAGGCCTCCAGAAGGTCTTGGGCTCCCAAGATAAGAGAGGGATTCCACATACCACAGACAATAAGTGACAAGATCCAGGGAAGACCAAACACAAATTGGCTTAACTGAGCCCACTCCTACCCTGCCCTGTGAAGAATGTGACAAAGGCTAACATGAAAGTGCCCTTCATGCCAGTCAGAGCACACTGCTGCCCTCACACATCTGGTTTTCTCCCTAATGATAAGGTAAAAAAATAGTCTCCATGCCCAAGAAGTCCTGGAGTTTGAGCTATAGGATGTCACCTCCTCTGACATTATCTGGAGAACAAAAAAAAAAAAAAAAAAAGGTGATTTCTCTTAGGAATAACTTCACTCTTCACCTTCAATTAAAAGTTAAAACAAAACAAACAAACAAAAAAACAAAAGAAGCAAATAAATATTTTAGATTAATGTGCTAAATGGCCACCTCCTATGTTTACAATTTAAATCTGTAAAGGAAAACCTTGCTGTCTTTTGTCTGAAGATGCCTTAAATAATGAAGCCCTTCACGGGGAAAGCCCAATCTGAGGATGGCTATACGTTTTAATGAAGACTTTTGGCCCTTGGGAAATATAAGAAGGAGCATCCAGAAATAGTGATAATAGATTTTCTGTCTTCTAATCCTGATGAGAAAGCTTATTTTGAAGAATTTCAATACTTAATGAAGATACACAACAGATGACAGAGCTGATTAACTGCTAAGAACTCAATTCTTCCCCAACAATCTATTCAGGTTTTGATTTCCTATTAAAACTCAATACTTAGGTCCACTAGTGAGCGAAAGAAGGAGAATAATGTCTCCTGCTTCTAACACGTAATGGCCTCCAGCTCTGCTTTGCCCACTTTAAGTAGATTGCTTGGTTTGGCTATTTACACTGTTTTTTCTGGAAACCACTTCTACTTCTTCTGGGTTGCACTCCTAAACCACTGGAAGTATTCTGGCTGAGAAGAAATTAGAGTCCAAGTACTTTTTTATGACTTCATTTTACCTGCTCCTTTTGAGTACCCTGTGCTTTAACAAACACAGAAAACAAATTTATTGACAACTTTTCACTATGATATCCTACAGAAAGATTTTGTTACCCACTCTTGCTTTCCACGTTTTACTGCAAAAGAAGAAGCCCTGCTGAATTCAGCTGGTGACTCCCACGGAAAAATTTACCACAGAAACATTTGCAATCAGTTAAAATGTTGGTCCCATGATGCTTAGCAAAGGAAGCTGAAGATAATTTGGAATGGAAATAGAATTCTATATGCCAAAGCTTAGAGCTCGGCTTTAAGGGGTCAGCCTTAAAGGGTGTATTTTTTTCATTGCTTGATACTTGGCAAATGGAGATGACGGTGTCTTTAAGATTTTTATTCACTCTGTTTGTCTCTGCATCTGTATAGAACATTATCTTTCACTTGGCAGGTCACCGAGACTTGCCCACATCTGTTTCTGCTTTCATTTCTATTACCCTATTCGTTTCTGGCCAGCACTCAAGAAGAACTGCAACTTTATAAGTGCCACGAGGCACATGGTGGGAGGACATATTTTCCCTTTTACCAAGCCCCCATTTTCGTTTTGTTTCCCCCTACCCATTTTTCACTTAATTAGGAGTAATCACAATTAAGTCAAGACTTTCATCAATATTCTCGAAAATAAAATTTCTAAAAGGCATTGTAGAGTGATCTAAATGCTAAGAAACTTTATTTTTACTGCTGAACTAGAGACAATTTGAGAGGCAGCTCTTTGCTGAAACCCCGTGGGCTTCAGAGTTAAGCAGAGTTAACTTTGATCCTAGTGCCACTTATTGGCTGTCCAACCTGAATCCCAGGTTTTCTCAACTGTATTTACATGTTAAAAAAAGAAATTACATCTTTAGGTTATTGTGAAGACTAACTATAAATAAATGCTAAGCACCTGGTAAAAGGGAAGTGTTATTAATAGAGACTAGCTCGAAAATATTTTGCAGTACCAAAATGCAACATTCTGATCACAATCAGCAACTAAAAAAAAAAATACTTGCTGGTTATCATCTCCATGAAATCTAACTATTATATAGTGGTTTTCCATTAAGCCTAATAGAATGTCATTGCTAATAATAAAGGATATAAAGGCTTACTGAGGCACAGAAGTTTTATTTGCTTAATGTGAGAGAATGGGCCCAAGGACAATACATTTATGGTTTGGGAAAGAGAAACAAGTTGCTATAAAAGCAATAGCATACCGAACATATCAGAGAAAAATACAACACTGATAAACATAAAAATAAGTCCTAGTACCAGGAATAAAGTAAAACAGTGATTATCTCCTGGAAATCCAGAGAGTAGACCTAAATAAAACAGATAATATTAACAAAGGAAACCATTTTCCATCTTTCTCCTCAGTTCTCTTGATTATAATTAGCTTTGGTTTTGAACTTAATAGAAAAGGAAGGTTCTAGCTAGGTAAGGTCAATGCCAACCTTAGTTAACCATTTGAAATGACTAAACGGAGTTGCCTTGGAATGACAATTTTAGTTTTGCCTATAAGCAATAAAATTATGTGCAGGGACTTATCTATACTCATCTAACACAATCATAAACATAAAAGAGACTGAAGTTTAAAATAAAGAATTTAAAAAAAATTTTAAAGATACCAATATTTTAGGTGTTTATTTCACTTCTGGGGTCAAGAAAAGTTGAGCAAGATAGATATATTGTACTATTTTGACAGGATTCGTGTAACCAGCTAGATTTCAAGATTGCTTCTTCCATGTGGGTGATGGTGTTTGCTGTATCAGAGGAGATGTTTATCATTCTTATCTTTAAAGCAGTGATTATTTCTTATACTTTCAAACAATGTCAGTTACCCAAAGACAGCAACACTCATCTATCTATATTCTCTAAAAATATATTTTATTTCTTCTTTATCTCTCTCTCAGGTGAGGTTGACTTTCATAAAGAAAGACAGGGATTCTGGTAAACATTGGAGTTTTTCTTTAATCAGTTTTCTTGTCTCCTATTTGGTATCGCTTACTTCCCTCTGGGTCATTTCAATAAAATTAGACTCCACCGTGCCATACTAAATAAAGGAAAAGAAGAGTATGAATTAATGAAGTTTGGGTAATATAATTCTTTTAATGAAATTCGAGTTTATTGCTTTAAAGAATCTATGGTAATTAAAACTTGACTGAGAACTGCTTCGTTGAGATTCAAATTTAATAAATAACGAAGCAAGATTTGCAATTAGATTATCATATCCAGGCACCAGCCCAAGTATTGCCACCGTCTGCTTATATTATTAGTATACTATCTCATTCATTTATTTATTCATTCTTTCAACACAAACTCATCGAGCACATATTATTTGTTAAGAACTATGCTAGATGCTAGAGACAGAATGGTTAACAGGAGAGAATTATTTCTTCACATGCTTGCTTCTTGTAAACTTGGGAAAAACTTTCCTTTAATTTACCTTTCCCCTTATGCTCTTGTTTATATTATTCCACATGTTTATATAATCATAAACTCAAAATTAAGTCTGAATTAATAAGGGATTTTTCTACTTTTTGTCAAGCGCAAAAACTTTTTTTGCAATTGTGTGTCTTAAAAGATAAAAATTTTTAAAAAACTGAATCTATTTTCTTTTTCTCTAACAATTTGCAGGAAATTGATGACTTTTGATTAGAAAAAACTTAGGTCAGATTTTTCTTTCTGCTATACCATTATTACAAGAGTTCTAACAAATAATTTAAGAGAAGTATTAGGAAGTCAAACAAATATTATACAGTAAAAATGTGGGGTAAATACATTCTGATGACAAGAAGCTGAAACCTCCACTAGTTCACAACAATACAGTCGTCTCAGGGGGCAGGATGACTTTGGAAAGTGAGGCACACACATGTTATGCAGTGTACATTGTTTGGAAGCACATCTGACCTCCTTAGCAGGACGCACTGGCCATAAAGGGCATGGAGTCCCAGAAGAAGAACTGATCTGGTGGTCCCAGCTCTGCTGTAACCTTGGGCCGGTCCAGTCACCTCACCTGTCAAGAACATAGAATACTCCAAAGCACAGGAGTTGAAATCAGAAGCCTGATCTGATTTGTGACTGTGGACAAAGCTCTCTCCAACAGTGGGCTTTCTTCTCAAAATGATGAGGTCAGACTAGAAGTTCTCAAAAAGAACCTCCACTCTTAGCACTCTTCATTTCTAGAACTAGAATTAACACCAGAGTCATTTGCCAAGTGGAAAATTAAAAAAAAAAAAAAAAAAGAGGATTCTGAATGGCGCTTGTTTCATTCACCACTCTCCTTCACACTTCTCCTTTTGGGGTCATTGAACTAGACCATCCAAGGGCAAAGGAGAAGTTAGTAACCCCTTAAATTCAAATGCTGAATCTCACTCCCCAGTACCTCAGAATGTGACCTTATCTGAAGATAGAGTTTTTAAAGAGGTAATTGAGTTAAAAACAGGTCATTAGGGTAGGCTCTAATCCAATATGACTACTGTCTTTTTATAAAAAGTGGAAATGACACAGATATGCACAGAGGAAGGACGATGTAAAGGCACAGAGAGAAGATGGTCATCCACAAGCCAAGGGAAGAGGTGTGGAACAGATCCTTCTCTCACAGCCCTCAGAAGGAACCAGTCTTGCCAACTGATTGGCCAACTCAGTCCTGCCAATCAGTCCTTGAACTCAGACTCCAGCCTTCAGAATTGTGGGACAATAGTTTCTGTTGTTTAAGCCATGCAATTGATAATACTTTGTCACAGCAGCCCTAGCAAACTAATACGCCCCATGAGCTAGTCCCAAGAAAAGGAAAAAGGGGTCTATCCCAAATAACAAGAAGCAGTAGGCTTGGATCCTTGACTTTTTGCCTCTTCTAAACGCACACCCCTAGTTTGCATATTTCCCTTTCATGTCATCTACTTTTTCTCCTATCTCCCTCACTCTCCAAAACTGTCTACAAGCACATTTTAACCAGATATAAATATGCTGATTTGATGTCATGGATTTATCATCTGATTCTCCTATGCTTCCCTACCTTACTGCCTTGACCATGAATAGTCTCTTTTGTAAAACTAATTGGTTGAATTTGATAATAAGGAGCCTTTTTAGCTTCTGTATAAACATATGTAGTAGATAACAGGATCCACTGAGACACTCTGAGAGAAGAAATAAAATGATTACAACTATGCTGTAGAAAAACAATTAGTGACAATATGGAGAAGAGATTAGAAGGAGAGAGAAGTAGAGGCCAGAAACAATTGTAATTGCTCAAGTAGGCTATGTGCCCAGTCATCAACAGACTTAGACTAGGTCAGTGGTTCTCGGACTTGAGTTTGCACCAGAATCGCCTGGAGGACTTGTTAAAACATAGATTGCTGGGCCCCACCCCCTAGAGAGTCTGTTCTGTTTCAGTAGGTCTGAGGAAGAGGACCAGAATTTCTATTTATAACAGGTTTCTTAAGTGATGATGATTCTACTAGTTTAAGACAACTCTTTGGGAATCACTGGGCTAAACTGTCACAGCCACAGTGCCCTACAGAATTTGGGCCACAATTCCTACTTTAAATTTTTTTTAAGTTTGGATTCTGATAAAAACAAGGTTATTTTTGCTTTTGATTTTGTTTTAACCTGAATTACCCAAGATGTTAAATACACAAGAATGACCATTCAATGGTAATTGATTATGCAAAATTTTATCTTATTTGGGGCTATATTAACCAGAAATTAGAAGCCTCAGAACTTAAAGCTGAGGGAAGGATCATGAATTGGCATCCTCAAACCTAACTACAGTCTTCCTTAAGTTAAAAACCTAGGTGACTACCACTCCTATTCTTCCATCTTCCCCACCCCAATTGAAAATCACTGATTTATAGTTTACAAAGCCTTTCCATTTGCTTTTCAAAAGCAACTGGTGAATTCACAAATAATGGTTCTTTTCATCATTCACTCTACATCATTCTCCGTATGCTAAGAAAATATTATCCCCAATTTACAGATACAAGAAATGAGTCTCAAAGAGGATCTTACCCCTATCTCATTTCTGTTCTTGCCAAGATTTTAATAACTTGCCAAAGAAGATTAATATTCCAGCTTCAGAAGTTTCCTTCCCTTAATATATATGCTAAGATCAATATTAGACTGATCATTAAATTCAAACAACCAATTTAAAACAGATCATCACAGAATTAGAGTCTATTAAAAACAGCCAATCAGCCCTAACAAACTTCTCCACTGGCAAATTATGGATTTTGTTCGAATAGTCATCCTATAGGATTGATCAAATTTCTCTTTCTTTCATCTGTGTTCTTAGAATTAATTTTTTATAAAATGGCTTCCAGCTACAGATTCAGCAAATAAGGAGAAAATAAGCTTCCTTTTTCTGGTTTCCTTCAAGTTCACGAAGAGAAAATCCCAAGAACTGTACTTTCTATTAAGTTGAGAAGAGAGATGTGTAATAAGGAAAGAATTTTGTTCAACAATAGCAGCAGTGCCACATAGCTGACGAGCTGGAGCCCAGCCCAGTTGCGGCCTCACAGCCCTCCCTTCCAGAGAGAGGCCAACGTGGCTCTCAACAGAGGCACCCTGACAGAGAGGCACCCTTACAGATAGCCTCCACTGAAGAAACCAGTCCTCTCTTTCTGTAGCAGAATTTATGCATTTATAAAACTTTTGTGCTCTCCCCAGGCCCCCCCCCTCTCTCCTGCACTCTCCCACTCTCTCTCTCTCTCTCTCTCTCTCTCTCTCTCTCTCTCTCTCTCTCTCTCTCTATCCCATTACCCAGATCTTATCCTTTAAATCAGTTTTGTGGCTTTCACACGAGCAATTTACTGTATTGGGTCCACCCAGTTTATCTGTGGATTTATATGAAAAATTAGTAGTTTTTATTTCTGTGAGGATTTAATTTTACTCAGAAGATGAGAGTTACACACTGACACTGTATCTTCATGAAAAAGAGCAAGACAGAGACAGAGACCAAAATACCAGAACCGGGGCTGGGGTGGGGTTGGGGGAGCCATTCTGAGACCAGCATTTCAACCTCTCCTTCCTGATTGCTATTTAAAGCACTTATTCTGACTTGGAGAAAACGTAATATATAGTTTCTTAATGTGTTTAGTTAAGGACCTCATGAATCATGTGGATGTCTCCACAACCTAAGTGGTTATTATGCTGACCCAAGGGTGTGCTATTTTGTGGACACTTGATCTTTGTGTCCCTGTTTATTTGTAGGGAGCAAGCTCAGTTCTGTAAGACACTGATTAGAGGGACAATGGAAGTTGTTATCTACTGTATGTTGCATACAGCAAAAAGCTGCCAAGTAGTGTTCACATAATTGAAGATGCCAAGCTTTCAGACTTGATTGTGATTTTGGTTTGGAGCTTCCAATTTTAGCTCATGCTCTTAATAAGGCCGAGACTGCTCCTTATTCTGAATTATTCCTTTCAGGAACAACATCCTAATCATGAATCTTGGAGATGGCATACCCGTCGTGGCATTTAAAACCTCCTTTTTAACTACAACAATCTCATCCTTAGTCTTCTCTAAACTAGTGAACCAAGTCTGCTTCCTTTGCTTACAATTGGCTTTCAGCTTTGCAAAGACTTATACTAAGAAGAGAGGCAGTGGGGGATGGTGATGGCGGTGAGTTAGTACAACTCAGAGCTGGAGGAAGGAACGTGAGGGAGTTGCTGTGCTTTCTTACCAGCTGTTATACATCAAGAAGAGACAGGCTTCTGTAACCCTTTCCTAGCATGCTAGTGCAAAACAAAAGCCAGACAACTCAGTTTTGATAGATTCTCCTGTGAAAATATGCATACAACATAACATCTCTTTTCCACCGAGGTGTAGGTTAGGAAAACACTAATCTGAAATATATAAAGAAACAGACTAGGGTTGGACTTGCTGTTGGTCAACTCTCAGAAGTCTATTCAGACATGTGTCCCTTATGGGTTAAAGTACAGGGCACCTCCCAGGAAATGACAAATGGTTCCACAGCCAAAGTTTTGCTCACTCCCCTGCCCCCAATATCCAGACTTCCAGACTTCAAATAGTTAGAAAGAGTGTTTGGTTTGAAATAATTCCTGAGGTTTAGTTTGCCTCAGAAACCACATTCTTTTTACCCTCCTCATCCAGCCCAGTTTAAAAAAGAAAAAAAAAAGAAAGAGAAAGAGAGAAAGAAAGAAGGAAAAAGAAAAAAGGGGGGGCAGGAATAGCTTGAAATTCTGATGATAGGCTTGCTTAAAATTGTCCACGTTGCTTGCTGATGCAAAAAAAATCTTTCTAAAGTATATGAATTCTTCTGTAGCTGCTAAAATGTTTGTCTCCAATTAGAGAGATTTGTCTCATATGTTTATTTCATTATATCTTACATTTGTATTGTAATCTTTAATTTTGCAATTTTTCATTTTAACAACCTTATTTAATTTTAGCATTACCCTCCATGAAGAAATCAACTATTTTGTGAAGCCCAAGGTCCCTGGATATACCAAAACCTTTAAGTCAGTGTCCACAATCTTTTTTTAACCTACAGATGCCTGGAACCCACCCCTAAAAATTCTCATTCCATAAGTCTGGTTTGGGCTTTGGAAAGTGTAATTGGTCCTCCAGTGATTTATTTTAATGCTGAACTTGGCTTAGAAAAAACACTGCCACATAATATATATCCCCCCACACCCCCACATACACACACATTATTCCCACTTAATTACCATCAGAGAACAGTCATCAGTAAGAGTTCTATTTGTAATTCTATTGCAGATGATATCCTATTTTTCCTTTATTGCTATACTTCTTGAAAAAGTAGTCAGTCTGCCCTCAGTACTCCTACTTAGTACTCAGTACTCCTAACTCACATGGGGTATGATGTAGCTTTTCTCCTAATAAACCCTAGATTAGTGGCCAATGACCTCTTACTCATAAGGTTCAATTATCTCCTTCAGACCACTGCTTCTTAAACATATTTTCAACCTTAATACTTGACCATCTTTGCCTGCTGGAAGCCCCTTCCTCCTTTAAAGAGCTCTGCCCTCCCTCTGGTTTCTTACCATCTCTTTATTTGCTCTTTTCTCTGGATCATCATATTCTTTCTGCTGCAAAAATCCACCCCGCCCCCCAATTTACCCTCAGCTATTTTGTTTTCCATCTCCACAAATTCTCCTTCGTCAAGCTTATTCAACCCCACATCTTCAACTAACACCATTTCACCATGAGGTTCCCAGATCTATCTCTCTAATCCTGACCTCTCTCTCCATCTCCATTTCTCTCCCTTTAGTGTTTGCAAGACTCCATCTGGCTCTTCCACTACACCTCCAAAGTAATATGTTCGAACAGGAATTAATCTTTACTCCCAAACCCACTGCTCTTATCTGGTGTTTTGTAATTCTGTAAATAGTAGCTCAACTTCAATCCTTCCACCCAAATATGCCCAATGTATTCTCCTCCTTTCTAGTCCTACTGCCAGACTATAAATGCTACTGTATTTTAAATATGGGGAAAATTTTTTGAGAATGAGAGTATTCAGGAAGAGTCAAAATGCTGCAGATGAGACTAGAACAATTCTTGAAAGACAGGTAGGATTTAGGTAAGTCAAAGGAGAGGTGGAAGATCAACATGTATAATGATCCAGATGCAGGAATAAGCATGGCTTGTGCACATACAGTAAGAATTTGTTTGACTAAAACCAAGTGTGTTTATTAGTCTCCAAAAGTAACTCCCTAATCAACCATGCTTCTAGGTAATACACTCTTGTGTATTCCTATCCTCTTAAATCTCAGTTGTCACTCAGACTCTCTTTGTGATTATAGAATGTCGTGGAAGTGACACTGCATATCTTCCATGACTAAAACAGCAGAAGTCTTGCAGCTTCTGCTTTAGTCTCTTAGAACACTCTCTGGGGTTCCAAATAAGGAATTCACTGCTGTGCTATAGATGCCACATGGAGGCATTTCTGTCAACAGCCCCAGCTGAGCTCGGCCTTTCAGTTATCTCTGCTAAGGCAACAGATATATGAACAAATCCATTTTGGACAAGTTGCACAAGACCAGCTGCCAGCTGAACCCTGAGTGACCTCAGTTAATACAAAGTAGAACAGAATAACCACCTAGTTAATCACTACTTGAATTCCCAATCCATAAATCAAGAATTTATTGTTTTAAGCCACTAAGTTTTGGGCTAGTTTGTTAGGCAGCAACAGATAAACAAAGCACAAAGGCAACTTTTGTTGAGTAGTAGAAAATTAAAAATGTATATTAATTCCAAATTATGGAATGCCTTGGGAACATCAAGCAGAGAGGTCCTTCTTGTTGAAAGTTTTTGAGCAGTAGAATGATAATCATAGCACTGTATGACAGATAGTTTGAAAGAAATACACAAAATGCATAGACAAATGGTAAGCTTTTGTAATTTAATGTAGATGATCCAGGGTTTAAACTTGGCTTTGTTGTTATTGAGAAACTTACTAGCTTGAGCTTGCTACTGCCTCAAGGGATTGTTGTGATGGTTAAATGGGTCACATACAAGACATTACTTTGAAAACTCATTCTAAATACCATATAAAATATATTCTTGTTAGGTAGATGTAGGAAAGAATAAAGGCATCAAAAAGAATTAGAAAGTTGGGACAGCAATCTGAGTGTAGAGTGATGCATTCCTTATTTAAGATGATTAATTTGATCCCGCTCTCCCCTTACTTCCAGCCACTTCCTACTACATAATTTGTACTCCTGCTACACTAACTATGGAACGTAGCTTCAACATGCCATATCTTTTCTAAGCTAAGACACTTGTTTTTGCTGTTCCCCAATACCTCTAGGTCTTTCTCCTCTTATCTACCATGCCATTCCAATTCATCTCTCAGGACTCAGCTAGGGTTTTGCTTCTTTGTAAATTTTTGATGATTTTCATAGTTTGAATTAATTGCTTGCTTATTAGGGCCTCCACTGTATATTGCACTCTATAGTGATTCCATATAATATTAAATAGCATTTGTTGGTTTATGTATTTGTCCCTCCAATAGTACTACACTCCAAGCAACACTCCTGGCACATAGTAGGGTCTTAATAAATGTTTTTATTTTCTTTTTATCAACTAGAACATTAAGGATAGCTATAAGAAGGATTGGAACAAGTGACATCTTAAAGAAAAAAAATAGAACTTTATGATTGACTGAATTTAGGAAACAGAGATAATGGAGGAATTGGAGATGATTCTGAGGTTTCAGATGTGTACGACTAAGAGAACATTGTCACACAAAGAGACTGAGGAAAAATAATAAGGATTCTGGCCATAAATGAAAAATTTTGTAAAGCTTAGATATAAGTATGTTGAATTGAAAAAAACGGCCAAACATCCCAATGGAAATATCCAGAATTAATTGTCTATATAAGGCTAACATTGAGTGCATAGAACAAGAGTCAATTTTTAATTGAAAGACAGAATCCTTCAGTTATCTCTTTGGTAAAAGAACTTTTCAGAGAAATGATGTACAGAGAGAAGAAGAGGCCCATCTTTAGGGAACAACCAAAAGAAAAGAGTTATAGAGGGAAACTGAAATAGGTAAGCATTAATAAGCTACCAATGGTGATGTCACAGAGGCTAGTAGCAGTTGCTGGCTAGTCAACAAGATGGTTGTCCTACATCATCTCAAACATACAATATGCAAATCTAGGTTCAAATTCACAAGTCTGTCTTTCCCCCAACTTTCCTCATCTCTGTTAACACCATCACCCAATCAGTGTTCCCCAAAACACTCAGAAATCATTTACAATTTTTTCCTTAACTTGATATTCTCTCAACAAATTCTATGAACCTGTCCTTGAACTATATAATTCTCCTCCACCTTCTCCTGTGTAACCTACCATCACCACAAAATGTGATACGATTGCTTTTTAACTATTTCCCTCTAATCTCAACTCCCTATGATATATCCTTCTCACCACCAGAATCAATGTTCTAAATCACAAATTAAACCACAGAAATGCCCTATTGAGAATCCCTCAATGATTCTCCATTCCTCACAAGATAAATCTTTGTCCTCTATTACATGGATGCTGCCTACTTCTTTGCTTCTCTTCTGATTCTTTACTGTAAAAAGTCTCCATTTTCTAGCCATGAGAATTTATATGCAAAAATTTCAAACACAACATGCCTGAAAGGGAATTCATTATTTTCTCAGATTCAAATCTATTTTCTGCCAGGATTCTCAATCTCAGATATGTTACCACAACAAGGCAGAAACCTGGTAGTTGTATTTGATTCCTCCCTTTTCCTAATTCTCACATCCCAAATCTACTTAATGCTCTTCATCCCCAGTATTATCACCCCATGCCCCCCTACCATTTATCTTTCATCTGGAAAAGTCACTTAAAAGGTCATGTTTCACTTACCCCTTTCCAATCTATGCTCTAGACTACAGACAGAGTTATCTTTCTAAACAGAATCTGCCTATAGTTAGAGTTAGAGTTAGAGTTAGAGTTAGAGTTAGAGTTAGAGTTAGATTTAGAGTTAGAGTTAGAGTTAGAGTTAGAGTTAGAGTTAGAGTTAGAGTTAGAGTTAGAGTTAGAGAGATAGGGTTAATGTATGGTTTAGGGTTTAACACTCTTTGTTGGATTCTCACTGCTGTTAGGACATATTTCTTAAGATGTCTTTCAAGGCCCTCCCTAATTGTCCTCTGGCTCAACTGAAACAGACCTTTATGGATTCAACCCCTACCTCACCAATTCCGCCATCCCTTGGCTAAATGGCACCATTGTTAAAGACAGAATGTTTGTGTTCCACCACCTAATTCAAATGTTAACACTCTAACCCCCAATGTAATGGTATTTGGAGATGGGGCTTTGGGAAGATAATTAGGTTTAGATGAGGTCATCAGGGTGAGGCTTCCAAGAAGGGATTAGTGCCCTTTCAAGAAGAAAAAGAGAAGCCAGAGTTCTCTCCCTTTTCCATGTAAAGACACAGCAAGAAGGCAGAGGTTTGCAAGCCAAGAGGAGGGTTCTCACCAGGAACTAAATCTACAGGCCCCTTGATCTTGTTCTTTTCACCCTCCAGAACTGTGAAAATTAAATGTCTGTTTTTTAAGCCTCTCAATCCACAATATTTTGTTATGGCAGCCCGAGCTGACTAAGATGCCATTCTGGTTCTGAGTTTGTCATTTCCTCAGAGTCCTTCCCTGTATCCCATGACTAGGGTCCCTGCCATGTACTCCCATAGCGCCCCACAGATTTTCTGTCAGATCGTTCAACATAGTTTATGGTGCAGAGTTGTTTCATGCCTGTCTTTTCTGCTAGACTATAAGATCAAGAGAGCAGGAAACTTCTCATCTCAGATTATCAAGGTCTGCAACAGTGCCTGAAAGATGGTAGGCATAATATAAATATTTAACAAATAAATGAATAAAGAACTTGATTCCACTATGCTGCTATATGTTTTTGCATATTCTTGTGTATATCCTGCAGAACCAACCCAACAAACCCTCACTCATCAAGGCTCATCATCTCCTCTTGAGAGTCCACCTTAATATTCTCAGGCAAAGTTAGATATTTCTTTTCTATTTTCCCACAGAAGGATCTCTGTTGCATTATTTTGTGTCTCTCTCACACATCCTCACTAAATTATGAACAACTTTAAGGCAGTTATCACCTCAAGCATTCTTCTGTTCTCCACGCCTATGATTCAATATGTGTTTGCTGAGTACATGGATAAACAATTTGTTTGAGAAGTAGGTTAAAGCAATATTTCTTCCAATATTGAGAGATGGAGCTATCGTAACTGTTCAGTGGTTTCAGTTGTTCATTATTGTATTTGAAAGGTATTATAAACATACAAGAAACAATATTGTATTTTTTAGGTGTAGCAAATAAGGGGGAAGGTATAGTCATTTTACATTTTACATTAAGAAAACACCTTCAGTTAATTGAAAACTATTCTGTCAAGTCCTTATTGTTCATCACAGTACATATTTTAGCCTTTTCTTTATTTTTAAAAACAACATAAATAGTGGACATTCCTTAATGTTCTTTGGAAAATATTTCTAAAACATTAAAGGCCATACATGAATCTCCACTATCTTTTCTTTAAAAATTATTTTTCTATTTGTAATTCTTCAAATTATCACTGTCATCTTCTGACTGCACTTTCTACAAATATTTTGGAGCTGAAACCTATAGACAGAAAAGATTAAAGTTCTAAGAATTGGTATACTGTACAATTTCTGACCTTTGTCATTGACTGGTCACAAGACATTGATGGAACCACTTTGTGTCTCTGGAATGACTCCATTGTGCCTCACATGAAGTGTGCCAATCAAGGCTGTAAAAATAGAGCAAATGGTCTCTTAAGTCCCTTCCTGTTCCCTGCTCCTATCATGGGCTTTCATGGCAGCTGAGGCTTTATCTGAACAGTTTCTTCAGCTTGAAAACCATTTTGTATTATTTGAGACAATTATAGATGGCTCACATGGATTTGCCATAGTTTTTTACTAGTCTTTCTTTCTCATAAGACTGGGAGCTTCCGTTAAAAAAATTATTGAGGTGGAATTCACATAACATAAAATTAACTATATTAAAGTGTAAAATTCAGTGGCATTTAGTGCAAGCATAACTACTATAGAGTTACAGAACATTTTCATCATCATCAAAGGAGACCCCCCCACCCCTAATTAAGCAGTCATTCTCCATTGCCCCTTCCCTATAGTTCTATGGCCACCACTAATATGTTTTATCGATCGCTCTGTGGATTTACCTATTCTGGATATTTCAAATAAATATGTGACATTTTGTGTCTGGCTTCTTTCACTTACTGTAATACTTTTAGTGTTCATCCATGTGGAAGCATGTATCAGTACTTCATTTCTTTCTATAGCTTAATAAAATTCCATTGCATGGAAATGCCACATTTTATTTATCTATTCACTGATTGATGAACATTTGGTTTGTTTCTAGCTTTTGGCTACTGTGAATAATGCTGCTGTGGATGTCAGCTTCTTAGGAACGGAAATTATATATCTTGATATTCTCAGTGCCTGGATAATTAGTTAATCAAAAGTCTGTTGAGTAAAATGATATGTTAACGTTTTAATGAATATACAAAGACAAGTGCACACGCACACCCTGCTTCTCCACCTATCTTCCTTATCTCAAGTAATGATACCAGCATCCACTTAGTAGCCCAAGGCAGAAACTTCTCCATTGTCCATATTTAATTGATCATCAAGTCCTATCAATTCTAAATCCTAAATATCTCTAAGATTAGGCCTCTTCTCCTTGTCTTTACGGCTTTAGCCCTAGGTCAGCCCCTCCTCATCCCTGCACTATTACAATGCTTTCCAAGTAACTGGCTAAACTCCAGGCTCTTTCCACTGCTGCTTGGATAGCCTATGAAGACTTAAATCAGATGGTATCATTCTCCTGCTTGAAATCCACCAGTGGTTCTCTCAATGGACAAGATATTAAAGGAGGACTCCTTAATATAATACCTTACCGATAGCCTTATTTTCCCAACTGCTCTTTAATTAAACTCTAACTTCTAACTCTGAATATGTGCAGTAAGTCCTCACTTAAAGTCATCTATAGGTTCTTGGAAACTGCTACTTTAACTGAAAGGATGTATAACAAAAATAATTTTACCATAGGCTAATTAATAAACAGGAGTTAAGTTCCTAGGGCATATTTCTGGTCACAGAAACATCTCCAAACTTCTAAATAATGACTCCAAACACTCCTAATTTTAAATACTGAAATAAATGAGAGCCGTACATACATTTAAGAAAGATGAATAAAAACAAGATATTTTCCAACCCGCTTATTCCAATTCAGAGTCACAGGGAGGTTAGAGCCTGTCCCAGCTGCTCAGGGGGCCAGGTGGGTACCCACGCTGGGAAGGATGCCCTCCCATTGCAGGGCCATCTCACACCCATACCTGGGACAATGTGGACACGTCAGTTCACCTCCCATGCACATCCTTGAGGTGTGGGAGAAGACTGGTGTCCCCAGAGAAACCCACACAGACATGGGGGAACAGCAAACCACACAGACAGTGGCCCAAACAGGGAATTGTTTTTCTCATCGATGTTATAACGAAATGGCTGAACAAAAAGATGTTATTCAAGGACTTTCTCAAACATTTCTCCTTTTCTTGCATGCCTCCATTCACTCAAGAAATGTGAAATGAGTACCAGCTCTGCCTCTAACCATGATAGATCCTGTTGACACGAGGGTGAATAAGACAGGTAAGTTTTAGCCCTCATGGAACTTATCTTATTGAGCAATAGCTGTATTGACATTTGAGGGGGATAACTATGTGTTATGGAATCTGTCCTGTGTATGTAGGATATTTAGCAGCATCTCTGACCTCTATCCACTAGGACATCAGTAGCACACCGCTCTCCTCTAGTCAGGACAGTAAAAATTGTCTCCAGATATTGCCAAATGTCTCCTGGGGACAAAATCAGCCTGGGTTGAGAACTACTATTCTAGAGGGAAATTGTGATAACATTAATTATTTTTTAAGTACAGCTTATGATAAATGTCACCTGCCTCTTCACATGTTGTACAATCTCCTTAGAAAGGATCTTCCTTTTTTTCTGCCTGGCAAATTTCTCTACCGACTCAACATTCTCAAAGAGAAGCAGATACTTCTTACTCTTTGATCCTCCTTATGAATTTCCTTAGACCTTGTTAATACATTGTTCACTGAATAAATGCAAAATATCTTCCTTTGAATGAGTTAATGCACTATTTTCTCCTGTTAGGTAAAGTAACCCCTCCTCATTAGTGAATGGCACCTACTTCAAATTTTAGTAAGCAAGGGATTCCAGTATATGTAAACTGAGTTTTGTATACCTTTTTTCCAACTACAAGAATCTTAGTCACTCTTGTTGGGGATAATTAGAAGAAGAAGAAATTGGGTGTTGGGAATAAAAAAAAAGTAAAGGAAAGCAGATGGCATGGCGCTAACAGAGGTTTTTGTCTTGAGGCTTTAGGAAATAAGGGAGTTCGAGGAGACATAAACTAAGATTTTAAAATGGCACTCCTGCAGCTGCAAGGAAATGGGGAGTGATGGTTGTGGAAGAGGCCTGATGGCATGTGCTCTGGGGAATTATTTCACACTAAAGATGCAGGAGTCAACACTTTCAAATCATGAAGTCAGAAAGGAATTGCCTATTTGGATAGAGAAGCAGATATAGGAGGAAATTCTTTCAAATGTATATTTGTTTCAGCAAAACAAAGCAAATTTATGGGCATTTCATTGAAATGGTAGGGAAGAAAGACCCTGAGAAATTTTTATTGGGCAAGAAATGATAAAAGGAAAGCAATTGTACCATAACCATTATTAGTAATTTAAGACATGAAAAATGTCACTGATGCTCTCCTTACTTAGCATTCCACCTTGATGGTTCTACTTTAGAGATTGTACAAAGATTTATAAGGGTTTGCATTTAGTCCCTCTGTGACCTTATTTTTCCCCTAAAATCTTAAGTACCTGAAACTAAAATATCTCCTTATCTTTGCAGTTGGGGATGATCTACTATATTTGTGACATCTTCTGAGCTTGGAGTCTATATCTATATGTTTATCCCTGCATTTGCACCTGGCACATACTTGGAACACTATCATTGTTTGTTGAGCATACAACCCAAAACAAGATGTGGCTAGAGGAACTGGCAAAACCCACCCTCCTTTCTCAGATGGAGGATCTGAGAGAAAAGTAGAGACTGGGAGCACGCACAGCACAAATGGATTCAGCTGTAGGCAATAGTTGGAAGTCAGAAGCAGAGAAAGCACAGAGATAACTAGTATTACTGGGCCAAGCCAGGACTGCCATCCATGAGGTCCTGCAGGAAGGAATGCAGGTGTTGCAACAGGTGCTGGAATATAGAGCCCTGGGGAAGCACTATGGCAGATGCAGCCAGGCAAGTCTGCAACAGTAATAGACGTGAACATAGAGATATGGTGCTTAAGTTTGGGGACAGGACTCCAGCCTCCACTGTGTCAGGAAAGGGCAATTAAATGATGGTTGCCAAGATCATGTTTCGAGCCCCATTTCTTCTATCGTATCTTGCATATGCAATAGTAGATTTGTTGAGTGAGTGAGCCAATGAACAAGTAAATCAAGTGAATAAGGCCAATCATAGAGGAAACAGGCACATTATCAAAAGTGAAACTCAGGAACTAGAAGATAGAAGGTATGTTATAAGAATGTAATTAAATTCAGACTGGGCTTCAGATATATGAAACCTAGACAAAAGAACAGTGCCCCAGAGTGAAATCCAATGAATGGCAGTTAGAAAATGCTAAAACTGGAGCTTCTTAAATTTATCCTACACAAGGACAGGACCTATTTCCAGAGTCTGCACAGGACTGGGTCTGCAGATATGTATAAGAGGCCCCAGTTATAAAATAAGGACCCTATCAGAAAACCTAGCAGGGGCTGACAGGAAGAAAGTGAAGTAAGAAAATCTATATTCTTACTTACTCTCTTGGGTACTTCAAAAGAAGAGTCCATTTTAAAGCTCCAGAGTGCCATTTTTATTCAAGTTTCAAAACATGACATGGGAACTATGGGGAGTAGAAGCATATGTTTATGATGTCAATATATAGATAAAATATTTCCAAACATTATCTGTGCCTTGGGGCATTTTCTAGAATAACTAATAAATGGACTTGCAGTAAACAATAAATCCTTCCTGTCTCACCTGAAATATTTAATTAGAAAATTAATTACCTGGGGAATTATGCCCCAGTTCCACAGAGTGGTGAATTCCAAAGAATGTAATGGGGAGAGATTCATTGATCCATAGAGGAACTGAGGCAACAAACCAGATTTCATTAACACAAAGTTCTAACTATTAGGCCAATCACTCTTGGCTTTCTCAATGAGTTAATGTATATCATTTGGAACATTTTTCCACTATAGATGTTACATTACTCAACCATAAACAGAGTTTTGATCAACAAAAAGGGATTAAAATGGTCTTCCTTTGATGTTATAAATACTATAAATAAAGTACAATTAATAGCCTTTCAGAATGTTCAGCTACCCATCCTCTTGAACCAAGGAGAATCAAGAAAAGCAGCAGCAAAAGTGGGTACTAGACTTATCAGGGTGATCACTTTGTAAGTTGTATAAATGTCTAAGCACACCTGAAACTAATATAATACTGTATGTCAGCTATAATTGAAAATTTTTAAACTATATTTTTAAAAATGAAAAAAAAAGAAAAAAAGCAGTAGGTCAACAAATATATTAGAGAGCAAAATGGATTTTAAGGGGGCTTTTTGGAGTGAAGGAGAATAGAAAAAAAGAGTTAATATTTTTTTAACTGTGCTCTCCCACTTTTTTTATCTTATTATGCTCACATCTTTCTCCATGATGTTAATTTCAAGTTAATCATAACAGTCACATTCTTCAATACTAAATTATCTGGAGGGCTTTGAAAACACTGATTGCCATTTACTCACATCCATTTTCTGACTTAGTAGTTCTGAGATGGGGCATGTGACTTGTATTTCCATCAAGTTCTAAGGTGATGTTAATATTACTGGTCTGGGGACCACACTTTGAGAACCACTGATCTGGAGAAAATCTTTGTCTCTTTTTTTTATTTATTTTTATTTTTTTTATTAAGTTTATTGAGGTAACATTGGTTAGTACAATTATATGATTTTCAGGTGTACATTATAGTTTGACATCTATATATTCTATTGTGTGATTACTACCCAAAGTCTTTTTTGAGCCTCAATTTTCTCTTCTGTAACATAACAACTAATCTCCAGGCAATTGTAAAGGTTAAATATTGTAAAATATTCCAGACAAATGCTAGACATTATTTAAATTTAAAGGAAAGAGCAAGAGAATGAGAATCAGGAGATTCCCTGGTTACAGGTCTACTGTAAGCCAACTGATCGCATAACCTCTCTAGGCATGTTTTCTCATTTGTAAAATGTATTAATTCATGCAACTAAAACTTACTGAATACCTGTTGTGTATCTGACATCCACCAGACTTGAGAAATATGATAGAAAAATAAATCCTGATTTCACACACTTGTGATTATGATTTGGATATCTAAATTGTCTTCCAACTTTAAAATTTCATGACTTTTAATTGTTAATAATATTAGCTTTTTTAAATTTTTTAATTGCCTTGTTCTTCATAAATTAGACTTAATAAAATAAATGTTTGAAAAATATCAAGGAATAATTAGTTGCTACTATTAGGTGAATTGGTTAAAATACATTCATGTGTTATTCAAATTTCACGTGTTGATTGTCACTCTTACCTACCAATAAAAAGAAATTTTAAAATGTGCAGGCTAAATGGTAAACCATCAATGAAAAAAATAACCAGAATTTACACTTAAGTTCCATATTCCCCAGTTATGTCATGCCAAAGCAGTCTTTATTTATTGAGTAAATATTTGTTGAGCATCTATTATTCAGCAAGCATGATGCTAGGATCCAGGATTGGAAGTGTGAATAAAATATTTATCGTCTCTGCTATTGAAGACCTCGTGTTCAAGTAAAGCCAGTCAATGAACGATTAACTTCTTTTAATTAATCCATTGTCATTGTGATAGATACTAGATATTAGAAGTACAAGGAATTTTGAAAATGTACAACCAAGGAACTTTATCCATTCTAGGATATCTGGGAAGCCTTTGACAAGTCACTTCATCTCTCTAAGCCTCAGGGGTTTATTTGCTTGTAAAATTGGGAATAATAAAATACACCTGAATGAAGTTTACATGATTGTTAGAGGTTTGAGATAATTTATGAATAATTTCTGGCACAATACTTAGCACACTATATAATAGGTAGTTATGATGTCATATTAACTAACTAGAAGATTGCTCATACAAGTAGAAAATTCCAAAGGCCAAAATCAAATTTTAAATTTTAAAGAGTTCTCCAATAATACCATTAACTTAATTTGCTAGTTATTTTTAAAGATGAAATACAAATTATATAAATTCTAAATATGGTATCATATAATTAAGTATTTATCATTCTTTTTCTATACGTAATATAGGAACCAAAGAACAAGTATCTTGATTCAACTTAATGGGTGAATTAGTCAATTACCAACACTCAGAACCTTTTTTGCAACTGAAATAAAAGTCTTATCTCTTCCAGCTGTTTGAAAAGAACTGAAAAATATGTGCCTGGAAACCAAGCCAGCCAAACTTCTAATAAGCTGGAGTGGACTTTTGGAATGCATCATCATTCTCATGCTCTACAATTTAAGGATGGATTTTGAACTAGCTGAATAAATGTAATCAAAGAAAAAGGTGAACTTAATTTAAAGCTGAAATTTGTATGCCCTAATATGTCTCTCGAAATTAAAGACCTTTGACTATAAGATAGTCAATAACAAGATACCACAAAACAGCTATATCCATATAATCTGTATGAGTACAAGAATACTTGAGAACTGTCTATTTCATATTTCTAAACTTGAAAAATGGGGCACTAAATCCCAGGTTAATTCCCCAGATTAAACTGAGATTCATATACTATGAGATAAATTAACTCCGTCTACACATTTTAAAGGAACTACTGAAAAAAAAATTGATCATTCATTACCAAATTTAAAAAAACCTGCAAGCACTAAGGTACACATTGCTTCAATACTAAAAAATAAATGAGGAGGGGTAAAATGCAGGAAACCTGAAGAAGGAAAAATACATTTCAATAGAAGTCTTTAAAATGGAGTAAGATTAAACATCTGCTTTCGATGGTCTCATTCTAACATGCAAAATTCTCTTCCATATTAACCCTAACATCACCCTTAAACTACATCCCAGCGCTCTCCCGACTTCTGTTATCGTCATGCACCGCAAGACAATTTTTTGGTCCACTACTGACCGTGTGTAAAATGGTGGTCCCATAAGATTATAATAGAAACTAGATTTAGGGTGGTGAGCATGTAGACCTAAAATTTATATATTATTAACTAATGTAACCTGAATAAATTTAATTAAAGAGATTATAATGGAGCTAAAAAAATTCCTGTCACGTAGTGATGTAGCTGTCACAGTGTTGTAGTGCAATGCATTACTCACATGTTTGTAGTGACGCTGGTGTAAACAAACCTATGATGTTGTCAGTTGTATAAAAGTATAGCACATACAATTATAGTAATAGGCTATACCGCAAAGGTTTGTATAAGTACACTCTGAAGTTTGCATAATGATGAAATCTCCTAATGATGCATTTCTGATGTGTTTATTACCTCACTCTTCCACTTTCTGTCAGCTGGATTCCATTTTATTAAAACCACCCTCAGCAAGGTCACCAGTGACCTCCAAGTTGCTAATTTATGTAATCGTTTTAGCCTTTACTTGACTTCTTAGAAACATATGAAACTTTTCAGCACCCAAAAAACTTATGCTTTCCTCCCACAAACAACCTGTTCCTTTGCCTTCTGTGTTGGAGACACTATAGTTTTTTTCCACCTCATGTAGCTGTTCTTTCTCAGTCACCTTTATGAATTTTCCTCTTCTTCTGTCTATTGCTTACATGCTACAGCTCTTCAGGGTTTTAAGTTCTACACTTTATTATTGTCTATTTTATGCATGCATACAGGCTGGGAGACTTCTTCCACTGGAACAACATCAGTAATCTGATGACTCCCTTATCCATAAGTCTAGATCAAGTATAACTTTGAAACTAAAGGCCTAAATATCTGATCACCTACAAGACCTACCCATTTGATGGTCCACAATCACCCCAAACTGAACATATGCAGATTCAACCTCTCTATCCTCCCTTCCGTCATCCCAAGCCTTCCTCTCCTCAAATATTTCCTGACTTGATAGACGATGCCTCCAGGCAGCCAGTGGCTAAGGCCAGAAACCCAATAATGCTCCTTGAGTCTTCCTTCTCCCTCACCCTACCCCCAACCAAACACCAGAGTCTTGTGCCTCTAGCTCCAAAATATTTCTAGAGCCTACCAACTTCTCTCCAACTTCACCAGCACTGCTCTGATCCAGGCCACCATCATTTTCCTTCAGAAATACTGCTGATGCTTCCTAACCAGTTTCTGTCTCCACTCTGTTCCTCCTCTAATCATTTCTCTACACTGCAGTCAAAGTTTTCTTTTTAAAAGCACTCTCTTATTACATAGTTTCTGTGTTTAAAATCATTCAAACACTCCCCATGACATAGTTAAGAAAACACAAGCACCAGAATACAGCTTAAAAAGTACTGTTTGATATGGTCCCTGGAAAATCCACCAATCTCATCTCTGGTTCCTTCCTCTATTCTCCCCGCTTCCCTCCACAATCCCACATGCTAAAAGACTTCCATTCCTCAAAATTACTAAATCTTCTCACACCTCCATGCCTGGATCTGTCCCCATCCTTTTGAAATCCTAGTCACATTTAAGGCTTGAGCTTGCCACATCCTCCAGAAAGCCCTCCTTGACTCCACCCACCTAAATCTAGATTGGATGTCCATCCGAAATCCTCCCATAAACACATCAGCTCCCTGTACCCCCCATCATAATACTCCCCACACACTTTTCTATCCTCCAACAGACTATAAGCCCTCTAAGGGCAATGACCATGTCATTCTGTTTCATTATATACTCATCAACTAGTACAGTGCCTGGCACAACATTAAATATTAGTTGAGTGAATATATATCTGATGTCATTTAAATAATCAGCAAGAAGTGAATAACCCAACTGATATGACGTAGGGCAGGAATCTCTATGTTTTCCAAAGAAATATCACGCTGAGAGGCCAGCCTTCAAACCTTTTCAGTTACCACCTTAATTGTCAGCTAATACCTACTTAATAATTGTTTGACAACTGACTCAACTAGAGCTAGAACTAGAATGAGTGTAGTATTAATGCTTTCCAGAGAGTGAATCCTTAATAAATGTTTGAAAGGAGACTTTAGTCAGATGTTTACTTTGATCAAAAAAAGAAATAAAAGTATGGCCTTTTCGGGCTGTTCTGCATTCCTTTAGCAGCCAGACTCCTAGCCATTCTCTTCCCATATTATAAAGTATGGTCATCTGTAGGTCTTAGGGAGTTGAGGAGATCATCTTTTTTGCAACAGAGAATGTTGTAAGAAAAGGAACCCAGATGTTAACTGCCTGGAGGCAAAAAGTAGAAGTCTTTGATCTCTGCCTCCCTTCTTCCATCCTCCACTATCAACCTCTACCCATTTCTACTCCCTTCCTTCTTGCTCCTCCTACTCAGTCTCCAATCTTCCCATCCCCTATATTCCCTCCCATCCCTGCCCCCAATCACAGAGGCTTCCCTTACACTCACACATACCGTCACAGCCACTCAGGACACTCAGTTTAGGCTTTGGGTTAGCTCTTTTCCCAGCCCCACCTCATTCACACAAAAAGCTTCTCACTGTTTGGAGGCACAAAATATTAAACAGAGACCTAAATAAAAATATTAAAGAATTCCTTCTATAACACAAATACTATTACCCATTAAGTGATGAGCAAGAGAAAGAAAGCATCAAAGTAATGTATAAAAACTACTGAAACTGGACTCTGTCTTCCACTGAAAAAAGAAAAATTTTCCATCAGTTTTCTCCCTTTTCATTGTTCCAGCTAGATCTGGGGCTTCCCACCAACGCTGACAACTGCTTGCTTCAAACTTCAAATCCTGCCACATCAGCAGGGAGGGAGCCCGGCAGCATTTGGTATTTGCATCAGTTTCCAGGAATGCTTTTCAAGTTATCAGTTTACTCTGCAGAGATGTTTTTTTCCTTTTCCTTTAAGTTTATAAAAGTGTTCTTGAACTCATAGTTTTCTAATTCTCAAAAAACTAGCTGAACATTTTTTATGCTAAAAGGGAAATTTTAATTGCACCTCCAAAAGCTGTTCTACAATTTAAATGATCAGATTTAACTGTGGATTGATTCCTCCTTCTAAACATCTTCCTAGAACTGACCAAATACCCTTTCAAATTACTTCACTTAAAGTTATTTCAAAAAGTTTTCCAAAGTTATCTCCTAAGTCAGTTCCCTTACTTAGAATAAAAGAAGAGTTTATTATGGTTTTTGGTTGTTAGCTTTTATTTCCATTAACCTTTTTGTTTGTTTGTTTTTAAGTTTAGAGGAAGCAACCAGTTTAAGAATATTCATTCCCTTTGGTTTAAAGCACCTGCGGATGAGTTAACTTAAGTAGAAATTCTTGCTTAAATTTTAGACAACAGAAAAAAAAGAAAAGGAGGAGGAGGAAATGGAGGAGGGAAGAGATGGGGAAAGAAAGAAAAAAAGATTTTTGAAGAACTATAGCCCACTCGATTTCTGTTTGGTGGAGACGGAATTGACCTAAAGATGCCCCTTTTGCGTTGACTTCTGGGAGAGGACGGTGCTCTGAGTAATCCATGGCTGCCCCACTGGGGGTACTGGGCAAGCAGAAGCACAGCCCCGGACCCATAGCCTTTCCTTTGGGCCCAGAATGACATCTCAAAAGGGTTGGGAAAGGGCCATCCGCTAAAATTGAGTGCGCTCAGTATTTCGCAGTTCTCAGGAGCTCTGGCCTCCCAGCTTCAGTGTCTCAGGGTCAAGGCCCCAGTTCCTCCTTTCCCTGGTAGGGAGCAGAAAGTGGGATGGGGCTGCAAGGGGACAATGAGTTTGAGCATTGGGGAGTTAACATCTCCACTAATGGGGGCGCTGCTTGGGTGTTACCAGAGAAGACAGATGGTATCCCAAACTCGAATTAGAAGCGCCTCAAGATGGGCTAGGCGTTCCCCCACGCTGCGGAAGGAGCTAGGATGAAGCTAGGAAGGTGCTTGAGCGTTTGATTGCCTGTAAGAGGGGTGTCACTGAACGGGCAGCGAGATCAAGAGGGATCGTGGCGAGGGAGGGAGGCTCACTGGAGGGTTATCTAAGTCCAGGCTCCGGATGGGTCTAGCAAATGCAGACAAAGAGTCTGTGAAGAAGGAAGAGGAGACTGGAAACCTGAAGAAGAGGGCGCGGAACCTCAGAAAAGAGACCGCGTAAGAGAGGTGTCCAGGTCGGTCTGCTGCAGTCATTTCTCAGGGTCACCCAATCTCCAAAGCCTCGGTTTAGAATCAGCCTCAGCAGAGGGAAGCGAGGAGGTGGGAGAGCTTGCCAATGGCTTGGGCTGGTCTGCTGTGCGCAAAGCTTATCCTCCCTGTTGCTGGGTGCCACGCCGCCCCTAGCCTGCTCCCTACCCCACCCCGCAACAGTAGGCGTCCTCGGACTCCAAGCTAACCCTCCACAGACAGACCACCTCCCCCCGCACTCACCCACCCACCCACCAACAACGCTCTCCTGGAGCCAGAAGAGAGAGAGGAGCGCGCGTTACTGCTGAAAAAGTGGGTGCACACACGCTCAAAGCGACAAAAAGCTGGCAAAAGCTGTGCCGGGGCGGAGGTGGGGGCGAGAGGCGGACTGGAGGGGGCGGGGGAGGGCGGCCTCCGGCTGCGCCACGCAGCCGGACCCTCGCTCCTTCCTCGCCTGCCCTCTCCGCGCCCGCTGGGCCCCCTCCACTCTGCCGGTGGCCCGCAAGGCACAAGGTGAGGCCGGCTGGACAGCTCCTGCTTTGATCCCCGGCTTCTGTCCCTTCAACAGCTGCCCTACTACCCCGAGATCTGCAAACTGCCCACGTCGGTGTCTGCAGAGCGTTTCGACGTGTCCAAAAGTGCTTCCAAACTTGGAAAGGATGGGGGAGGGCGGGGGGATGGGGAGGGCGGAGGTATGCAGACAGCGAGTCAGAGTTTCCCCTCGAAAGCCTCAAAAGTGTCCACGTCCTCAAAAAGAATGGAACCAATTTAAGAAGCCAGCCCCGTGGCCACGTCCCTCCCCCCTTCGCTCCCTCCTCTGCGCCCCCGCAGTCTCCTCCCAGCTGTGGCTGCCCGGGCCCCCAGCCCCAGCCCTCCCATTGGTGGAAGCGCTTTTGGAGGCACCCTCAGGCCAGGGAAACTTTGGCCGTATAAATAGGGCAGATCTGGGCTTTATTATTTTAGCACCAAGGCAGCAGGAGGTTTCGGCTAAGTTAGAGGTACTGGCCAAGACTGCATGCCTGCGCCCGCCAGGTGATACCTCTGCCGGTGACCCAGGGGCTCTGCGACACAAGGAGTCTGCATGTCTAAGTGGTAGACATGCTCAGCTTTGTGGATACGCGGACTTTGTTGCTGCTTGCAGTAACTTCGTGCCTAGCAACATGCCAATGTAAGTGACTTCAGCTTGTTTGGGGCAGATGACGGGGGAGAAAGGTTAGATGGGTGGGCTCCCTGGTCTGAAAAAGGAAAACTCAAAACTAAGTTCGAGGTGCGGCTTGGAGGAAAGGCTCTCCGGCATGTGGAGAAACGCCGGCGTTGATAAGAAACAGATAACTTACCTTAGAAATAAAAACATAAAAGGCCCAACTCTCGCCAAAAGTTAGGGAACTTTTCTCTGAACTCAGAGTGAAACTGTTAACTTATCTGGATCCTCCAGTTGGTGAAGTTCAAAGGGAGCAGAAAGGCTCTTTTATATGGATGATGTCATGAAAGACGGCAAGAGCCTCCCCTAACAGGCCCCATAAATGCACTGATGCCCACCTTGTAAAGCTCGATGCCTGTTTTAGGAAGCCTGCTAAGTTAGTAATATAAAACTCACCCCTTGAGGGCTTTTCTCTTCTGGGTGTTTTAAGATTTGTCTGGAGGATGATGATGATGACGATGATGACCACGACGACTATGAGGCGCCCTCTGGAGTGAGGACAGTGAAAGCACAGGGGACCAGGCCTTAACACTAATGGAAGATTCTACAGGTTTATAGGGAGCGACCATCAGCATTTCTGATTGAAGCCGTTTCCAATAGCTAGTCAGTGTATTCTGGGAAGGAAAACGGATGCTACTTGGAATGGGTACATTCTGAAAAGTAAAATTAGCTTCTCAATTCATTATCTGGTCATGGAAATGATAACATTTAACTAAAATCTGCTCTGTCTTTTGTTGAACCTGAGAGTTACCTCTTCAACATGTTTCCAGTAACGATCAGATATTCTGAACACAGCACATTGGGAAATATCAACACCAATCTGATATTCGAGAGACCCATATCTTTCCCACTTATTTGCCACTTATTTGCCATGTGACCTTGGGCAAGTCAAACTGAGCCTTTTCTAAAATACAGAACAGTGTGCTCGCTTCGACAGCACATATACTAAAATGCAGGATCAAGATTAGATGACTCTAAGGCCACTTTCCAGCTGTAGGTTTTATAATCAGACTTCCATATCAAGCTAAAATGAAAAAAAGTCAATTTGTTTTGTCTTGAAAATGGCTTCCTAATGACCAGACAAAGATATTGACGTGGTGGAGTATGAGGGGTGTCTGGCCTCACCCAACCTCCAAAAAGTTTGCTCCAACCGCATACCACGGTGTCTACCATTGCATCATTAATGATGCATTTTTTGTGTATTTTCTTCCTTCCTTTAGTATATAGACTGTGGATACTAAGGAGTAACTGCATTGAACAGTTTTTTTCTAAGAGATCTGAGGGTGGAGAAAAGAGTTGGCTCCTAGAGAAAAGATGAAAACAGACCTAGAGAAGTTTGAAGGTACAAAAGACAACTCACCCTCTGATCAACAGCCAACCCACGGTCTGGAATAAAAGTTACCAAACACACATTCTTCAAAATAGCACAGTCTGAATAATTAAAAGGCAAATTTCCAAAATCATAAGGACTTTTGTTAATTAAGTCCAGGCATAATTATTCCTCCTGCTGATGGACACAATGAAGTAAACATACCATTTTCCTGATTTAAAAGTCTCTCATAAATTGCCCTTCAATGTGGTTTACCCTCCTGAATTGTGACTATTACAACAGATGTTCTCACTCCAAATGACATACTTCTTGGCCACCTAATTAAAACAATTTTTAAGGGTGATTCATCTTGTTGCCAGCTTGACCATACTTATATCCTGTGTTAACCTGTAATTTTTATCCCATAGGAGAGGAATTCAGTTTTAAGAACTTAAGCAATTATGGCAAAGGAGGAGATATAACTAGTGTATTTTCCTATTGTTTTTCAAGATGATTTTTAATCCACAGTTTTTTCATTTATACAGAGCAATTCCTTCTAAGGAACTAAAGTAATACATATTGGTAAAATGGCCTTACCTAATTTAAGGGAACCAATTTAAAGCAAAATTTCAGATGTCTGAATGAATCCACTCTCATAGTGACTAACTTGCCAATTAGACCTTTTGAAACATGACATTAAGAATGATACAAACTCAGTGAAGCACTAACTTTAATGTTTTATTTTTATTTTAAAAAGTCTACTCTAGTAACATACTTTTCTAAATTTCCCTTATTTTAGATTTTCAAGTATGAAAAATTATCTAAACTATAAATTATTTCCTCATCAATCTACTGGTCCTGCTCACATTCAGCGGTCCACCTGTGCAATTTACCAGCTTAATTACTAAGCATTAGAAATATCCTTCAGACACATTAATATTTCATAGGTTTACAAAATAGCAAATAATTAACAATTTGATTCGAAATATTGTTACATGTTAATATTGCATGCAAATTATCCTACTGATCCCTGTCATACTTTCAACCTGCATAATTCCCAAGTCATTAGAATATTTATAATAAAAAAAAACATTTGGTCCTTTAATTAGGTAAGTTAATTTTATAGACTAATATTTCTAGTTGATAATCACTGCTATTGGTCAATGAAATAATACTAATAATTATTTCCTGTTTTCCAATTTCTTCTACAGCTTTACAAGAGGTAAGTAAAATTATTTTTAGAATTTTCTTTTAATACTTTGATTGCCTTGGCCACAATAATGTCTTTTGAGGTTGGAAGGAGAGGCTACATTGGTATTGACCAACCCAGATTCCCAAGAAAATCAAGAGTTATGGTAGTCAGAGCTTTCTGGCTGCCTTAGAAAGTACCCACCCCAATTCCAAAATGGGTGGGGCTACCGAAGACGACCACTCTCATAAGAGCAACCATAAAAAATAGAAAGTAAATAACCCAGTAGAAGTTTAGAGTTTAGCAGCAGCTACTACAAAACATCGCAGATCTAGAGAAGCTTGTCACTCCCTTGGAATCAGTTTTAAGAGTATTATGAACAAATTATTAGCTATTCAGTTGAACCTGCAGCATAATTACAGATAAGTATATATGTCGGTTCTGTATATATTTATTTTATTTATTTGTAAAATTTAAAGTCATGCTTTGAAATATTAAGATAATAGTAATGAATAATATATATACTTCATAGGCATATTTGTATACTACATGCAAATGGGAGCCATTTTAAAATTGTTCCTCATAATAATCATTTACTTATTCTTTTCTAGGCAACTGCAAGAAAGGTAAGAGTCCAATACTTCATAATATCTGAAATAATCAGTGATGATTTATAATTTAACTAAATTTATAATAGACTATGGATGGAAAATACTTTGCCAAGGTTTGCCCACATGAATATGCATTAGCTAAATCATAAAGTAGTTTTGATGTTTAAGATAACAAAATTTTATTATCTTCCAGAAACCTCTCTAATTACACTTCTATTTTACAAATTGGTGATCTGCATACTAAAGAAAAAAAGATTTGTTTTTATTCTGGAAATGGAATTACTATTATGTTAATTATAGGTAGTAAGTGAAAGTTTATATTAAAAGGCTTTGACTATATAAATATGTTGTTAATGATGTAATAAAATGGTAACTTTTCCACAGAAATCATCTTTCTAAAAATAGAAGTTATAATATTGGCCTAATGACTGGAGACTATAGCCTCTAATCTTCCAGTTTTAAAAAAATTACGTGTAATTATAATAAGAACAATAGACTTTTATCTATTGTATTGTGCAGTTTTTATAACTATTATCTAATAACGTTGTGGTTAGATCAGTCTTGCTAACTAATTTTTATCAAGATTCTTCATTTGTTCATTGGAAATTGCTTAGACACTTAGAATTGTGCTGTTTGTATCTTCCTTGTAGGGTCCAACCGGAGATAGAGGACCACGTGGAGAAAGGGTATGTAATTTTTGAACTATTAAAGAGCTTTGGCCCATAATTGAATAACTACATATTAGAAACTACAGGAGACTGACAATTTATAAGAATATTATGTATCCAGATAATTGCACCACCTTTTAAGCAGATAATGCCCTACAGAAGAGGAGAATGAGCATTATTACATATAATCAATATTCTTTTCAGGTTAAGATTATCCTCCCAAAAAGCAAAACTATTACAGACAGCTTTATTCTTTGCATGGTCTCTCTTTCTTTGTTTTTAGTTGACCTATCCAACACAAACATAATGAAAATGTGTCTACCTACCACTACACAGTCCTTCTCTTTTTAAGGCGTTTTGTTTGCTTTTCAAGTAAGATCTCTTATGTAGCCTGGGAATAATAGTGAAACAGCGGTCAACAACATATCTCCATCTAAATTCATAAATGTGCAAATTAGGCTTACATTTTATTCATGATATGCTTGTATCTCTCTGGTATGCCTGTTTGGCATGTATAACTACATGGTTTTGCATTATATGACAATTTGCCAATATATAAATACCTGTATCTTCTATTTATCAGAAAGTGGAGACTTAAATGTAGCCCACTCAAACAACTTATTAGAGGTAGCATTATGTCAGTAAATTACTTCAACAACATCATGAAAACAATCCTACAGAAAATCCTACAGATTTTCTACCCTGCAATAAAATTACTTTATTAACTATCATATTAATTACAATACTGTTCTCACATAACATACCAAAACAATTGAATAAGTTCATCACAGTCAAAAACTGACAATCAATATATATAGCACATCGCTGTGCACAGTTAACCATATGAAGTTTATAGAATCATAAATTTTAGCTATAATTTCCATCTTTATTTGAATACTGAGGCTCTCTTATGAATTAACATTCAATGGCTGAGATATTCCTCTTCCTAGAAGAATTACCCTGTCTGGTGTCTTCTTGTATTTCAGTTATTAAAAGCTCCTTCTAAAATAGATCCATGTCCTAAGTGAATTTCAGTCAGTAACAAATATGTCATATTAAATTTCTACATGACTTGCACACTGAAAGATCTGAACAACTGATCTTACCACATGTGTTCTTAGGTATCTGTTTTCACTTACAAGTTTCTGCAGGGTCTGTCTAATACTGACCTAATTCACTTTTTACGTAACAGGGGCCACCAGGCCCACCAGGCAGAGATGGTGATGACGGTACTCCAGGCCCTCCTGGCCCACCTGGTCCTCCCGGCCCCCCTGGGCTTGGTGGGGTAAGCTGTCTTAAGTATTGCTAACTTTTAGCTAACTTTCTCCTACTTCTATTGGAAGAAGGCTCATGGTGGAATTTATTTTTAACAGTTAAGGGAGAGTCTGCTATTTAGATATTAGTATATTTTATTTCATTTCTTTAGTTTCTTCATTCAAGATTCTATTTTGCCCATTCTCTTTGTGAGTTCTTGTCAATTACAGGGCTGGTCTTTGTGTTAACTGAAGGTAGCTGTAGCCCTCACGACCATTATTTAATTTGAGAATTTATTTTATCAGTAGGGCACAAATAAGAGGTGTTGCATTATTAAAGAGTTTGATTCGATTGAATTATAACTAAAATCATTGCTCTTAAGCAATTTCACAAACATCCTACTCTTTTTATTCTCCTTGGCTTGAAGTGTGCTGAACCAACATTCAAAGTAGTTTTAGGTTTAATTTGCTTGAAACTAATTTGAGAAAAGTACATTTCCCTTTTCATTAATATCTTCTTTTAGCTTTATATCCTTAACAATGGTATGAGTGCCAAATGGCCTTACTGCAGGAAGGAAAACATATTTGCTTAATTGGTTAGTACTATGAATCAGAAGTCTGATTCCAATACTGAACTGTATGCCAGTAAAATGAGACCTTTCTCCCCCAAAGATCTTATTATGATTGCTTATCTTCTGAGTACATTAAAAAGCACCTTCTTTAATAGATCTACTGCTATAAGATCTTTAACAGTAAAGTTATTACTGTGAACTATTTTTCAAAAGTTTAATTTTCTGAGGAGCATTTTAATTTAATTTTCCTCTAAACTTGAAAACTTTTTGAAACTCCAGCAAGAAAAAGTTCTCTTAGTCATTTCGTGTAGTTCTGGAGGAGTAGGGCAACAGGTGGAAGTGCAAAGTTGTCCTCTTGATCTCTGCTTAATTTATCAGTAGCCCTCGGTGACTTTTAAGGTTTAGATATATTCCCTTCCTCTGTGTAGAGGTAGGGCATGAGAGTGGAGCGAAAGGGTTAACAGGGAAGGAAAGGGTTGGAAAAACAAGGCAGGGAAGCTTCTCACCTCAAACTAGGTGTGGACTAAATTTTAAACTTGCATTTACCTAACTGTTTAAGAATTTAACTCAATATGGAATTTTAAACTAATAATTATATCAAAAATATTGCTCACTTTTAAACAAAAACAGGAAAATATTTAGAAATAGAATGAGAAAATGAACTATATAGCTGGTAATTATAATTTATATATTTATATTATATATATATGTGTATATATATATATATATATATATATATGTATGTATGTATATTTTTTTTCCTCTCTAGAACTTTGCTGCCCAGTTTGATGGAAAAGGAGTTGGACTTGGCCCTGGACCAATGGTATGTTTATCTCTTTTTATGTTTGCCAAAATATCACTGAATAGAGCATTTATCTTATGTTCAATTTCACATTACCCTTAGTTACCTAGGTTAACATCAACTACTTAGATCAGATAAAAGCAGCAACAGTTTTTGTACTCAAGATAAAAAATCTATAAAAAGCCTAGTTTAAGGGGGTTCAGTTTTCTCTACAAACATGCTTTCTTAGGATAGATCAGATATTTATATCCAAGAAATAATCTCTAGCCATAGTAATCATAACTTAGGTAAATCAATTTAATTCAAAAGAATGATCACTCTGATTAATTTTTTTACATCTTTAACATTGGTTAGAATTTTAACCAATCATCAGAGACACAGAAATATGAAGTTCTATAAGGTTGAGAAAGAATCAGCAAGTTCTAGTCCAGTCTGTTCATTTTATAGCTAGAGAGTTTAAGCCCTTTCCAAAGGTCATGCAGGTGGTTAATGACAGAACTAGAATGAACAGCCAGACAAGATGTCTGGTGTTTAACAACGTCACAACTCATGTATCTAATGCTTGAATAAAATATTAATTTCATCAACAAATATTTATCACACGCCTTCAATGAGCTTCAAACTGCATTATGTGTTGGGGATATAGCAGTGAATATGACAGCTCCTCACCTTCCCTCAGGAGTTAACAATGTAGAAAATGTTTCTTTATATTCATTTTGATAAAAAAAAAATCCTTTTTTTAGGCTATTAATTGCAAATCAGTACAGGAGAGAATATGAGTAAAATTTAGCCCTTATATCACTCAACACAAATATTCAGTAATATATCCTATAATTTTAGTAACATTTGGAAAAGTTTCCTGTATAGTTATGACGATGATGGCCTATCTTTAATAAGTGAACCTTTTAACAAACATTAGTGAGATGTGTTAAAAAAGAAAACTGATATGAGCATGTAAAATATATACTAGAGTGTATGAAATAAAGGGATAATAATCTGGAAGTATAAACATTAAGTCAATTAAACACTACAGTTTAATGTACACACATACAATTTAGTGATTTTAATTAATTATTTCCAAACAAAGGTATTTATCTGCTCAGAGTTAACATTATCTTTAAAAATAAATTTTACTTGAAGAATGCATGCAATGCTTTATCTTCAAAAGAAGACATTTTGCTGGAGTTAATGGTCCATAATAAGCTAATACACTATAAGGGCAAGATAATATTTTCTGTAAATTAAACTCTCACTTGAGAAGTTATGTGCCTTTAATTGATGATTTCCAATTTCCTGACTTTTCCTGATAATTTAAAACATCCATATATGAAATGAAGAGTAGAAATTTTCTTTTGGCTTTGTTTATATTGGATATTTGAAATTAGCCATTTCAGCTAATGCTGGACATTAGTCAGTTTTAAAGCAGTACCTATATTTCAAGAAGGAGCTAAAGGGGGAAAAATTAAAGCATTAATTTAAAAAGCCTACATAAGCCCTGAAAATTAATATGGATTTCAGATTCCCCTGACTTTGAAACATCTCTCTGGTGGGCATAAAGCAGAGTGTTTTACTTTTAAATATCAGTAAAATATAATTTAAGCTTGCACATCCACACACATTCACAGACATATGTAATCAACAGATATGTGTTTTACAAATAGAAAAGATAGGCAGCAATAAAATATTAAAATAATTTTCTGTGTTGGAAAATCAATAACTATAAAACCCCACAGGGTTCTTCTCTGACTTAATGAGTAATCATTGTCTGTCTCACAGCCTCCACCAAATAAACTACTTTTTATGTAAATGAAATTGTTGCAAATACATGGAAAAAATGAATAAATATAATTAAAAATTTATGGTATCAAAGAAAATTGTTTTTTAATGTATACTTAAAATAACTATTTTGATTGAAAAGTGACAGTTTTTATAAGGTTGACACAATTTCCAAAACTAAATAAATAATTCTTATAATTAAGATGATGTGTTTTTTTTTTTAATAAAACCCATATTATTTCGCCCTAGGCATTAATACGGTGGGGCAGACTTGACTGCAGAGTCCCCATGGTTGATGTGTTATGAACAAATTACCCGAGACTTGTCTGTACAGTATTTTCAGCAATGGAGGAATAGGCACCTAACAGAAGAGCTTGCACAGGCATCGATTACTGTAAAGGGGAGTCAATAATGTGTAGTTAGCTTGCAAACTAGTATCACTCTGTTTCACTCTACTTGTGTGCTACAGAATGAAGAACAGAGTGGGGAGAGCAATCCACTGTCATTTGGGCCACATTTTCAATAATAACATTAGATAGACTCTTCCAGTGGGATGTTTCAATAATATTTTACTTTTCTTTTTATACCTCATTACATCCACTTTTGTTTGACATTTTCCTCAGTCAGCAATAGCCCTTTAAAGAGTTATAAGTTTATAACAAATTTCTCTCTAATCATCAAGAAAGATTTTTGATCCTTTTCAACTTATGCCTCTTGTAGCAATAAAAATATCAATTTCTTAGCTAAAGATGATGAGATGACACATGATCAAGGGAATCCAAATGACAGTGCTTCATCAGTTGCATAGAAGGCAGTCGTATATTCTGTACTATACAAAGACTAATTCACTTCATTGCATTAGAACAATCTTAATATGCTCACTGTGCCAACTGTAGAGAACCTGTGGACACCCCATCCAATTTTCCTTGACTTCTGCTGATTCGAGTTAGTAGAAAAGGAAAAGCAAGGGCAGAGAAATAGGGGAGGAAACTTGGGTCCTTATATGCTTCCTTGGGAAAGACAAAAAGTGTGAAATAAAACCAGAATAGCTCTGTTCATCTGTCTATCACAAAATGTCCAAGGCATTACTAAGTTAGTTCCAGCTCAACCTAACCAAGGCCATGATAACTTATCAGTGCTAAGTGTGTCTGTCCTATTTACAGGGTTTAATGGGACCCAGAGGCCCTCCTGGTGCAGCTGGAGCTCCTGTAAGTACCAAAAGCTGGTAATCTCTCTTATGTAAAAAGAAAGAGAATTAAATAAAGACTTGGAGTATCACATATTGTTTGTTTACTCTTAGGGCCCTCAAGGTTTCCAAGGACCTGCTGGGGAGCCTGGTGAACCTGGTCAAACTGTGAGTACATTCTTCCTGTTTTTGATACATCTTTTCTTAAGAAATTCATTACTATAGCCTTAACAAAATGATGGGTCTCCCATTTTCTTAGGGTCCTGCAGGTGCTCGTGGTCCAACTGGCCCTCCTGGCAAAGCTGGAGAGGACGTAAGTATTTACTCTTAAGCATTTCCAAATGCTATTTAAATATTCCTGCCTCAATGAGAATTTCTAGATTTAAATTAAGTATTCTGCCAAGAGCCAAATATGCCTAACATAACTGTCACCATATGGAAAATATTATTTTAATGAAATATTAATTAATTGGATTGTATTGAAGGACATATAATTGTTCATTAAAAATATGTTTGGTTCCACATTTTTATGTGATGTCTTTTTCCCCTATTATAAAAATAAGCATGGCCCCAAGTTAGCAAAAAAATGTTAATCCTACGATACCTTCATTTTTTAGGGTCATCCTGGAAAACCCGGACGACCTGGTGAGAGAGGAGTTGTTGGACCACAGGTAAGAATTTTTACAATATATAGTCCAAACATTAGAGGCATCTCATATAAGATAGTTGCCAAAACTAACATCAGTCTAAATGGCTATACAGATGTCTGCATACTTATAACACTTATTCAAGGCATCTGAAAAATTATGGAGGCTAGGTAAGAATGCATACAGTTTTTATTAATGCACATAATGTAATATCGATGACAACAAGCATACTGTTAAACAACTAAATCATATTTTCTACAAGTACCACAGTATTAGTTACTCAGATTAGAGCAAGTTCACTTACAGCTCTGTGTTTAAAAATATATTCATCTTTGATGCCAAGTTTGCACCTTGGTAAGAAGAAATATTTTGGAAGGAAGAAATAATTGCCTTTTTATCTGGAACAACAACAAAAAAAAACGTTATTTGTCTTCTGCGTTTTTTTTTCCTAAGGGTGCTCGTGGTTTCCCTGGAACTCCTGGACTTCCTGGCTTCAAGGGTATTAGGGTGAGCACATTATTTACCCTAGAGAGAAAATTTGATTATTTTTAGGAAAAACCTTAACTATATTAAAACTGCTAGGTGACATATATTTGCCCCCAAAGTCCTAGAGTTTGCCAGAGTAGAGAGAGAGAGTTAAAGCGTAAAGACAGCTGGAAAGTAAAGTGGCATGTAGCTTTTTTTTTGTCTGTTCATAGTTTCCAAGAAACAAGTGTTCCTACAGAGAAAATTGTATAGATGGGTATGACTTAAGAGGTATTTACAACCATCTGAAAATTGTAAAATTATCAAAGATGGAAAGGACATAAGAGAGCATCTAGTCCTATATCCTTCCCTTTCCAGTGCCAGGAGGCTCACCTAGGGCAATGGAGGGAGTTCACTTGGAGCTGGAGCCCTGGGACTGCATTCTACTGAAGCAGTTGCAAGATTCACCCAGAAGATAGTAACCACAGAGGCAGATGTTTGATTTTTGACTGAGCACTATGATGGAATAATATTTTAATAATAAGGATTTGCCTTTTAGGGACACAATGGTCTGGATGGATTGAAGGGACAGCCTGGTGCTCCAGGTATAAAGGTAAATACTAAATTAGCAGTGTAGTTTTTAAAACAATCGATTGTGATTTCACATCACCACCAGAAAGTATATTTTGACTGAAGGCTACTTATATTCTAAAGAGTATCTCATTTCCCCTTCTCTCCTAATTAACTATTAATTGATCTCTCAGTGGCGGGACTATGGGATACTGTGACACAAGGCCAACTATTGATAATATTTATTTAATTTAATATCTATTACACAACTGAGATTAAAAAAGAAATCAGCAGTTTCTTCCTTCATTTTCTTTCCTCCTAGAATTTTAGTTGATCTCTGCAGCCAAAATCAAAGTAAATAACCATATACTCAGATAGTAGAACACTATACGTTATTTTAAACTAAATTCTCCTTTGCCATGCACTAATTATTTAGGTACATTCATGTCACAATACACTTTTCAACCTCTTCCCTGTGATTTATCTGTGCGCACTCAAAAATATTTTAATTAGGTAATTAAAGTCTCAGAAGTGTGTTATCTCTTGGCTAGGCTCTTCTCTGACAGCGTTTTCAACTATAAAATGTACTCTCTCCTATTAAGGAGATAATGTGATATTAAAGTGAATACCAACGTAATTACAAATTAATGAGTAACGAATACTAGCGGGACCAGAAATGAACATGAATATGGAGAATCTGTTCTAACTTTCCAGCTGCCACACAAACGGATAAGGTCAAACTCATTCTCTCTAGAGCCTAATATAATAGCTCAGACTACTGATCACAGAATCATGAAATGTTAAAGCCTTCAAGGAGCTTTAAAGACTTCCTCATTTTGCAGATGAGGGAAACTGAGTCTTAAAGAGTGAGTGACTCGCCCAAAATCACATATCTAGTAGGTGGAAGCACATAGGCTAGAATTCCTAACTCTTACTCTAGTGTTTATCCCCAAAGAATACACATCACATAGAATCCTAGAAATGAAGGGTCCTTAACTGGTCTCTCGAACTCTGTTTCTCCCATATCTAAATTAGATTACCTTGAAGGAAAGTTCTTTTTACATGTACCATTTTATCAAATTATTCCACCACTACCACCACCACCATGGTTTTTACTCAAGGTAAGAATATAGATTGGAAATAAATAAGACAGCTCTAAAAAATGTTATGAAATTCAAATTTTCATGCATATTTTACAAAAATAAAGATATCAAATGTTCAAAATAACTTTAAAGAGATAAATAGGGTAATATTAAAACAAATTTATCCTCTGCCATCTCTTTATGATATCATTTCTAATATATAAGCCTAGTCTAAATCATATCCAAAATCTAATGGGAAAATTAGAGAGGGAGTAAATAACACAACCACATTTCCCTAGTACTGTGATATTTGGTATTATCCAAATGAAAACCCATATTTTAGAAATTTTTAAAATTTATGTGTATGGCATAATTGAGAAACAGTCTATATGTGTAAGAAATGTTACAAAATATACAAATGGTTCAAATGGAAATAATAAGGTAAAAATTACCCAATCAGAAATAATAATCAATATATACATAATGAACAAAAACTCAATTCTTTTCCACGTAGGGTGAACCTGGTGCCCCTGGTGAAAATGGAACTCCAGGTCAAACAGTAAGTATTGATTATTGTAAATCTAAGTCTCTTTGCAAGCTGGAACTTCTTTAACGTTTTGCTAATTACTATTTCCCTCAGCATCGTATTCTTTGATATTTTTCTAATTGCCTTCTACATACTTGATTGAAATCCATTATCTTTTAGTTGGAATTAGAACAAGACCTAGTTTTTTCTAATGCGTTCTTGGGCATGTTGGAAATTGGACAAAGCAAATGATGCCTGTGACTTTTTTTAACTAGTATTCTGGATTTCACTGAAAATATTTCTGCTTTTAGGGAGCCCGTGGGCTTCCTGGGGAGCGAGGACGAGTTGGTGCCCCTGGCCCAGCTGTAAGTGTTTTCATTTTGTTCATTTTTATCCTTTCAAAAAAATGTTCTAATGACTGCCATTTAACTTTCCACCTGACTTTTTCTCTTTATTTTCTTCATAGGGTGCCCGTGGAAGTGATGGAAGTGTGGGTCCTGTGGGTCCTGCTGTAAGTTTTGACTCTGAATTATTTGGAAGGAATTGAGAGTGTGGGATGGGAGCTATCTTCTTTATTAATTTCCTCTGAAATAACACCATTTTAGACACTTTACCAAATGTCCTATGGGGTTTTTTGAAGGTCTTATTTATAAGTACTATCCCTGGGGCTTTTGACTGATATATAAAATAAAATCTACTCTACCTTGAACCTTGAATGTCTTCTCTTTAATAAGTTACTACTGACAACAGACTAGCTGGCAGTTTTTTCTTTGCCAGTATTAAATAAGATCAAGCCACTCTAATCCACTTCAATCTCCTGTTGTTGTTGTTGTGTTGTTGATTTGCTGGGAGGAAATTTCTTACCACCTTCTACTTTGATTTCAGGGTCCCCTTGGGTCGGCTGGCCCTCCAGGCTTCCCAGGTGCTCCTGGCCCCAAGGTAAAAACCTGGTGACTTGATAAACTTTTTATTGTAATGAGAAAGACAGGGCTGGTGTTTGCAGATAGAGAGATAATTACAGAACAGGTAACTTTATTAGTCTCTTCTTCAAAATGGATATAGAATGACTAGTTTTCTCATTCCAAGCTTGAAATAGATCATCTCTCTTCACTTGAGCTCTATGAGCATAGATATAGATGGCAACATGGAATTTGATTCCGTGGGGATATACTCCCAAACTAGTTGGCACTGACTAGCTGAGAACCAGAGCCTCTTCCCTGGGGAGACAGAGATGGGTGAAGGAAGCAGAACCAGGCCAGGAAAATAGAAACCCATGCCCAAAGCTTGTGGAACCAGACCAGATAAGAGAAATGATTGCAATTCTGAAGAAATTTCGTAAAATTAGTGTTCTAAAACTGGAAGTAATGTTGTTTCATTATTTGCTGGCTAATGTCCCAGTGTCAATCCCTCTTTTAGGGTGAAATTGGACCTGTTGGTAACCCTGGTCCTGCTGGCCCCGCGGGTCCCCGTGGTGAAGTGGGCCTTCCAGGTCTTTCTGGCCCCGTTGGACCTCCTGTGAGTAGCCGTTGTCATTAACTTCATTGAGCAGAAGAAAAAAAAAAAATGATGATGGGGTCAAGGAAGAAGAGAAATAGTCCTGTTAACTGATATTTTTCTCCCTTTCTTTCCTCATAGGGTAACCCTGGAGCCAATGGCCTTACTGGTGCAAAGGGTGCCGCTGTGAGTACAAAGAGCATGGTGGCTAAAATTTGCTGCTGTGGTTTTAAAGGCATTTTAGTGAATGTTGCCTCTCTCATGATTGACCACTCTGGGTTCTCCTTCACAGGGCCTGCCCGGCGTTGCTGGGGCTCCTGGCCTCCCTGGACCCCGTGGTATCCCTGGCCCCCCTGGCGCTGTGGGTGCTACTGGTGCCAGAGGACTTGTTGTAAGTAGCCATGGCTGCAGTTTTCATCATCTGAAAATACCAACTCTATCCTAATTTCATCACCATTTAGACTTCCTCTCATAGTTTTTTTTTATTTTTTCCTTCCTTAGCATTTTTAGTTTGTAGTTCTATACGTACATGTACATATGTATACAGCCTCTCCCTCTCTCACACACACGCACACACACACACACACCCGCCTCCTGCTACCCTAGAACATGACCCAGCGGTCAGTGAGGTGCATTTCTATGGTATCGGTACTGTACTTTCAATCAAGACCCTTCCCCTGTAAGCCGTTTAAATATGAACTGGGCACCTTTCTCAGAGAACCTGAGTTTCTCTTTACCTTGATCCATAAACATCCCAAGATGTTTGTCTGCAAGAAAGTTGTGACAGATGTTTGTCATTTGACCCTTGTTTTGTATTTGACCATAGGGTGAACCTGGTCCAGCTGGTTCCAAAGGAGAGAGTGGTAACAAGGGAGAGCCTGTAAGTAGTTCTAGAATCAGAATTTTACGAAGTTATTACTTTTTCAATTCAAAACTTATACTTTTACTCAAAAAAAGTTACACTTTTTCCTCTAGCTGTATATGACATAAAAATTATTTTTCTGTTCCCCCCTCTTTTATTTTTTTCACTAAACAGGGCTCTGCTGGGGCCCAAGGTCCTCCTGGTCCCAGTGGTGAAGAAGGAAAAAGAGGCTCCAATGGTGAACCTGGATCCGCTGGCCCCCCGGGACCGCCTGGGCTGAGAGTAGGTTCCAAATGCTCTTGACACCCAGACACACCAGAGGCAGATTACACCTCTTCACTGGGAATTGGTCAGAATTATTGAGTACATTTTCTAGATGAAAAAAGCATCTGTTTTCCATCTGCTTTATTAAATTGAAGACTCAGATTTTGATATGTTATAAAATTGGTCTGGAAATAATGTTGACCTACTTTTGCAGAATGCCTCCTTCATGCATTCTTTTGGGGTGTGAGTGAAGTTTTTTGGCTTGGTTTGTGTTCGTATCTTCCCCCTAAGGGGATCCAGACTTCTTGCATAATGTCATGTTTCAATAAACTCTGCCGTATCTGATTCAAGGATTTTCTCCAATTCTCTTTTGTTTCATATTCTTTCTTTTAGGGAAATCCTGGTTCTCGTGGTCTTCCTGGAGCTGATGGCAGAGCTGGTGTCATGGTAAGTTGTCTATTACTCATTTCATTCATTTCCTGATAAGGAACGTGATGCTTCTGGTGATGGGTGTGTCATTCACTTTAGCATCCTTCCCTCCTCATTCTTCTTAACAGGGTCCTGCTGGTAGTCGTGGTGCAACTGGCCCTGCTGGTGTCCGAGGTCCCAATGGAGATTCTGGTCGCCCTGGAGAGCCTGGCCTCATGGGACCCCGAGTAAGTTTCATAGTGACTCTGAACAAGTTATACATGGCACTGTTTCCTTTTTTAAAGGGATGATTATTATTTGAAGACAACAATAAAAAAAATCAAAAGTAAATTTGTTAGTAGGCTTGCTGATGGTTGCCATCTTAACTTTATCAATGCCCAGTAGATATTTTCACAGACTTAGTTAGTGCACAAATTTCCTATTTATTACTTGATGCAGTGGCTATGAAGTTTTTAGAAGAATAGATTTATTTTAATATATCCAAATTAGGGTGGTTCTATCAGCATGAATCTTTTATCTCAATTTGTGAGTTTTATATAAGGTGTCCATGAAACATATTAGGACTATACATTATTGGTTTATTAGAGTCATAAGTGAAATCATTTTTCCAGCAATCACAAAGTGCTGTAATGTATTCAGCATCATACTTACTATGGAGAAATGACCTTTATATCTGTAGACACTCTAATCCATAGCAATAGGGTAATTTATTTTTTGCCTCCATTATCTCTTAAGGAAAAATATCAACTGTAATTGTACTATAAATAAATAATAAAGACAGCAAAAATAGCAATAAATAAATCTGCTGTAAAAATTGCTTACTAAAAGTATTTGTTTTTCTATTATGAGTAAATAACATGATACTTTTTCCCATATGGTATGTCTCTTATAGTTTCTTGAGATATTTGCAAACAGATCAGTTGCACTAAAATTCAATGAAAAGAAAAGCACAAAAAATAGGAAGATATTTCAAAGCTCTTTTTCTACCTCCCAGCTAGTGGGTAATACCCATAATGATTTACCCTAGGCAACAAACAGAAAGTGAAGAGAAAGTGCTTTTGTGAGATTTCAATTAAGTGGACCCTCAAGTATGTGTATGAAAGTGCCAATATGAAAGCATCCTCATTTACTTTATAGGGTTTTCCTGGTTCCCCTGGAAATATTGGCCCAGCTGGCAAAGAAGGTCCTGCAGTAAGTATTGCTCATTCTCCATTATATTTTCAAGGACACTTATTACAGCCTTATCAAGTCTGTTCTGTGGCTTATTTATGCATGAATAAATTAAAAATAAATATCAGCTACATATATCATCTGGGAACACAAAGTAATAGATTGTAATTATGGAGTCTAAATGAACGCAGGACTGAAAAGAAAAAAGGAAAAAGAAACACATGGCAGGGAAAATTGAAGAAGGTGACAAGGGTATGGAAAGAGAGGGGGAAAAGGGAATTGTGTACTTGTGAAATTGACTTGGCTGTGTGTACACCAACATCTCATTTAGAAAAGGAAAAGGGATTCATAATATATTGCACTTTATACAAGAAGCTTCTATGCATCCAGAAAATGATTGTTTGATCATGTGGCAGCATCACAAGCTTGAGGTTGTGAGACCCTATTGATGCTGAGTAATGTTTAAATAAACTTTGATTTCAGGGCCTCCCTGGGATTGATGGCAGGCCTGGACCAATTGGCCCAGCTGGAGCAAGAGGAGAGCCTGGCAACATCGGATTCCCTGGACCCAAAGGCCCCACTGTAAGAATCACCATAAACTCATCTCCCTCAGTACTCTTTTGCCACATTTCACCAAAATTCTAGTATTTCTTTCTTGCCTTAGTGCACTCAACACCAGAAAATGGCAAACTATCACCTGAAAAGTTGACCTCCAGTGTATCATTGTACACCTGCTAATGAAAATCCATCTCCTGCGTCATGCTTCTGCAGACACAGGTGTACCTTGCTATATATGGCACTGCATGATGATGGATCTTATCTTTGATAAGAGAATTCAAGGACTAGGAATCTCAAAAAAAAAAAAAAAGGCAACAAATTAACATTTTAAAATTGTTATGGATAATTTGACGTTAAATGTGTAAGGTTATTTTTTTTTTTATATATTTATTATAGGGCGAGCCTGGCAAAAGTGGTGAGAAAGGTCATGCTGGTCTTGCTGGTCCTCGGGTATGTGTTAATTTCTGTGTGAATCTATCCATGTAGTAAACACTTCCTGTGAGGCTACCTTATATCATTCCATCACTTTCTTCCCAAGATGGCATCCCCTAGGATTCTTTTACCATTACAAAAAAAAAAATTTAACCTCACTTACAAGGAAATGAGCTATAACAAAACGATATATATTAAATCAGAAATATTTATGGATGCATTTGGTTTTTATTTAATTCATTCTCAGGCCTTCATAAATTTCCCTCCATCCATGGATTTCCTATGAGCCATATCAAAAGTTAGTAAGCAGTATTTAGGCTTTGGCGAGGGACCAACAATAAGTTTAATTCGTGCTAAAATGACAAGCTTTATTTTTAGGAAGTAACACCTGAAGCTTTGAGACATCTTAAACTGCCTGAGTCACAGGTAACTCTGAGCTTTTCTGTTACACATTTTAGGGTGCTCCAGGTCCTGATGGAAACAATGGCGCTCAGGGACCTCCTGGACTACAGGTGAGTATTTCTCCCACCTCTTGTTCTTTTATGTCCTAAAATGAATCTGCAAAATGACCATCTCCTTTTTTCCGGTCCAAAAGATATGTTGCTAGATAGTAATAGTGGCATATATATTTATTTATTCTGTCTTTCCTATCACTTTCAGGGTGTTCAAGGGGGAAAAGGTGAACAAGGTCCTGCTGGTCCTCCAGGCTTCCAGGTAAGTCAATCAAAACATACAGAATACTGTCTTTGGTCAGCTATCAATCACCATACCACCCTCCCCTACCACAAAGAACATGATTTCAGAACTGAAGCAAAGAAGGATGCATTTTTTCAAGACAAACTTTTGTGTAATATTTTAATAACACACAATAGTTAGTGATTATGTTGATATTAAATAGTTCCCCGCAGAACCCAGTTGCTTGCAAATCCCCTCAATATAGCCATAAAATTGAGATTGGTATTTCTTTCATCTAGGGTCTTCCTGGCCCTGCAGGTACAACTGGTGAAGTTGGCAAACCAGGAGAAAGGGTGAGTAAAACATGTTAAAGTAAATTCACCTAAACTTGGGACTGTCCCTTTGTTTAATACCTTATTGCAGTGCAATTATACTATACAGAATGAAATTTCATATTTCATATGTTAATGATAGTGTCCTACATGTGTTGGCACTGATGGGGAAAATGAGCCAAGTTACTTTGTTTTGTTCAAATTATTTTGTTTTAAAAATTGAATGAAACATCACATTATGGAAGTAAAATTAATCAATGAACATTGCATTTAATAGCTTTAGTTTTTATACTGCTCTTGGTAATGTAGGTATACAAATTATGGCCTTTCCATTAATGGAAAAGTTAATGCACTGATTTCCCAACAAACTAGACCCTGAAAAATCATTTTAAATGTTTTTCTTGGTGTTCAGACATGACACTGCTCTCCACAATCAGGGCATGAGTTCTGAGTCATTTTCTCTGTAATTGTGATGAATGTTTCTCAGTTCAGTTATGTTACGTGTCCTGGTCTCCTCTGTCAGCAGTGGGGCACGTTAAGGAGACAGCTGGTCAGTAATAAAGGAGATACACTTGGGTATACAATTAACTAGGTAATATGCATAACATGATCACTTCTATTAAGAAAGCAGTCTGTTATATAACTAAAAAGAGGTGACGTCTGATATTATTCATCATTATTTATCATATTATCAAAGGAGATAGTCTGGTCACTTTTTTAAAAACACTAAACTAAATAATGGGAAATTTAAATTTCCTAATACGAGGTTTTAGGATTAATATAGCTTTGATCAATGGGATTCTCATTTTTTATATCTTTCCAGACACCACTGAAAGTTCTCCTATTCCTATTAACCTATGTACTTACACACTCAAGTAAAGCTTATCTGGCTTTATTTCACTCTTTCAAAACTTGTCTACATATCATATTCATAAGTAGAGTTAGAGAACATACATAAATTTCATGCTTTATTTATTCTCATGTTTTGCCTAGGGTCTTCCTGGTGAATTTGGTCTCCCTGGTCCTGCTGGTCCAAGAGTAAGTGTTACTTAATTAAATTTCATAAACTTCTGGTTATATCTTTTTAAAACAAGTACTGTTTTCTCCTAAAAACTGTTGATGACCTTTCAACAACTTCCTGAAACTCTTGTACAGTTAAACATAATCTGTAGAGAACCCTTGATTTTTGAATTGATAGTAGATTTTTAAAAATCTAATTGCTCATATTTCATATTCAAAAACCCCACAGTTATAAGAAACATAAATAAACTAACATATGTATTACATTCAGTGATTTATATAGACAAGCATAATAAATTTATGACAGTGGCTTGACCTGAGCCAAAGAAAAGTAATATCTTACAAAATTTAAAGTCTGTGTTTGCAATGTATGTTGATATTCAAAGTTTAAAGCTGAAATCATGAGTCTACTCTTACAATAAATAAACAAACTGTCTATGGCCATGCCACCCTGAACGTGCCCGATCTCGTCTGATATCATGAAGCTAAGCAGGGTCGGGCCTGGTTAGTACTTGGATAGGAGACCACCTTGGAATACCAGGTGCTGTAGGTGTATTTAAAATAAATAAATAAATAAATAAATAAACAAATAAATGAATTTTAGTTTGTGGTCATTAGAATAACTGAAATGATTAGTTTGCTCCTAAAGTATCCTCTTATGTGCTAGGTACCATATATCTAGAATGCTCACATAAATTTAGTATCCTAGAGCCATAGTACCATAGAACCAAGTTATAACAAGGAACTTTGAAACAGTTTCAATGTGGACTTACCTGTTAAATATTTTGGGCTATAGAATGCTATGTTGTAATGATATTTACATGCAAACTGGGAGATGATAGATAAATGATGATAGATGATAGATAGATGATAGATGATAGATAGATAGATAGATGATAGATGATAGATAGATAGATAGATAGATAGATAGATGATAGATAATAAAGAGAGATAGACAAATACACATACATATACATATATTTATTTTCTGTTAAATATAACTATTACATCATTACTGCATGCAATTGTAAAAAAGGAGCATAGATATGACAATATCTAGTTTTATATACACATGGCATTGATATTCACCTGAAATTACACAATCTTTCCCTTTGAATACTATGCGTAACTGGCATCTCTTTTTACCTATGGATCTATCCATAAAAGCAAACAAAACAAGGAAATGAATTCCAAAGGTTGAATATTATATACCGAGAGCAACAAATTTTGGAAATGTGACCACAGGACATTACAGCTGAATGAGACTTTAGAGATTACCTCATCCCATCTCTTCATTGTATTAGTAGAGGAATCAAGGAACAATAATTATAATTTGCTAATAAATAGCTGAACCAGGATTCAAAAGCTAAACAAGTGTGAACTCAGTATCTTTGAAAATAATGGACAGTATAATCAATACTTCTTCTAATCCCTCTTTTACAGGGAGAGCGTGGTCCTCCAGGCGAAAGTGGTGCTGTTGGTCCTTCTGGTCCTATTGGGAGCCGAGGTCCTTCTGGACCCCCAGGGCCTGATGGAAACAAGGTACAATTTTATGTTATATATTGCTGGTTTGGCCCAGAGTATTCTAGAATAAGTAGATCCTTTACAATAGTAAATGAATTGTATTTCAGATTTTTTATTTATTTCCAGTTCTGTGATGATTTCCATTTCAGTCAATAACAATCTGAATCCAGCAGACTTGAATTATTCCAAAAGAAGGGAAACTCACTGTTCTAAACACATAAATGAATTAGTATGGGTTTTCACTCTTTCCTCATAACACCGTTTATATGGGTTTTAATCTAGAAACATCATATACATTTGGACAGTATTTTTAGAGAACAAACTTTTACCCTCTTGACATTCTACTTCAAAGAGTAAAATTTCAAAAAGTAGTCTGAATTTTAATAATGTAATTGGTAAAGATAAAAATTAACTGGACAGTACATGTACCTCAAAAAGATAAGCCTGAAAATTTGTGTTTCAAAATAAAATCTATGATTTAAAAATAGGTGGAATTACTTTAACCACAATAAAGTAAAGGCAACTCATATTACTTCTGATGCTTACCTTAAGGAAACAAAATTTAAAGATTAGCTGCAAAAAGTTATTTTGGTGTCTAAATAAAATTGAAGTAAGAGGGAGAGAGGAAATAAAGGAAATATTGTTCTGTGAGGTAGTACTTTCAAAGAGTTTCATCTGAGAAGCTTGTCAACAGGTTTTAAGTATGAGGAATTGTAGCACTTTATATAAAAATAGAAGCTATAGTTCCCACTCTTAAGGAGATTATAATGTAAACCTCCTCAGTCGATGACGTCTCTTTCCTTATTTCCTGTCTGGGCTAAGAGACTTATCTTTGAAAAATGTTTGTGGGAAAGCATTTTGCACTCCCTGCTTCCCACTGTCCTATCCTCTTTTTTTTCTATGCATGCCTTCCTTAAGAGGATTGGGAGCAAGTTATAGAAAAATCACAGCCATCCACTCCCACTATCCTCTTCTTCTCTTTAGTCACTGAGTCATAATATCATCTTCCTTTGTTATACTCTCCATCCTCTCAATAGACCTTCTTTGTATCTCTAAGTAGGCAAGAATGCTATCTATTAAGTGTTTACACTGGAATTCTTCAAGAGTTTGAGTTTTCATTTTCTTTTTTTGCCACTGAAATAATTGATTTCACATGTGTTTCATACAAGGGTGAGCCTGGTGTTGTCGGTGCTCCAGGTACTGCTGGTGCATCCGGTCCTGGTGGACTTCCAGGAGAGAGGGGAGCTGCGGGCATACCTGGAGGCAAAGGAGAAAAGGTACCCCCTCTCAATGTTGGACCTTAACACATACTATTGACGAACTCTAGCAAGAAGGCTGCACAAGGTTGCCCAACTTTTTACAATTCTTGGCAGGTGGTCTAGTAGCATTTTGATATCTATCTATATATGTTTCTCTCTGCCACATAGCACCTACACATTTCTAAACTCACTAATCTGGCAAAATTCCTTGCTACCATGGAATTTCACGCAAACAGATGGTGTTGAGTTATACATGAGGCTCATTTTAATGCCACTAACAATAATGCCTCATCCTGCCCTAATTAATGGCAAGAAGCTATATTGAACAGCTGTCAACCGTGCTGCTGCATTAGTTATGCCCTAAGTGTGATTGGGCACTGAAGCCCATTGTGATGTCCCCATGAATTTGTACCTTGCTTGATTATGCTTCAGGAGGGTTATGGAAATTAAAAAAGAATATTTCACAATAATCTGGAAAGGGCCTTGATTATTCCCCCCCCCCCTCATTCAACATCCTATAGAATGGTAGGGAATCAAAACGTTACTAAAGATTTTAAATGAGTGAGGTATTATAGCATCTTCTGTAAAAACACTTTAGATTAATTTTGGTTCAAAAATTTGGTCAGAAAACAAAAAGTTGCTTCTGCTTTATATTTTCAGGGTGAAACTGGCCTCAGAGGTGAAGTTGGCAGCACAGGCAGAGATGGTGCTCGCGTGAGTAAAATTTTGTTTGTTTGGTTGTTTGTACTTGAGTTATCATTTTTTTTTTTTTACATCTCATTCATTTTGAGTCGAGAAGATTTCCAAAATAGAACTAACAATAGAAAGATTCAAGTTTAATAAAAGAGTATTTTATTCCTTCCTAGATCTATGACTAATAATATTATTTTACATTTTCCAAAAGAAAAATTCAACTGGACTTACCCTTTGAAAATCATAACCTGAGTTTTCTACATTCCTTAGTGTTAACTATGCCACGTACAAACTACAAACTGAAAACTCTAGAGTTAATGAAACTTAAAAGGATCGTTGAAGTTATAGTGCTTTCAAAAAAATAACTCTTAATGTTTTAAGAAGCCAGAACGTCTAAGAAGGTCCTGTTTATTCAAATGTATGCCTTAAGGATTTATCATTCAAAGAGAAGCCCCAAAAATTAGCTGTTAAGGCCATGGAGATGCCAAAGATAATCCCATAAAGATATAGTAACTCTATCTAGAGTGTTGGCATCATTGTTCTGATAAGCCATAAGGTAGCTTGGTTTCTTCTTCTCACCTCTCCTTCAGAGTCAGTAACTTCCTATGACACATTCATAATAGTCTTTTCTCTGAATCACATAGTCCTAACAGTTCCAAACAAGGTTACTCATTTGCTGCTCTCCAGGGAATTTTACAAGAGCAGAGTTCAGATCTCCCCAATTCTTAACCTGCCCTTGACTTACACATTTCCATAACCTTTGTCACTGGGATACTCTCCTCCTGAGAGTGGCTTCTAATAGTCTGGACAATTAGAACGGAAGTGCATCAAAAGCTTTCTTGATGTCTACCAGAGTGTGCAGTAAAAGTGTTCAGTCACTGTATAAGCACAGCAAGGGGAATGGCAAGGGTCATTTTTGATAGTATGGGAGTGTTATTAGTAAGACTTGTTTCTTTTTTGGTACTAGGGTGCTCCTGGTGCCATAGGTGCTCCTGGTCCTGCTGGAGCCACTGGTGACCGGGTAAGCATGAATTTTCACTGGGTTGCATGTCTCTGAGCCAATAGAAGTATCTAAAATTTCCTGCCTGCCTTTGCCCCCAAAACCCCCAGCAATTCATTGTTATGGCTTAGTTTAAAGCTCACTTATTTAAAAACCTATCTGTAGAGATGGGACGGCAGGAAATAAACGCTGTGGGTTTAGAGTTCTCTTTCTTTTCCTATGGATGTGGCAGCTATCTGATCTATACTTTAATCTCTGTCATTTGTTTTAAAGTCTTTCTCTTTTACCCATTAACAGTATCCTAATGACTGAGCCTTCTCAAAGCCTTCAATTGTGAAAAAAAAAAAAATCAATAAAATACATAGTATGCCTATTTCACATCGAACAGTTCACTTAAAATAGACCTTATTTATTGTATTGCACAGATTGCAGCCAATAGATCAGCCCTGTGCTCATCTAAAAATTAAAATGTCCTCCTCCTGGTATTGTGGGCACTGATATATAGTGTTTTTGGCAAGTGTATGGCCAACACCACTTCAACCCCCAAAATGAATACAACATCAGAGTAAGAATCCACTTCATTTTACTCTGTGAGATGTGCATTTGTTATCTCTTCTGATGCAACTGAAAACACCACTGTTAGCTCTCCCTTCCACCTCTGAGCATCTGTGTGAAGCACATTAACAATTTCATCTTTGGTCCCATCATAGGGTGAAGCTGGTCCTGCTGGTCCTGCTGGTCCTGCTGGTCCTCGTGGTAGCCCTGTAAGTAGAAACCCAAGTCACTTTGGACACTCATAGCTTTTAGACATCGATGAATCTAAGACTGCTAAGACATTTTTAAATCCCTCCCCCCACCTAGGGTGAACGTGGTGAGGTTGGTCCCGCTGGCCCCAATGGATTCGCTGGTCCTGCTGTGAGTATCACATAATGCAGGTTAATCTGAAAACATCTCAACCTGGCAAGTCGAATGAGTTGGAATACCTGAACTATTCCCTTCCAACAGGGTGCTGCTGGTCAACCTGGTGCTAAAGGAGAGAGAGGAACCAAAGGGCCCAAGGGTGAAAACGGTCCTGTTGGTCCCACAGGCCCCGCCGGATCTTCTGGCCCAGCTGTAAGTTGAATTCACTGGTGGTCAGCACTGCCTGTATAGTTACCCATGAAATATTATCATTCTATGTACATCAATCAAATGCCTACTATACACACAAGGAAATATACCAAAGAGAAGATGGTTTAAAAAATAAGAATTAATATTTGCTTACTGCTTTACAATTTATAGAAGTCTCATTAATGTTTTCTTGCTTCTTCAATAACCCATAGGGTGGTAATATTGAAGTAAGAATATTTATTTTATATGACACAGTTAATTGTTGTTAATTTCTTAAATTGTTTCTAATACATATGGGAATGCTCTCTTTGAAGAAAGCATAACATTTGTAAGAATTTTTTATGATTTGGACCCCATCTTTTTTGGTTTGTTTGTTTCTATTTAGGGTCCAAATGGTCCCCCTGGTCCTGCTGGAAGCCGTGGTGATGGTGGCCCCCCTGTGAGTATTTTAAATGGACTTTGATAATTTTTCTTTCTTCAGAATCTATTAGCAACAATTCACAAGTTTAGAAATTTTTGGTAAATTTTGACTATAATAAGGAGACTTGAGATTCAAGTTAACTCTATTTCAGAATAATTCTGATATTAAAGTTAAGGTCAGATTCATGGGATGTTAACTTAATCCCAGCTAAAACTCAATGTCATGTATGTTGCTTTTACCTCGCTTGAGGTAATAACCAAAATTAACTCCTGGATGCCCCACTTCTGCCTGACCTAGTTCTTTCTCTTGGCATCTAAGGCATCACACTGACTCCCTAGAGACCCAGAGCTGCCCAGGAATGAATTCCACTGAATCCTGCCTTCTTTCATTGGACAGAAATTAATACTCTTGGCCTTTTGTCATATCTTCCTTTGGAAATGAAATTATGTCTTCAGTGTCCACTCTCTTAGTGCCCAGCTAGATAGTTAAGATAGCTATTAGCATGTACACATCAATGTGTGATAATGGCATTGTGTGTTATCTCCTTGCTCTTACAACCATCTTGTAAACATAGTAAAATTCTAAAAAGGACCATCAGAACTTTAATGCAAAACTTGGGTGTTAGCACTGGGAGCATGCTGGTCAGGAAGATGTGTAGAGACAGAGGGTCTGAGTGGTCCTGCTTAAATAATACCCCATATGAAGCTGCCACTACCTACTCCTTAATCCATCCCTGGTTATATGTATTAAGGGTTTGCCAGAGGAGAAATTTCCATTTTACCCAAATCCCTGAAGTTGGTATTGACGGTAGAATTTTAATGTGGAATCTTACTGTGCTTGGTTTCCAGGGTGCTACTGGTTTTCCTGGTGCTGCTGGACGTACTGGTCCTCCTGGACCCTCTGTAAGTAAATCACTTCAAAATATATCTTCATTTACTCAAGCCAAACCACCTGGCTTCTAATACAAAAGTATAAGAAACTCTCTATGAAAACACACTACTAATGTTTAGCTATTACTTTCCTGATCTGAAATCATTAAGGCAAAATCATCACAAATTATATTTTATAGTATCAGTTTAAGAGAATTTTATTCATGTGAACACAAGTCTTCTTTTAGGGGCATGGTCTTTTTTGTTAAAAATAAAAAAACAACAGCTTTAGTCACATATAAGATATTTCTATATCTAATTACCCTTTATGGCCAACATTCTGTCTGTCATTAAGGTATAATTGTTCCTGAATTTTAAAGGTGGTTGGCTTCTAATTTAATTCCAATTCAGACTCTCCTGTCAAGACTCAAGAGAATTTAATTAATTACCAAGGATTAAGTCTTCCAGTTAAGGTTTCAGGGAAAAAAAAACAGCAAAGATGTTGATTTCTTGGAATCCTTTTATAGGTTCATAACAGAAAAATCTTCATTCCCTGTAGGCATTTAATTAAAGCCAGTTGAGAGCATATGTGATTCCTCATTTATGAACAAAATGCCACTATTGGCTTTCTTCAAAAAGAGATGAGTAGAGTCCTCCAAACCCCAAAGTCTCGTTCATTTACAACTAACTCTTGTAACTCTACATAGTTCTAATACGCCAAACTACCAGCATTATAGCATTGCTTTTCCTCACAAACATTTGCCACAGCTTCGGCCTCAATTCACTTTATTACAGCCTCAGGAGAAGGAATACAGGAGTTGCTTCTGCCTACAAGAAAGATTGTTTAGAAGCCTAAACATTTTCCCCAAAAGGCCAGGATATTATTTTGTTGCTTTACACTTCATTTTAACATCTAGAACCTCAGCTGTTCTCTTCTGGGTCCATGATAATAAACAGAAAGTAAAGGACCTTGTACATTTGCTCACAGGGTATCACTGGCCCTCCTGGTCCCCCTGGTGCTGCTGGTAAAGAAGGAGTTCGTGGGCCTCGTGGTGACCAAGGTCCAGTTGGCCGAACTGGAGAAACTGGTGCAGGTGGCCCTCCTGGCTTCACTGGTGAGAAGGGTCCCTCTGGAGAGCCTGGTACTGCTGTAAGTGAATTCAAACTCCTCTTTCTTAATACTTTGTGTTGAATTAAACTAAAGCCCTAAACAAATCTTCAAATGGTGTATGTTTGTTGATGAGCATTACAGGCTCTCAGGTAGAGCTCAACTGAGCCAGAAAATCTATCCAACAGATATTAAGGTGTCATAGTATCAGCAGATGCTCAGAAGACACTAGATGGTGATGACAATAATGAGAAAGTTCACTGTTTTATCTAAACAGACCTTTAAGCTATTGAAGTTACCTTACTGGTACTGGGGTTAGAACAGAATCCCATTGCAGTGGTCATCCTACGATACATTAATAGATCAGTTCTTTAAATATGTGTTGTCCGGTATAATTGCTACCCTGAAATGTGCCTTTACTAGACCTGGTTCAGTTAGAGGCCAAGGTCAAATTTTCTTCTGAGAATAAATTCTATAAAAACTCCATTCCATCATCCCAGATTCATTGATCTCAACTACATATTTTAAAATTTTTGGTCTCAAGGAGGAATCAAGTACAAAGAAATATATATGTCAAGATGGAAACACATTGTCATCGTTAGAGAAAAAATATCCAAGGATATGTTCAGTTCATAAGAGGCCTTTTTCTAAACTTAGGATAGCTCATTCTCATAATCCTTAAATCAACTTGTGTTATCATCTGCAGTCTTACCAGTAACACTCAGCATTTTCCTTCCTGTTCAGGGACCCCCTGGCACCCCAGGTCCTCAGGGTCTTCTTGGTGCTCCTGGTATCCTGGGTCTTCCAGGCTCTAGAGGTGAACGTGGTCTACCAGGAGTTGCTGGATCTTTGGTAAGTGTTTGACACCATTCTCATTCTCATTAACATAATAAAAGATTTTAAAAGCTGCCACTTCAAGTGTGACAGGTTGATCACTGAATAACTCCACTTAAGATTTTTATTCATGGCATTTTCTTTCTACAGATCACATGTCACTTCTCTAAGAAGCTTTAATACTCCCTTACTTAGACACACATGATAAAGACATAGCTTAACATTATGCAGAATGACTTTTGTTCTTTTTACATGCTTAAGAATGATATAAGCTCTAATTGCATTTACTCCTCTGCAATATGAAATGCTAGCATCATTTATCCTGTAGGAAGAATGAAACTCTGGAAGTCCTGAATCATTCCATTAAACCTTATACATGACAGCAACTAGGAACCACCTCATCTCCATAACTCTCTCCACTTTATGAAATCATTTCATTCGGGCTGTTAGATGAAACAAGGCTCACCTTATACAGAGCAATGTTCCAAAACTACATAAAACCGACCATCTTAAGTCTGCAGAAGGAGGACAAGGATGACACTAATGATACTTGCTACCATTTTGTGGCCTGTTTGCTTTCAATTTACCTTCTTTCTTCAAACTAGAATCTCCTGGCAAGGGTTGTTTTGGGACGGTGAGATTGGCACTTGATTCAATGAGAGGAATATTGTTTTGTCTTCTCCTCCTTTTTAGGGTGAACCTGGTCCTCTCGGCATTTCAGGTCCACCTGGGGCCCGTGGCCCCCCTGGTGCTGTGGGTAATCCCGGAGTCAACGGTGCTCCTGGTGAAGCCGGTCGTGATGTGAGTCTAACAGTTGATTTATAAAATAAAACCTAGCGGTATTTCAATGTGAAACTTGATATCTTGAGCTGAGGTTCACTTATTTCAAGCTTCTAAACAAGATGTCTGTTTCTCCATAATATCTACATATACTGACCACTCCTAGCACTGAAAATATGAAAAATTACTTGGGCTGAGGATTGGGTCTTTAAATAGCGCACATCAAAGTTGGCCAAAATATTAAAAAATACCTCTAAACTAATTTAGGTTGACAAGTTCTTGTTCCTATTTTTAACAGTCTGAAAGGGGTCTCGCTATTGAGCACTGGGAGAGATGAAGGCAGAACTACTAAATGACAGGGGCTGGTAGGCTACAGAGCCTCACTAAGTGCCTTTATTGCCATGGTATCTTCACAGGGCAACCCTGGGAACGATGGTCCCCCAGGCCGCGATGGTCAACCTGGACACAAGGTTGGTATGCATCTTCATGTTTCTCCAATTTAAAATGACTAAAATACTGGCCGGATTGATGCTAAGCTTCATTTTGCCTTTGGTAGGGAGAGCGTGGTTACCCTGGCAACCCTGGTCCCGTTGGCGCTTTGGGTGCACCTGGTCCTCATGGCCCCGTGGGTCCCACTGGCAAACATGGAAACCGCGGTGAACCTGTAAGTTGTAAATACCAGTCCCTTAATGCCGTCACATCCTCACAGACTTCACTTCTGACCTTCCCACACTTACCAACTCTTGGGGCCTGGGGAGGAAGATCTTGGGCTTGGCTGATGACGTGTGTTTTTCTTTTCTAATTCACAGGGTCCTGCTGGTTCTGTTGGTCCTACCGGTGCCGTTGGTCCAAGAGGTCCTAGTGTATGTACATGGTGAAGATTTCTTTACAAATTAACATTAAGATCAGTATAGACAGTCCATTAATAAAATAAATAATAGATAGGCTAGATTTTATATTTAAAAAAAAATTTAGTCCATGTTAAGAATTGCTGCAAATAGCTTTTAAATCTCTTCTATTTCAAATCTCTTCTGCTTGTTTGTCTTAAATAATTATAAAGATCTAGCCAACTTTACAGACAGCTTAACTAACACAGATTAAGAGAGGGAGTTGCAACCACATGGCTTTTAGACCTTTGCATGTCTTGATTTACCTTTGTAAAGAGATTAAACAATATTTGTTGAAGAGTGTCATTAAAAAGAAATAAAAAGGTAAATGTCCTACTTGTCCTTCTCTTTACAGGGCCCACAAGGTATTCGAGGTGATAAGGGAGAGCCTGGTGATAAGGGGCCCAGAGGTCTTCCTGGCTTAAAGGGACACAATGGATTGCAAGGTCTTCCTGGTCTTGCTGTAAGTAAAAAGTGGACTTCCAGGATGTATACAGATCTTAAAGGCCTTCAACTCCAATGATCTTTCTCACATTTTCACTGCTATTGTTCTAAAATGCCCTAAATCATATTCCTTTCCCATTCTCTTGCTAACACCATCTCTGAGCTAATGCTATTTCATCCCAATATGAAAAGGTGAGGGTTAAGGGAAATATATTAAAATCTCCTGGCAACGATGTCCTTCAACCCCACTTGAAATAAATATAATTAGAGGAGTGACTAATATTGCACTGCTAAAATAGCTTGTAGGAAAAAAATAATTGAGTATAGTAGGCATAATGGGAGAAAAGAGCCCCATTTTACGTTTTCAATTTTCTCAATCCAGAGTTCATTGAAACTAAAGTTTTCCATTCAAATTTAAAAAATATATTTATTGACATATGTTCTGAAAATGTGTTTTTCTTGTTCTCTCTTTAAAGGGTCATCATGGTGATCAAGGTTCTCCTGGCTCTGTGGGTCCTGCTGGTCCTAGGGTAGGTCAATCTAAGAGACATTTATCTCTGACATACAGGCTGTGGTAGGCAGTGAGCCCCACGCTTCTGCTTTCTTGTGGGGTTTTCACTGGCTCACACAGACTTGATATCCTTCTTCTCTAGGGCCCTGCTGGTCCTTCTGGCCCTGCTGGCAAAGATGGTCGTACTGGACATCCTGGTACAGTGGGACCTGCTGGTATTCGTGGCTCTCAGGGTAGCCAGGGTCCTGCTGTAAGTATTATTTGGGGGAAAGAATAAAGGGTATCACTGACCTAAGAAATGTTTTCTTCAGACTAAACCGAGAGAATTATGTCAATACATAAAATAATCCTTCACTTCCATATGTTTTCTAAAATTTATAAAAATGGTCTGTGTAATGAGCTGTTTAAGCCCATCCCTGCAAATGTGCCTGGGAGCAAGTCCTTTATTTATATGAACTTCATTCTTTTTTACTTAGTTGAGCATAACACCCATCTGAAAACCTGCCATCATTGATGTCTCTCACTATAACCAAATACAAAGCCTCCTCTTTATCACTTTCACCTCTGCAGGGCCCTCCTGGTCCCCCTGGACCTCCTGGACCTCCTGGCGTAAGTGGAGGTGGTTACGACTTTGGTTTTGATGGAGACTTCTACAGGGCTGACCAGCCTCGCTCACCACCTTCTCTCAGACCCAAGGATTATGAAGTTGATGCTACTCTGAAATCTCTCAACAACCAGATTGAGACCCTTCTTACTCCCGAAGGCTCTAGGAAGAACCCAGCTCGTACATGCCGTGACTTGAGACTCAGCCACCCAGAGTGGAGCAGCGGTAGGTTGAGGTGTCTGAGTCAAGACTGACCATTCTCACAAGTTGGGCTTTTCAAAATCAGTTCTCTGAGATTTAGAATGGAAAGGTATTTAGGTAAAAACTGAATTATGTGAACATGGATGGACCTTAAGGTAATCATGCTAGGTGAAATAAGCCAGACAAGAAAAATTGAAAATCACATGATATCACCTTTTGTGGGATATAAATCTAAAAGCAACAAATGAACAGGACAAACAAACAGAGACTCATAGACATCGACAATGGGCTAGTGGTTACCAGAAAGGAGGGGGAAGGCGGAAGGGGGAAGGTAGATGGGGAAAAAAAATTAAAATCATTTCTTCAATTACAGAAATAAATTAATTTTAAAAAATTGAATTATGTGAAATTACACTCAGTTAATGAAGGACTTTTTTCTCCCAGTCATCACTCATTCTTGAGCTTCTCTCAATATATACTTTTTCCCCTTTTCATGGTAATATGTACCCTGATTTGATTTTTTATGGAGGAGAGGGAAAGAGGAACTGTCTAATCTTGAAAATAGTCACATTTTGCCTGTTAAATGTGGAGTAGACAATATAATAGTACAATAAAAAATGTTACTTATGAGAATCAAAATCTTTGACTAGTAATTATTAGAACCTAAGCTCCATTTAATGAGAAGTTTCATAATCTGGCTTTTATTTTCTTAAAAGGTTACTACTGGATTGATCCTAACCAAGGATGCACTATGGATGCTATCAAAGTATACTGTGATTTCTCTACTGGCGAAAGCTGCATCCGAGCTCAACCTGAGAATATCCCAGCCAAGAACTGGTACAGAAGTTCCAAAGCCAAGAAGCACGTCTTGTTCGGAGAAACTATCAATGGTGGTACCCAGGTGAGGTCTTCCACAAACATTCCTTCCCTTACTACACAATATTTTATTAGGATTGTTTGCTTTTTTTTTTTCATTATCTGCATTTTAATCTTTTACCAAAATGGGCTTATTAAAAGAACCTGCTCTTTTCTTGGGTTCCAGTTCTATCCTGGATTACATATTAAAGATGGATTGATTTAAAGTTATTATTCAAATTTGACTTAACTGATAATCCCTGGAGAAACTGACTAATGTCATTGAATGTGAAGGAATACTGCCAGCACGTACCCATGCATACGTATTTTCAGAACATGAACTGTTCTGAATTTTTTTTGATGTGGAGAGTATTTTAATCAAATGAAAATTCAAATTAAATATATCATCAGTATTGATTCTTTTAATTAGTTTCAAGTATACAGTACATCAGTTAGATATTTATATAGTTTATGAAATGATCCCCCTGATTACTCTATCTTTCCTCTGGCTCTATACATAGCCATTACCTTACTGCTGTCTGCATTCCCTATGCCTTGCTCCCCATCCCCATGATCCTCTATCATCTACTAATTTATACTTCTTAAACCTTCACCATTTTCTCCCAGCCTCCCCACCCCCTTCCCCTCTGGCCAGCACTGATTTTCCTCCATATTTTGTGGGTCTGTTTCCGATTCGTTTGTTTTTTTTAATCAAACCTTTTCACCAACTTCATTGCATGCCTACTGGTGGGGATTACTAAAAAAGAAAGAGGTACAAATCTCTATCACCTTACTCTCTTATTCTAAAGAAGAAATGTACACAAAAAGACTTATCTGAAAGAGGTACCCTTTTGAGATGACCTTGCCTCAACCTGTTCATTCCTATGTCCCTTTTAGGAAGCTAACACTTCAAAGATTAGTGAACTTTGTTTCCTTTAAAAGTACCTTCTTCCTAAGGTTCAGACCTGAGTCCATTATTTCTCCCTATATAAGACTTTTTTTTTATTTAACACTTTGTATCTGAGCCCTTCTCCACTTAACCAAAATTCCCATCGTATTCTCTATAGTTTGAATATAATGTTGAAGGAGTGACTACCAAGGAAATGGCTACCCAACTTGCCTTCATGCGCCTGCTGGCCAACCACGCCTCTCAGAACATCACCTACCACTGCAAGAATAGTATTGCATACATGGATGAGGAGACTGGCAACCTGAAAAAGTCTGTCATTCTGCAAGGCTCCAATGATGTTGAACTTGTTGCCGAGGGCAACAGCAGATTCACTTACACTGTTCTTGTAGATGGCTGCTCTGTAAGTAATAGTGAAATATGGTAATAGCATTTATGGGGTGGAGGTGGGCAGAGTAGAATCCTAGTTGTTTTTCTTTTAACATGAGTTTCTTAAGTGATGATGTATGCCCATACTTAAAATTTTTGGAAGTTAAAAGAGCCCAAGCTATGACTTATAGTTATATGTATTTGATTTTACTTACTAGTATGGCCTACATTTAATTTTTCTTCATGCTTTCTCTACAATATGCTATAAATGGAAGAAAAATTGAAATGCACTAATAGCAGTACTGCATACTCCCCAACTCTCCCCACCCCCCCCACACACACACACACATATCCTGAAAATCATAATGTAGAAATAAATCACTTGGAAAGTGTACTGAATATCTTTTTTTGAATAGACTGGTAGGAAAGCTTCTTCCCCTAAAGAGACTCCCGATGTTACTGTTTCAAAGATTAACTTGATTTGGGGACACATGTCTTCAGAATGACACAAGCCAAAAAGTGGTTCTTATAATATCTAAAGTTCAGATAATATTAGTTTCAGAAATAGTACTTCTTTATGTATATGTTTTCTTCTCTTTTTTAAACAGAGAAAGACAAATGAATGGGGAAAGACAATCATCGAATACAAAACAAATAAGCCATCTCGCCTGCCTATCCTTGATATTGCACTTTTGGACATCGGTGACGCTGACCAAGAATTCAGTTTGGACATTGGCCCAGTCTGTTTCAAATAAATGAACTCAACCTAAATTAAAAGAAAGGAAATCTTTAAAAAAACTTTCTCTCTTTCCCATTTCTTTTTCTTCTTTTTTAACTAAAAGCTGAATCCTTCTATTTCTTCTGCACATCTACTTGCTTGAATTGTGGGCAAAAGAGAAGGAGAAGGATTGGTCAGAGCATTGTGCAATACGATTCAATTAATTTCCTCTCCATTTCCCCATCCCCAAAAGATTTGGAATTTTTTTCAACACTCTTACACCTGTTGTGGAAAATGTCAACCTTTGTAAGAAAACCAAAATAAAAATTGAAAAATAAAATAAAAACCATGAACATTTGCACCACTTGTGGCTTTTGAATATCTTCCACAGAGGGAAGTTTAAAACCCAAACTTCCAAAGGTTTAAACTACCTCAAAACACTTTCCTGTGAGTGTGATCCTTACCATTAGGTGCTGACCTAGACAGAGATGAACTGAGGTACTTGTTTTTGTTTTGTTCAAAATACAAAGGTGCTAATTAATAGTATTTCAGATACTTGAAGAACGTTGATGGTGCTAGAAGAATTTGAGAAGAGATGCTTCTCTGTATTGGGTTGTATTGTGCTTTTTTCCCCCATTTAATTTTGCATCAGCATTTTACAACTAATCCTTGAATAAAAATATGCAGATTATTTGCCCAACATTGTCCTCTTCTTTAAATTCAGCATTTGTTCTTTGCCCGTCTAATTTTCATCCTCTCCCATGGTTCCAAAGAAGACTTGTTTCTCGGACAAGCAGAAAAATTAAAATTGTACCTATTTTGTATATGTGAGATGTTTAAATAAATTGTGAAAAAAATGAAATAAAGCATGTTTGGTTTTCCAAAAGAAAAATATTGAGTAAAATTCCTTGCTTTAATGCTCTTTGCAATATAAATACAGATTATGGCATCTTGACCAGCCACTAGACTGAGTGTTTCTCATTAGATAGAAACAATGTAGAAAGGGCAGTTTGGTATGGTAGAAAGAGCAGAGAACAAGGACCCAGGAGATCTGAGCATCAGTTCTGGCTCTGCATCTTTGGCTGCTTGACTTGGAACACTTCACCTTTCTGAGTTTCAGTTTCTATATCTATCACATGGGGAAGATTCCTTCTTTGAACTGTTAAACATTTGCCCTAATCAAAATACGTAATACTAAGCAACATGGCATTGTTGGCTTAAGTTTACTTCAAGCAGAGGGCCGTAGTAGCTTTTGGTTTATTATCCATTAAGCACTTTGAAACAGTGGCTGAAAATTGGTCTCTGCACAATTAATACTATTAACTAAAACAGCTTCAAATATTCAGTAAAAATGCCATACACTTAATGCTGATGCAACTGAGTACAATGCCTGTTAAGAGGTAATGTGTGTGCTGTCAATCAGCACAGACAGTTGTGGATAATAGTACCATGAACACTTACCTGCCAAATCAAGTTCATTTTCCTCCCCTGTACCTTTCAATGACATCTTTAATACATTTAAACATAGTAATGTGTCAAGTAAAATGTTAAGATTCATTTAGAGCTTATTTCCTGTTGCAGAACATAATTGTAATAGTAATATTTGCCTCCTGTTATAAGTCCTCTCAAGATTCAATTAGTTTTAAAAGCAAAAAACTGAAGATGATGAAAATCTAACACTAACCCTAAAAAGTTGGCAAGGTCTACTAACCAAATAGTAACTTCAAGTTGTGGTCCTTCTCTCATCTGAATCAAAACCCTGGGATGTTTATTAAAATGCAGATGCTCATCCACCAAATTAAGATTTAGTAATAAATCATCATTCTAAAAGGACTTTGCAAACTTCTGATGTGCAATAACTGGGAAATCATTGGTAAAAGTGATTTCCACAATCCTTTTAGCTCTAATATTATCTGTCTGGCAAGAATGAATCAATGTACCTGACCAAACACTATAGAGAAAACTAAACCCCTGAGATCAGAATGCTAGTACTCCCCACAAATTAGTAATTGAAATAGCCAGGGCAAACTTACACGATAGCCAGTTAGAAACCTCTGGATTAAATATATGTTATGTCCTCTGGTTCACAATACAAGAAACAACTATAAGGTTAGTATTAAGTGGAGGCAGGGTGAAATAAGAAGAAGAGAAGAAAATCAACATTTATTGAGTACCAACTATGAGCTAAACACTATACTAGATGATGATAATAATGATATTTGTCAAACTGAATCCAAATAGGCAGATTTCCCAAGCCAACAGTAACTTAATAATTATTTGATCACCAGTGTGAGATTACAAGAAAACAGGTAAATAAATAATGGCATATTTAATAGATAACAATGAGGGACTAAGTGATAATATGTCCAATAAATATACCGATGAGAAATAAATAATGGTATATCTAATAGGTAATAATAGGAATATTGTGAAATACATTTTGGTATCCCAATAACATTTATGAGGATGATTAAACAAAAGAAAAATGCTTAGAATGGAACGTTACAATCTTTAAAATACACTATTCAAGTACACCATCAGAAATATATTAAAATACACACAAAAATACTAAGAGTAGATACATTCATGTAGTAATGATAGGAATGATTTTTATGACTAAATTTTCCAAATTTGCTGTAGTGTAGTTTTATTACTATTATGTACAATAAATTTACTCTTTAAATATTATGAAAAGACATAAGCAGTCTACAAATGAAAACCATCCTGGTTGAGGAGTGGCCAGCTCTAGTGAAAGGGCTGTCAGCATCCCACCTGCCTATTTTCTAAACGACGAGGGAAAGCCTCACCTAACAGTCATCATTCACCATGTCTCTGCCACTCGGCGGAACAAGGCAGGGCTGTACAAAGCCATACCAGACAGCAGCATCTTCAAGGACTTCGCAGTTTAGTTGCAGAGAGAAAAGAAAAGGATGTATGAACACCAATTTAAACCAAGTATTCTCGAAGGATAGCAGATTGGTACTCACCAAGCCGGGAGGTCCACTGTGAGTGTTCCCAGGGCCCCGGGCATGTACTGAAGGCTTGTCTGTTTCATGACCAACTCCCCTTTTAGAGGCCAATCGCCAGGCCCAAGGAACCCTCCTTACAACATCTTCTGACCTTTGGTCATTTGAAGGTCAGCCACCTCTAACTTGTGCTGGTGTGACAGGGAAGATCGCACAAGAGAAGGAAGGAGCAAGATAGCCAAGATGAAGGGAGGAGATATTAATCAATTCTGGTAAAAAGGGTCATTTAAAATCCTAAAATCAACACAGCTAATTCACTAGTAAAGAGCAAAGACACCTGGGCAACGCTCAACACATTTGTTATCTTTAATGCCAAAAGTCTTTTTTATGCTATTTTACTTAATATCACTGAAAAAAAAGTTCAGAAACTGGATTATATATAAGAAAAGTTGGAAATGACATCTTGAGTCAGAATAACAATCCATCTGGATGAGTACTTTGCCTTTGACAGTGGCACCAGGGGAAATTTGGGAGGAAGAGCGGTTGGCACTTCCCATGAAGCCAGCCTCAAAACTCCCATTTAATAACCCATTGTAAATCTTTTTTTTGTACATATATATATATGTAAAGCCTTCCAGAGTCCTCTATCTGTTTTGAAATATGTCGGTATTACAGTATCAACAGGAGAGAGCTAATGCTGAATTGTAAGCTCAGCTTCCTGACCCTCTGAACAAGTAGCTAAAATATGTTTTCTATCCTTGTGCCTGGATCAGCCAGAGATTTAACAACTTAGTGTCCTTGGGGAGACCAGTAACTGTAGCAAAGGGGCCATAGATAGCCCATAATGATTGACTTATTAGCCCATAATTTGTGGTCAGCAGCCAAGGGTATGAGCACCAGCCTTACCACTGATGAGCCAAAGGAAAGTCTCTTAAGTTATCTGAGATTTTGGTCAACATACCTGCTCACAGTTATTTCCATTAGGTACCTACTCTACTTATCTCACAGTGGGAAGATCGAATGGGGCAGGTGTAAAAGTGCAGTGAAATGTGAACAAATGTTAATTGTCATCATTAGGTCAAAAATTTTCCAGTCACCGGGAGTCACCTCTTGATTTACTATCCTATCCCTGGCCCTCCAATTTAAGAAGAGGAGAGACTATAATTTAAATTTAATTAGCACCACTCTAAATTGGTAATCTATCAATTTTGAGTCGTGCCTCCCTATCAGTAAAAATGTGAGATCTTACAACTAATTTTGCTAATCTATTTATATATAAATGTTCTATGTGTGCTATGGTACCAATATACTATGTGCAATATAAAACTTACATGTATCCTTAAAACTGTAATTCACTATTCAAAGAAACTCATAAACACAAAAAGTACTTTACCACTAAAATGAATAATTTGTCCTGGTGCAACATTGCTCTTGGTGTCCAATGACTTAGTTAACCATAAACAGCATGAGGGAAAAAAAAAAAAAAACATTTTTTTAATAGGTTCTATTAATGGCAGGCGGATAAGAACACCTAGTCATAAACCACTGCACTGAGTGGCCTATCTCTTCCTAGAGGACATCACTTCGAGTTCATTGCTCCCCCTGCTGACTGGATAATAGAACACCCCAATCTTTCAACTGTCACATTCACATCAGAGGAGGACAGAACAGCTTCCTGTGCTAACTTCCTGTCTGCCCCAGACACACAGCCTTCTCTTTTGCTTCCACGGTGGTCTACTTTCATGTCTTCAATGCTGCTTTTTTTTTTTTCTTACCCTCTCTAATCTATCCTTAACATCTCTCTCATGTAACTAATAAGTGGAAGTCGCAAGGAGGCAAACATAAGCTCAAAAGAAGAATGGGCTTTGGGTGAGTTAAGCTGTCCAATGCTATGAATGTTGCCCCCAAATGCAGTGAGTAAACCTCCAGGATTTAAGCAAGAGGTTTTAGGGATTATATGAAACAGAGACAAGAGGATGTGGCAGAAAGAACAGGGGCTTAAGAAGCAGAGTTATCTGGATTTGAATCCTGTCGCCACCATTTCTTCATCTATAAAATGGAGATAATAATGACACTGTCCACAGGACTGTTAGGATCAGAGAAAGAAATTCATAGCAACCTGTAAGGTTGGTGAAGAGTAGGTACCCAGCACCATTGCTATCATTATCCCCACAAAGCTGATGTTCCCTAAAAGCCATTAACTCCATAGTGAAGAAAAGCAATCACCTTTCCACAAGTACTATCTTCTCTGACAGCAGTGGCCTAAAATGATAGCACATCTACAATTCAATTACACTTCAATTTCTCCTACCATAAATAGATTCCAGCAAACTTCTAAACCCTTACAATTTTGGTAAGTCCTTCTTCGCAATCCAATAAAAAAGGTACCAAGCTTTTATTAAAAGCTTAAAAACCTTTTCAATTTTTTACAAAGAAAGCCAACAATTCCTCCTTAACAGTTAAAAAAGAAAAGAAAAGAAAAGTTTCTGACAAAGAGAACAAATTTGCATCCAACCACTCTTTACCCTATGCCATTAGATGCATCCAGTTTTAAAGAGAAAGCTTTCTGAGCTTAGAAATGGCCCTTTTGCTTACTCGGATGACAGTTCTATACAAACAGACTGTAATTCATACATGTTGAATTAGTCAAACTTCTGACACTTAATTTTCACAATTTGATTTTCTAAAACTTTGTCCCTGGCAGTGGAAATCTTAACTCAAGAGATATCAGCACAAGAAATGATCATAATTATTAAATCATGTCTTCAGAGAAATTTCTTGGCCTATATAAATTTACTCAAGAGTTTTAAACACCATTATTGCCAGTGTTCTGAATGTCTATATGAGTAATATTATAACTGGATTCACTTCAAAGAAACATAGAATAAGCTTTGATTATAGTTATTTTCAACATAGTTTTTTTGTCCCTGATTATAGGTCTCCTTTTCTTGTAATATAGAAGTCTAAAATAATTTCAAAACCTTTATTGATGTAACTAAATTAGTTTCCATCTACTACTTTGCTCATCATGATATGTTCCTAATAAAAAGAATTTTAAAAAAAATCTTCCTCAGATAATATCTGTGAAATTTCCCATTTAATCATTTCTCTGAGTTATTATTTATAAAGAATATTTACTTTTAGTTATTGCTGGACATGCTATTAAAATACAGTAAACCTATGGTCAATTTGAAGCTCCACACGTTTTCTTAGATTTTCTTCAACTAAAATGTCACAATAAACACTCACCTTGCCACCATAAATTGTAAAAAGAGCCTTGCTTTTCTTCTCTCAAGCTTGGGAGGGCTATCAATCAAACAGAGTACAAAGTCCACTAAATCTTATGAACTTTAAAGAGAGAAAGACAAATCAATGTCAAAAATGATGTGCCTTCTCACCAATACACAAATTAAACAGTGTATTTTGTAAGATTTATAAGATAACTGGGCTTCTTTTTATTATCACTTTTGCTAGGTATCTGTCAAGTGAGTATAATTCAGTAAAATAGATTGATACATTGGGAGAAAGCTCTAGTCTCCATTCTGGATTGGGGAAAAAAAAAACATGCAGACGGTTTAGTCACCCTATACCACTCATATTATGATTTAATTGGTTTGAAATATTGTTTTAAAACTCCCTTGGTGATTGTAACATGCAGTCAGTCTTGAGAAAAATTGTGCTAGACTAAAGCCATAGGGTTCTGAGACCCTCCCTTAAAGTCACTGGTAGAGTTGGAAGTACATGCATATGTGCCATTTCTAGGAAGACAGTGTGCAATAGTTCTCAAAGTTTTTCAAGACCCTACACAATGTCTATGTAACCAGACTTGCTGGGGGCAAAGCCAAGGAATCTGTATTTTCAGTGAATATACTGAGTTGATTCTCATGTACTCCCAAAATTTGGGAACCACTAGTTTATTGCTGTGATCATCTTATTGTCATATTCTTAAATGATGCTGCACTCCTCATCCTCAAAGGTTTAGGACCACAGCTCTAAAATCAGAAGCTCTCTAAGCTACTTAAACGAGAACATGCAATGGCTCATTGAACACGTGAGCAATTAATTTGGGCACAGTTGCAGTATTATAAATGTGATTACTTATTGCAAACCCAATTAATCCAGTCAGGAGGAATGTTAATTACAAAGAAGTATGAAAATTAACACGAATGTATGACTAAATGCCTAAATTCTGACCTATTATATTATCTTTCTAGTAATTTACTTTAAAAATACTTCCACAGGAAGTCTCACATATATACGTGCTTATGTATAATCAGGTAACGTTAGTCCGCTCTCCAGGGCTGATTAAGTAACCTTGGAAATACTCTAATTTGGAAAATCCACAGTTTTAGAGGCTACTCTGGTATTTCAAATAGCATTACTGAAATCTGTACCAGAGGATATATTAATTAGCATAAAAGATGTTAAAAATAGATTTTCATTGTTGAAATCATGATCTTGAAGGTATATGTCTAGCTAAAAAATATTTAATATTAACAAAACTTGGATTAAGCCTTGCTCTACATATAGCATACCACTTAATAGGAAGATTGACAAGAAAAAACATATAGTCCAATCTATTTTCAACCACCAGAGGCTAGCTATATTTACATAAAACTCTTGAATTGCTAAATTGGCTTAGACCAGTTCACAAAATGACTGCAGAGAGAGAGAGAGAGAGAGAGAGAGAGAGAGAGAGAGAAATGGCAGAAGATGGCCAAGAAAATGACACAAAGCAAAATTATATTTAATTGATTTTTTTAAAAGAAATGGAATAATGCTCAAAACAATAACTGCCTTTCTCTTATGAGCAATGGACTATCAATCAAAACAAATCCAGATATAGCAGAAAGCAATTGGGAAGGCTTTCAATGCTCCCAAGAAACACTCCTCATTTGGGAACAGCCAAGATTTAATAGGTCTGTGTATTGATGGCCCTTCTGCCCCTCCCCACTCCCGACAAGATAGAGGTAGAGCCTTAACTACGCTGGGCCATTCGACTCCTTTTGCTTGAGAATTTAAAACTCAGAGTGGAGAATGACAGAGCTTGAGAGCTACTGAAGTTGAGGCATGCTAACAATAACACTCTAAAGACAACTTTGAATTTCTGCTGTTAAGATCCCAGAACAGTACTAGGTTTTTGGTTGTTTTTTGTATTATGATATAATCCAGTATCCTTCCACTAACTTTCTTTTTTTGCTTAGAGAAAGTTGGTTTCTATTACACACACACACACACACAAAGTTTTAACTAATACACCTGTAAACTGGAGATGGCAAAAACAGAAATACAGGACAGTTTTAAAGTAGATATTTAGAGTTAAAAAATAAGAACCAAAAGTTTGAGTGTTTCTAAAAAGTATCATTGCTGAGAGACAATTTCCCATGAGTCTTTAACGTTTCTGCAAAATGTCTCATGAGCAAAGGCACTGACAACTTTTGTTTTGGACTATCTTTTCAAGAATGTTTGTATAGTGATAGTGAACAGCGTTGGAAGAGAGAGATAGTGTCTCCCTGCAGAGCAGAGGGCAGGTAGGTTACTGTCCAGGGTAAATGTCAGGCAGGTTTGCCTGCAGCCTATTGTAAAAGATCTGGGTTCCCTTTGCCTGTGTTCCTCAGTTTTGAAACATCCATCTGGGTTGCTCTGCATTGCTGCCACGGGCAAGGAGACCAGAAGCAAATGTAAAACTTATGTTGCCTGCCTTTCTGTAATAAAGTCCTTTGTTTCTGATTCAAAAGTCACATGTCTTCTGCTAGCATCTATTAAATTGTGACAGGCTAATATCTTAGCTTTAAAGTAGAGAAAATTTCAGACCCTTCACAGTTCTTGATAAACATTTCAAAGGAGTCATACCAGAATGAAGCTGCATCCGTTCTGTATTCCTGTCTTTCAAGTTGCCTAGCAACTAGTTGGTCACCATTGATCTGACAATCTGTAGTAATGAAAGACCACGTAATGTAGAAAAGTATGATTGAACTATATGCTTCTAGATGACAGAGATTGTCTGATTCATCATTCTTTTTTTTCTTTACCACCTAGCACAATTCCTAATATGGACTATACATGCTCAATGATTTTACGTTGAAGAAATTGTTAAATAAAAGCTTTAACTATGAAAATGACTCTGCTGGGATACGTTATATAGAGTTGTAATAACGAAGATAGTTTTAAATCTGTATCATAAGTACTCTTCCTCGGAATCATTATTCTGTTTCTTCGAGTTCACTTAAATGTAAATAATAGAATCCATTCAAGGAAGCTCGAAAGACAAGGATATACATAGAGGAATAAAAGCGGAAAAAGTAAACAGCCTTGCTGAAATGGAAGCTGGAATGTGGCTCCCTATTGAAGGTAGCTTTAGAGTCCTCAGGAGCAGGAATTCATGACTCTTTTCTCTGCAGCTTCACCACTAATCTGGTTCATTCATATTCTGCAGGTTTGTCCTTTTATACCTGTCATTAATTGCCAATCTTTTTTTTTTCTACTTGGTATTCTAATTCCTTAGGGAGAGATTCCAGTGCAGTTCATAAATCCCTTGGCAGCCAATTAACTGGTGACCTTTGAGTAGACATCCCATCAACTATGATCATTAAAGTCATGTGGTGTATAACATGTGGCCACCTAGGCATCAGAAGCCATGGGTGAGATAATTTTTACCAGAGGAGAGGGCATGAAAGGCCATAAGTAACATCTCTACTTGAATGTCTGCTGCCTATCTATCCTTCTCACACTCTTCCTATCACTACCCTCTCTTGAAAAATGTGTGTTATTTCATGTGGTTTGAGTATTTTGTCTTTAAATAAGGACATAAACTACAAAAAGTGCTTAGACATTAATTTTTAAAAATGCTTGCACCAGAACTGGGGCAGGGGTGGGTGGGGACAAAGAATACAAATTTTTTTTTTAAAAAAGGCAAAAAGTTACTAAACATGAAAAAAATGTTTCATTCCTCTAGTAATTAAAGAAATACAAAATAAAACCTCACTTGGTCTATGGTTAGGTTTCTTTGAAAAACAAAAGTGTTTTAGCCAAAAGATCAGTCTCATACAAGTTAGCATGAGTATAAATTGGTATAAAATTTCTGGAGAGCAATTTATCAGTATTATCAAAAGCCTTAAAAATGTTCATACTGTCGACTGGTTACTATTCTGCACCTGGGAGTGTATCCTAGGAAATGAATTCTTGATTCTTCTAAAGACTTTTGAATGAGGAGAGTCCACATGAGGAGTTTCTCATAAAGTTGTGAGAGCTTGATTTACTTTCCACTGCCCAAGTCAGAACAACACATAGCTATCCTCCCGTGCAGCTGTCCAGAGCAACCTAAGTTTGGAGGGAAAGCTATGCCTATCTGAAGTTGTCTAATTTTGAGAAATGCCATGGCTATATGCAGCATGAAGCCAACAGAAGGAACCAGAACACTGCACCTCTCAAAAAAGAAGCCACAGCAAATACACTCTTTGAATTGGCTCACTTGACTAAGTGTTAATCCAACCCTCTGAACAGGAAGTGTCATGGCAAGAAGTCTTCACAAAACACCTAAAGGTTATACTAAAAATATATGTTTTAATTCATTGATATAATACTTACCAATATTTAGCTCCTAGGAACACAAAATGAGAAATACTATGCTAGAAAATACATATTAAACTAAGATGGAAGAATACAGCTAAGGAATGGTGTGTCTATTTATATTAGTAAGGTTTTGTTCACTTTATTTTGTGCAGAGTTTCTTTTAATGTGAGTTTCTTGAGTGCATTAAAATAGTATCTTAAGTGATTTTTGAGATAATTATTTTTGAAAAGATAATAAACATTTTTTTAATGTATGTTTTATTGCCTCCTTTTCCATTTAAAGCAACCCTGTATTGGATATTGTACAGTCACATTCCCCTCCCCACTCCCTTTTTATATTTTAGCATCATGAAAGTAGTAAAAACACCTGAAGGAAAGACACTGCAACAGCAGTAAATACGTCTGCAAAAATATGGCTGACCATCATATCTTGCACTTAACAGTTGTTCATAGCCTTATTTATAGCAAAACATTGGAAATTAACCAAGTGTCTAAAAATAGTGGAATGGTTAAAGTAGATATGACATATCCATCTGATAAACCGCAATACAATTATTACAAATGTCCTCAAAGAATACTTGATATGGGAAAAATTCATAACTATATACTAAAACAAGTAGATTACAGTGAAGTTGCATCTCATGCAGGAGAGAGGTTTTAAAATCAGCATATGATGGGAAAAAAAATCTTATAGAGTTAACATTATCTTTGAAAATCTCCAGGTTAGATACCAAATACCATAACTTCAACAGTTTTTTTTTGGTATTAGACTAGACAACTATTTCTGTGATTGAGAATCAAACTTGTTGGCTTGAGTTTTTATCATGTTGTAGGAAAATTATGTATTTTTACCATTAGAATCATAGTCATTATAGCAATACCCCCATACTATGAGACACTCAGAAATTGAGACTGATTGAGAAAACAGCAAATTCCTATCCCCTATCTCATGCTTATTACAGAGAATACACACTCATGAACAAATTGAAGGGAAAAATTTAAAAATCTATTTAAATTGTTCTCTCTCACATATGCAGAGTAAAATTCACAAGTTAAATGTTTGTAGAGATTGTCTATAAATCATTACATACAATGTAAGTCCAAGTTTACTTAAAATTTTTCACTTATACAGAGACTCATTAAAAATGCACAAAGAACATACACAAAATTTTTCATAGCCATCATCTCTCATGAGATTATGAGTATTATCAGGTTTTTTTTCTTTTATCTTTCTGTACTTTTAAAATATTTTTAAATGTACATTTATTACTTTTATTATTAGAAAAAATAGTGATTATTTTTAAATAGCATTCACGAAACAGAAGATATCTTTAAAACAAAGCCTTATTTGATTTACGAATCCTTAACAATATATAATTTTTGGTGTGCAATTTCTAAATCAAAAGAATAAGCATTTGGTTAAACTACTGCTAAACACAACAGAAGCATGACAACATATCTATAATGCAGGAAGTTTCCATCAACAGAATTCAATTAGTCTACCTTGGTAAAGCAGTGAAATTAGTGAATATTGAGCTGTTCATGGAAATAGTCACCTTCTATCAAACTGAATATTAAAATGGATTTGTGAAAAGGGGGGAAAAAAGGTTCTAGCTAGATGTGTATTATATATACATGCAGAGTATATAGTACATCACCTTAGCAGGTACCTCGAGCATCCATGAATTCCTACCCTTTATGCACTTCACTAAAATATCATTAAAATACCTATGACAGCAGTACTTTGTGTTTCATTCTTAAAAGATGCAGAAATGCATACATGTAATAAAGGTAATTTCTCACTGAAACATATATATCACTCTAATAAGTCTGTTTCAGTGATTGAAAAAAATAAATGTCTCTTATGAGAAGGATTTAAAAGACAGGTCAGTTAAAATAGTTCTTTGATTATGTAAAATTACTGGTAGTTGATCTATTGTGTCAGATGTGAAATGAGATCAAACTGTCACAGTAAGTTTTAAATTCTCAGCCTTAAACTGAATTAATAAATTGAGCAGACATGGTTCAAGTGGAATTGAAAGGTTCTGCTAAAACCAGACTGTTTAGATCCATTAGCAACACAGCTACAAAGAAAGACTATCTTATCAGAAAGCAGTGTAGGCTGTAGAAAATTAATAGAGAGTGCTAGACCCAATCTGGGTGTAGAATTACATAGAAGGGATTAGGAAGTGAGGGGAAGGTAATTAAGTAGAAAGAACAGCCGGAAAGAACTAAAAGCAAAAGATCAGATGGTCTGAGGTTGAGCCCCTCGCCATCTGTTGGCAATCATCAAAATTTATTTGATCTTATTGTATATTTACTTTGTAAAAGAAAAAAAAAACACCTCGTTCTAATGAATGAATAGGTGAGATACAAGGCGAATGCCCATTATAACAGAGTTCATTATTACAACAAGTAAAATCATTCCTTTTGCAACATAGCAAATACAATTAACGCAATCTAATTGTTACATCTTCGTAAAAAGACTCTTATGTTTTACTGGCCTTTTGCAATCTAGTTGGAGGGCTTTGTCTGTAATTTTCCTGTCATTGTTTGTTGTATGTCTGTCCATACAATTTGCTCTTGTAAAATTTCTGAGTGACTGCATGTATCCATTAGGAAAGTAGGTCAGCCAGCCACTTATGTTTCCCTCTAATCACCATCAGCACCTGTGATTTCAATATCAGTTAAGAGTGCTACTATCTACCCAGTTATATAAAGAAGAAAACTCAATTCTTTCCATGCTTTACTTCTGGCACCCATATTCACTCAACTACCAAATCCTTCTAAATATTTTTCCTACATGCTTTACCTTTGAAATATTTTAGTGCTTCCTCCCTTTTTCACCTGAGACTTTTCACTTCAGACTTTCACGGTCTTTCACCATAACTACTACCTGCCTCTTTTCCTGCCCTGCTCAAATCCATCTTCCATCACACAGAGAAAATACAAATCTGACCTTTCACACTCCCCTTAAAAGATTTCTATTTCCACAGCACTTACAGAATAAAGTCAAAAGACGTCCGTGTGGTATATGAAACCCTTAACCACGATGTCCCCTGACAAGTTCATCTCTCTAGCTCTTCTCTCTCACCTCACAGTGGATATTCTTTAGCAAAACCAGAGATGTATAAAGCAACTACTAATAAGTAATTAAACAATTTTTATTGTAGTCAATTCGAGACATGCTTTGGGGATGAGTATTTTCATTCTTTCTTTAGGCATATGTCATACATTACTATTTTAAAATTAGCTGCTTGAGTTTTAGAGTGAGTCTTATGAATAAGGAGAATGGAGTACACAGACAGCTGTCACACATAGGAGCATCTGTACAAAAGGTCTCCCAACAGCTAGTTCAATAAGACTAGCAGATATATCATCGTATCTCTTGATGTATATTAGTATTGCCCACTAGTCAGGCAGTGTGTAGCTACACAGGAAAGCTGTATATTTTCCTTTATTAAAAAATGATTGAGACAGTGTTCTTTGTCTAGTATCATCTTCCACACAGATAGCAACACACTTTTAACATGCCGGATATTTGAAAGCTTTATCAGAAAAGGCTGGCTGCTTCACATCAAGGGTTTTATTTAATTTAGTTCTACAGTGGCTTGAGGAAAATAAACTGATGTCAGGTTTTTCATTTTAAAGTTATATTTGCATTACAGATGGACTATTTAACAGTTCACATAATCAATAAGATTACTGCTGAAGCCAAGGATGTGCTAATGAGAGACTCTAATATCTCAGTAAGTGGTTTCCTTCTGAAAAGTTGGATCATGTTTGCTTAATTGTTTAAGTTTGTTATCATAAGCAATCATCTTCTTTTGACAAAAAAAAATAGCGGAATATTTCTACAAGGTAGTTGGCTTTTTATACTCGATGTTAATTTCCTTTTACGGACTAACGTATCTTCATAAGTGGAAATATTCTACACCACTTCCTCCACTCTCCCAAATTTGTGTAAATCCAAATTTGTGTTAACTGGTTTAAAGCGCTGAATCATTACAAAAGCTAGTGAAGAAATATTTTTAAATGTCTTGGGTATTCTCCATACCTACAAATGGGGTGAAATAACTGATGTAGTAAAAAGTTAACACTTGGCATTTTTAAATATTTAGTTTTTGTTTTTGAAAGAAGAGAGTTGTTTTTATTTTTTTATTGGATAGTACAGTTTTACATTATATATTTTAACAGTTTTATGGAGGTATAATCAACATACGATAAGCTGCACATACTTAATGCATGCAATTTGACGTATGTATTTGATATGTATGTATGGACTTTATTATTTCTAGTTAAAAAGTTAGAAATGATTAAAGAAGAAAAATACCAACTACATTCATAATTCTACAGATAATCATAATTAAAACTTTAGAACATGCCCAAGTTTTTAAAAAAATCTATTAATATACATGTATGAATAAAATAGATATATGTATTAGCTTCTATCAAATTGTGAATAAATTGTATATACTGTATATAGTTCCCCCTCTTTTTAACTAAACTTTTCATGCATATTTTTCTGCATCATTAAATACCATCCTAAAGATGATTTTTACTAAACAAGGCACATTTTTGCTTATCAACAGTAAAATAATTATGAAATGAATGATGAAGAAAATTAATGCCTATAACCATTGAAATAAGCATACAAAATTACTATTAAAATTCTAAATTAATTTTAATCTAAATATATGAATTTCAAATATAAATAAGTGTATATACATGTTTTATTTTAATTAAAATAATAATCAAACTACATGTATTACTTTACACTCTAGTTTTAAAGGAATTTTAATTAGGTTTTTATGTATTTGAAATTTTTTTGCTTTAAAAATGTTCAAAAATACAGAAATAAATGGAGAAAAAAATTATCACCAGTAACTCCAGTTACACAGATAATCTATATTAAAACTTGGGAGTAATATCCTTCTGGAGAGATAAATATAGATAAAACTATGTTATTATTTAAACTGTATTGGTCATCTGAATTTGTTATTAGCATTTTCCATATTATTAAATATCTTTTTAAGGAAAAATTTTAAATAACAAAGTAGTTCTATCATATTCAGTACTTCTGACAACATTGAGTATAATAAAATTTTAGAAATCTTGGCTGATTTTATAGCTAAATTTTTCGTTTAAAAAATGCATAATCCTTTGATTATAATGAGATTAAACTTTTTTTTCAAATGTTCATAGGCCTTTTTAAAAAATACCTTACTTATTTTGTCAGTTCTGTATGCTATAAATATTTTTCCCAGTTTATCATTTGCTTTTATGATGATGTTCATACACAGTTTTCAATATGTTCTTTTATAATTTTTCCTTTGCATTTTTGCTTAACCTAAATATTCATTTATATATTTTCAATTTATTTTATTTTATACTTTTAATGTTTCACATCTGGAATTTATTTGGTAAATGATGTAAGGTAACCAAGCATCTTTGCACGTGAATTTGAAATGGCATCTTTATCACATAATAAATTCTTATGTATGCATTTGAATTTAAAATTTGTGCTAGTGGAGTGATGAAAGCTTCAGTTCAATCTCCAGGCTTTTGTTCCTTTTGTATCTGTTTAGTTAAATGTGGCATTGATTTAGGATGGTGCTTTTTTTTTTAACACTCCATAAAATGCCATTATTGAAGACTTACATTTCAATTTATATACACACATATAGTTATTTTTCCTCTTTAGACTTATACTTTCTTTTAAAGCAATACAAGCTTGCTGTAGAAAAAGTATAAAGAAAAAACAAAAATTATTTCAATCCCTCGTTCTCTTAGTACTCAACAGCAACCACTGATAACACTGGCATATTTAACTCCAAGATTTTTGTTTCACTTCTCCCCTTTATAGAGTGAACAAGAGATGTAAACAAAGATTTTTCAATGGTTTCATAATGATAATTTAAATTTTTTTCAGTAGAGCTGTTTTATAATAATAAACTTTTTTATTCTTCTAATGAAGTTCAAAATATTTTTTTTTAAAGAATTAAACATATAAATTTATGCTCTGGAAATAAAACAAGTGTGTTTTCTTCAAATGCTCATTAAAATGGAAATTCTCTATTTCACCAGTGGGTGGCAATCTCAACATATACACAGCTAGGTATTTTCAACAGTCCCGGTTCAGGCAAAGAGGAAAACTACCTAAAATGTCTGACAATCGTTAACTCCAGCAGCTGTTTGTTGCCCTTTAGTTGTTGTGATTTTAAAAAAATAAAACAAGAAATCTGCAGTTTCTAATCACAAGTGAGAACATTTCACAACATGGAACAAAATTACTTTGGCTTTAGGTGGGCTCAGTGAAAATAAAAACTATGTGGTAAAATATTATTACTCATGTGCTTCTAAAGAACAGAGTGTTTTAAATATTTCCAGATAGGACTAAGAATTTACCTTAAACAAGTGTTTACAATTACATGAATTATAACCATTGCTTTAAAGAAAAAAAAAAAAGAGTAATGGAGAATATAATTGTGATGGGAAAATGGCACATTTGAATTGTTAGCAAAACATCCAAAACACAAAGCTGAGCCACCATTATAGTTAAAGGCAGTCAGGACAGTATAAGACTTGCAAGGGAAGGAGAATCCACATAGGGAAGAACTTGCAAACAGCTATATGTAATTGCACTTATCTCCAATTTTAGAAACAAAAATGAACATAAAATCAAAGCAACTGGCTTTTTAGGTACCAAATTCATAATTCCAAACACCAGATCATAAAAGAAAGCAGTTCTTGGCATTTCCACTGATAGTTGTGATCTACAAATTTATATATTCAGTCTCCAAAGCAAATATAGCATAAAATTGGCAAATTTTTTTATTTTATAGAAAAAAACATTTTTTTTTTTTTTTGCACTGGCAACTTAAACTAAATAGCAAAATCTTTCAAGAGAGAGCGTGAATCCTCAAAGTACAGGGCAGTCCAGAATTGAGGGTAGGGTTAGAAGCTAAGTTGTAGAGTTTGTCTTCAAACTAAATGCATGCTCTGAGACAAAGAAAGCTTTGAATCCACTCTGTCCAACCCAGTTCTCTCTTACTGACCATAAATCCTAGCCCCTTGGCTATTTACAGTTTGCTAATTCCAATTTCCCACCTGTTTCTATTCTACTGATCTAGAATCTACAGAGCCTTGGGGAACAGGGCATAGTGAGAGTGTGGCTGGATTCAGTAACGCTGAGGGCCTCTGGCAAACTGGTAGGCACTCCCTCAAGAAGCTCAGAGAGACTGAGGAGGCTGTAGGGAGAACTCTTTCAGGGAAAGAAAATGGCAAGGACAATAAAGCTTACTTAGAAACAAAGCCATAGTAGCTACAAGAGTAAGGGCTTCTAAAGTGTGATGACTTTTGATGGTAAACTACCCCTTAGAAACCTTAGAAACTCATATTAAATCTTGACTATAAACAGAAACCTAAAAACTGCAAACATCCCCAACAGCACCTAACACCAAAGGAGGAGACATTCTCATCCACTCCTTTCAACTGTTTCTCATTTAACCTAACATAAGGTTTCTAGACCCTCCTCTATTCATTTGTTCCCTATTATCGGTGTCATTCTCGGTGTAGATTCCCATGACTAAAACCAACATTCTAGCAATGAGGAATAAAGCAGCTTCTATAAGCTGGATACTTTTTCTCCATTAATAGAATACAATATCTCTTTAGTTTTTTTAGTATTGAACTAGAGCTTTGAGTAAATATTTATCAAGGTCAATTTAATGTGAACAGCACTAAAACATGCAATCTGCTATTTTAAACACTATGCGAGCCATGTTCAGCAATCTAAGGAGGATTTAAATCTCCTTAGTAGATAGTGATAAATGAATTCATGCACGTTCAAGTACCAAAGTGAGCACTGCAGATTCCAAGAGCTTTAGTAGTTCAGAATCAAGGAGTAGTTACAACAGACAGTTCTTAACAGCTTACATTCACTAAGCATTTATTTGGTGCCAGGCTCTGTCCTGTGTTCTCTTAGTAGCATAATCTTATTTAATCTTCACATCAACCCTGTAAATTAGATACTATTATTATCTCTATTTTACAAGTGAGGAAACTGAAGCTCACAAATGTTGAATAATTTGTCCAAAAGTACACATTAATAACTTGGAAGATCTGATTTATGAACCTGGACAGCCTGACTCCATCCTGCTATGCATTCTCCCTACACAGCTGTGGCACCATCAGTTTCTCAGTCATGCTCGAAAAATCAGAGGTGTCTCATTTAGCTTAGTTCATGGTGGCTGCTTTCTAATCTTCAGGGACTGACACTTCTAGGTTCCTTTTTATATGTGAAACCAGACAAACTGGCCGTAATGAAACAGTCTGAAGCTTCGTCACATCTGAGTCCACTGCATTCATGAGCATCCAGCCCATATTGGCAAGTTAGGGCTCCGTGAAAATGAACAGCATAAACATCAAAATAACCCATAATAGAAGACTTAGGAAAAGATTTGATTTTATGATCCATTTTTGATTTGGGGATAGTAACACAGATAATTCAAAAACTATTTACATCTTTTTCACACAGATAACAAGACAGAATGCATATTGTGTGCAAGGTGCTGCAATAAATACTGCAGGGCTTTGGGAGATGTTTATGGACCTTTAGAAGCAGATATACTTCTTAAGATTTTTCATTGTTACTTAAGTTTTTCATTCTAAGCACACAAAGTTCTAGTGAAAAAGACGAGTGTGGAAAGTACTGTGTAATACCAAAGGGAAATACACCAAAAGAAAAAAGCCTCTTCCCAAAATTAGTCAAGAATATTTATTTTAATTGAAAGCCAATAACTACAGATGTACTATGATCATACTCCAGCCTCAGGAGGACAGTGCTATGAATAATGATAAAGTAGAAAGTATTCCATTTATGGTAATAAAATGTTTGATCTTTTCATACTGTTTTTGTCGGGGAGCAAAACACACAAAAAAATTGTCAACAAACATATGATTATCTCCCATTAGACAAATGAAAAAAAAAAAGAGAGAGAGATAGAAAAAAAAAAAAAAAAACCTACCAAGAAAAAGTGACTTTTTGTCCTTTGTTAAAGAACTTAAACATTTATAATACTTAAACAAGTATTATATTTAAGGAGCCAAATTCTGCCTCAAAGGGAACCAGCTGGCCATGAAATATAATCTCTTTAGTTGGATGGAGGATAAACAAAGTTTAGTCCTTCGTGCAGAACATGCAATGAAGATAGAAAGCACATTGCCCTGGGATTTGTCCGGAGCAGGTGTCAGCAGCCTCTATGAGATGGCTGCCAAGTCTTTATTTATTCCCTCTCTCAAGAACTAGAAGAGGGAAGGATTCTAGTATCTTTAGATAACTCACACACACATGCCCAGAGTGGATGCACTTTGAGGCAGCGAGGTTAAATCTATAAGCAGAAATGCTGAGAAAAACACCTGGTTTATGTTTGCTGCTCCACTGAAAAGGTGGGGGGGGGGTGCATTTCCCCTGGCCCCAAAAAAACTTCTTCCCGTGATTCCAGTTACTGTTCTTAGGCCTCTTTAGATTCCTCAAGAATTTCCTCTTCTATTGCAAATATTTTGTAGATAGACAACGCCTTACATTTATCATTGCAAAAGCCATAGTGAAGCCGAAAAACAGATAACACTGAAGCCTAGTTATGATCTTATGATCCGAGGGGAGAACAATCCAGTTCTGTGTTTATCTGGTCTCATGGATGTGGGTATGGGGGCCAGAGTGACAGAGAAAGGTGAAGAATGCTGTTGGTTAAGAAGGAGAATAGCTGCTTCTTTTCTTGTTGTTCTATTTTTATCTGTGTTAACATCTCTGAGGAAGGTGTAATAGATCAGTTTTGAGGCTAGAATACCACATTGCAATCATATTTTACATAAATTTATGCTACTGGTTGGATCAATAGAAATGATAATTGAGTTCTGACCAGAGGCAGCACTCTGTATCTGAGATTTATGGGAATGACAAACAATGTAGTTTGCTTTACCCCTAGTTTGCTAGCAAACAGAATTTTTTAATACCATCTATCTACTTACCAGTCAAACGGAGCAATGTAATTAAAGTTTTCCAGGTCATCATAACAAATAAAAAGAGTCTTAAATGTATTTGGATCAATTAAGGAAACATTTACTTTTTCTATTTTACTCCTATTTTTTCTTTTTTCTAGTTTGATCCTAAATAAAATTTCTTTAGTCTATATACAAGAACAGAAATATCACGTAAGATTGATAACAGAATACTAATTAGAGACCTTTAATAATCTTTATAGGTTGCTAAATTATAATTGTGATCAAATAGAAATTTACAGCCACCCTCAGACTCTCTACAATTGGAGTTTTTAACCTATTTTCTCTATATTTTTTATATCCAACCATATCTGTAAAACATTTTGTCATTTCTTCTTGACTACCCAATATCCATCTCCTGCTTCTTTAAGTTAAATTGCACAGTTTTCCTTTGCAAACTATTTATCCACCCCTAACTCTCAGTCTGTATATTTTGGTTGACACACCATCCTGGCCCCTGGCCAGTCAGCATAACAGACGCAGGAGAATGACCAGGGACCACGTGACCCAAGTTGGTCCCATTACAATAACTGCCAGGATTTGTGTAGCAACTGCTGGGAGACACTTTCTGCCTTTTTCTCTGGACTTTAAACTTGGAGAAGTCAGGCCTAGAGCTAATCGGAAAATAAAGTGAACACAGGAGACAGCAGAATAAGGAGAAAGGACAAAACTAGGTCCTGATGATATTATTTGAGTCCTGTATCAAACCCCTAGATTTTCTGCTACATGAGCCAGTATACTTTTCTCTGAAGCTATTTGGAGATAACTTTCTTTTCTCATGCAATTGGAGGAGACCTATCTGATCCAGAGACCAATTGGTTGCTTCTTCTTAACTCCATAACTACTATGTCCTTTCTGTTTCTAGTCTCTTATTCACTATATTAGATATTTATCAAAATTTCCACATTTCCTTAACTAAGCATATGTTTTTCATACTTTATGTCCAAATAAATTTTGAAAAGTAAGTTGTGATGTAGCTGGCATTGCCTACACATAGATACACTTATCGAAGTAAAGGAGGAATCTTGTCATTAAGTTGTAATCTTGCTTTTTTGCATTGGTGTCACATGCTACACAGTTTCATGTTGACTTAAACTCAGATTCCAAATTTTCACTTAGAATATTTTCAAAATGAGTACATTATGAAACGGCATTGAAAAGAAACATTATCATGATAACAGAAGATAAAGATTACCTGGTAGAGATCAGGCCATTCCATTAAAGACTATAGAAACTGCCAAATCTTCTTAATAGGTCATCACATTTTCAAAGCTAGGAGAGATTGGTACAAACAATATACATGCTTATCAAGAACCATACTCAGGCCCCCAAATAGCTATCAAAAATTTTTAGGTGACTTTCAAGAGAAGCTGTTTAATTTCTAGAAATACTTAATTCAATTTAAGATAAAAAGAGAGTATAAGTTTAATCAAATCGGAAATGCAGACAAAATTCCAGTGCTCACTCATGTTATTGTATCAATATGTCAATCCTAAATGTGTTAAAGAAGTTAGTCTCCTAGGAAATGTGTTTTCCATATGATACTATATGCAACTGCCCATAATGAGGATACAAAAGAGCTTTTAGGCTCCAAATGTGAAGAAGAATTAGTCAATCTTTTACATAAGTTTATTAACACACAGGTACTAAATTTTATTCATAGGTTCTAGTTCTAAGATGCAGACCAACACATGCTGCTGTCTTTTCTTCATGCATAAAACCAAAGAGTAAGAGAAGGAAGAGAGGGACGGGGAGAGAAAGAGAGGGAGGGAGTAAGGAGAAAAAGAAAAAAGGAAAGAAGGAAGGAAGGAAGGAAGGAAGGAAGGAAGGAAGGAAGGAAGGAAGGAAGGAAGGAAAGAAGAAAAGGAGGGAGGTAGGGAGGGAGGGAGGCAGGGAGGAAGGAAGGAAGGGAGAAAGAAAGAGAGAGAGGGGAAGAGAGGAGAAAAGGAAAAAGAAAGAAAAGAAGGAAGGAAGGGAAGGAGGGAGGGAAGAAGGAAGACGGGGAGAAAGGAAGAAAGAAAGAAAGGAGGAAAGAAGAAAGAAGGGGAGAAAGAAAGAAAGAAAGAAAGAAAGAAAGAAAGAAAGAAAGAAAGAAAGAAAGAAAGAAAGAAAGAAAGAAAGAGATGGAGGGGGAGAGAGAGAGAGAAAAGGAGGGAGGGAGGGAGGAAGGAGGAAAGAAGGAAGGAAAAATATAAGAAAAGAAAGAGTGACTTAAGAAAGGGCATGCAACTATGAGATATCACTGAAAGAAAATACTGCCCTTACTAATGCCATGTCATGTCCTATTGGAAGAACTACATCACTCCCACTTGGAGTCAATTACTATGTAGGAGACTGCCACAGCCCAGCATATATGCAGGAGAATTCTGTCACAGAAGATTAATGTCTAAATAAGATTTATTAATAGCATGGCAACACTAAGAAAGACTGTCAACAAACTCAGCCCTTCAATTCACATGAAAGAACTTACACCTGATGAAATGAGTTATTAGAAAGGTCTTCAATAAATATTTAGTACTATAAAAAGAAATACAAAAATATAAAAATAAGAACAAGTGATTATGAAACAAGAATAGTGATTAAAATAATTAAATGTTTTAAAAATTAAAAATTATACTCATTAAAATACACACCTTAATAAGTAGACTGAATAACATATTAGATCTCTGCAGAGTAAATTGGTGAGCTAGAATATATTGCTGAGGAATTCTTTCAGAACATAAAACAATGGTAAGGAGATATAAACTCTAGAGAAAATTTTAAGAGACATAGCAAATAGGTTCACAAGTTCTAATAACTGACTTAAAGAATTTCCATAAGAGGAGACGAAAGACAAAAAGGAATAACTATGTTTGGAGGAATAGAGGCAAAGAATTTCTAAGAACTAAGTAATAGGATTCCTTTGTCAAAAGAGTTCACCAAGTGCTACCAGAAAAATAATTTTAAGAAAAAAAAATCCAAGTCTAGAAATATTAGAGTAAAACTTCAGAACATAAGGATAAAGAAAAAACCCTTCTATTTCTCCTCCTGTTTTCTTTACCTAATTGGTTTCTTGGAAAGTCGGGGAAAAACTGAAGAATTGCTCCAGACTAAAGAAGACTAAAGTCACGTGACAACTAAGTACATCTAATCCTGGACAAGAAAGGAAAAGAATGTGTATGTATATACACATTGTTGGGACATTTGCAAAATTTTGAATGGAGTCTATGGATTGAATTAGAATCTTGCTTCAGTTGTTTTGTATTATTATATTGTCATTATATAAAAGAGTATCTTTGTTTTGGGTAAATATATATTTAAATATCTAGATGTGATGGAGCACCTTGTCTGTAACTTGTTTTCAAGTTATATAGAAAAAAATGATAATAGATATATGATAAAAAGAGTTAAAGAAATGTTAATAATTGAGGAATCTGAGTAAAGGAGCTTCTGGGTAATAAAACTTCTTTGTACTATTTTTTCAATACCTCTGTAATGTAAAAATGAGTACAATGTAAATTTTTAAAAATAGAAAAAAAAATTCTAAAAGCCACAAGTGAGAGAGGAAAAAAGATAACTCACAAAGATCTAAGAATCAGATTAATATTAAGCTTCTCATCAACAATGTAAAAAGATAAAGAATTAACATTATCAGACTATTAAAGGAAAATAACTTTGAGAATAGAAACCTATAGGCAGCCAAATTTGCCCCCAAAAGTGAAATAAGACCTTTTTATGCAAAAAATTCAGTCTGTCATTTATTGATCTTCTTTGAAATAATTCTAATAGCAAAATACCAAACAAACAAACAGACTAGACAATTAGTGGTACGCAAGAAGCACAAGAGGGTTAGTAAATCGTCATGGTTATATCCATATAAGGAATGACTATTTTAAAAACTGACTTCAATGACAAACTGAAACTTCAATCTCATACGATAGGAAAATTGGATTTAGTGAGATGTGAGTTAAGGACTATGAGTGACTAGGAAAGAAAAGAAAGAAGGACAAAAGAAAAAAGGACAAGGAAAAGAAGGGGGAAGTAGAGATCCTAATTAACTGTATAAGTACATGCTAACAATGTCAGGGTAACAGAGAAAAACGAAATCATGAAAGTATAATTTTCAAAAAATTAAAAACAACTCTCACTGAAATACATAAGGAACACATGTCAAAGATTTATAAGCTAGTCATCCGTAAGCATTTTAAAAATGCTAGAATAAAATTGCTAGGTTAAATACTATTTTTAAAAAGTATCCAAAACTTGAAAAAAAGGTAGCATGTCCTTTCAATGTCATTAAAGAGCAAAGATCTACCCAAGGATTCAGGCAGGGTTCTGCAACTTTTTTCTGTAAAGGATCAGAGATTATATATTTTTGATGATGCTGGCCTGTTACAACTATTATCCCTGTAGTTGTCACCCAAAAGCAGCCATAGACAATATGTAAACTAATAGGTATGGCAGAATTTGGCTCTTAGTAGGCCGGATTTGCCCTATAGGCCACAGTTTATCAAACTTGAATTTGGAGAAATATAAAGTGTTTGACTCACTGTTTATTATTAATTGAAGTTCCCAGATTTATAGAATTTATAGATTAAATTTTTCAGTGGAAATGTAAATAATTGCTTCTATTAGAAAACATAATCTCAAAGGTTATGGTTTCTTGCCTGGGAGAACATTAATCAGTTTTATATTTAACCCAAAAATTTTATTCTAACATTTTATAAAATAGGTATAAATATATAGCTCCTTAAATGTTCTTTGAATTTGTCTTGCTATCTCACTGGTTCCCTCATTAATCAATTGAATAATATCTTTGATACAAAGTGTCCTACAGGGCAAAAACATATATGTACATATACATATATATATTTATCATTTCTAATGAATAGAAATCTACAAATTATCATACAACATCAAAGTTAAACACCGGTACTATAATTTGTTTTAAATTATATAGGAAAAAAACAATTATAATGGCTATATAATAAAAAGAGTTAAAGAAAGAAAACAAAAGTTAACAATTGGGGAATTTGGGTAAAGGAGCTATGGAGCTCCTTAGTATCTCCTAATATGATATGAAGATATATTTTATTATCTTCTGCCTAATTTTCCAGTAGTGGGAAAATTTTTAACAGGAAGAAAAAATGGGAAAACCTCTTTTTTATTATGAGGAAATGAAGAAAAAAATCATCATATTCATAATATTGAAATTTCAAGATGAAAAATAATTCTAAATATAACAGTAATTACAATATATAGGAATAGATTCAATTCTTAAAATAGATTTAAGCTAATCAAGCTCTATTAACAAAAAAAAAGTGTAATAAACATAAGACACACCTTAAACAAAATAGCATGGGGGTAGGTTTTAAAAAGTGAAAAAAAAAAAAGAAAACAAAAAACATAGCAGACAAATTATAATAAAAAGAAACCTAATTGTCAGATAAACAAATAATTTAAAGCAGAGGTCATTAAGAAATGAAAGAATTACTTTATTCATATAAAAGCTATAAAATGTTAAGCATCAACCAATATAATATTTATCAGAAAAAAAGTTTTTTGGAATTCCAAAGATAAACTAACAACTTCACAATTATAGTAGGAACCTTTAAAATGCCTGTCTCAGATAATCATAGATAAAAAAGTTTCAAGAAAATACAAAAAAAACACACACACACATGCACAAAAATAATATTATTCACTACCCACAATGCAATGAAATTAGATGTATGCAACTAAGCAAAAGTAAAAATACATGAAATAATAGTAAATAGAACATAAATTTTTGACTCAAAACTATCGTCATATGAATAGTGCATATAATAGCAACTTAAAATTGAAGAACTATAAGCCCAAATCTCTTATTTGAAATTGCAAAATCCAAAAAGCTCTGAAAATCTAAAGTAATTTTTAAATTCATTTGGCAGGAAAATATAATCTTACTTGAAGTAATTTGGTAGCAAAAGCTGATCTTAATTGATAAGAGGTCATTTAAAGACTTTATTTATCGTAGAGTGTGAATATTCATATGTTGGTGGCAAATATATATATTTAGTAAGCAGTGTTGCTCCAGCCCCTCTGAAAGAAATTACATAATAAATTGGATATATAATATATGAATTTATATTGCCATTCCACAACCTAAAATTTTTTGAACTCTGAAACGCACATATTTACAGAGATTGTAGACTGGTACAGTATTTCTTCTGCATTCTGAACCTATGAAGGAAGCTTTTTAGCTCCAATACTTATTTTCCACCTCCTAAAGCTTCCCAATCAAGGATTTTTCTGCAGCAAGACTCCAATTTTCTGACTATTATAATATGTTAACGTAAACTGTAATTTTTTCTTTCTTTTCTTTCCTGTAGAGAATAATGGAATGTGAATACTTTCCCTTACCTAGAGGCAGGGTTTTAATATTAAGGGAACAAAACTAATATTTTGATTGTTAATGATTCAGCCTGTAAAGGTAATGAGCCATCTAATTTTGCGGGGGAGGGGAACAGAACTAAACTTGAAGGAAGAGAAAGTGCCTGTGAGCGAGGTCTGAATAGAGAGGAAGGAATTACCCACCACCCTGGCCAAAAGGAAGTTGGAGGTGAGTAAATAAAAGGGGGTACTAGGAGCCCCCAGGAGTTTTGGAGCCCAAGAAGAGAGCTTGCTCTCTGGGAAGAAACAAGCGGGTAGACCTAATTAAGGACCACTGCCAAGAGCACTATTCCTGTGACTGGATAGTGAATGAAAGTTAAATAAGCAGGAGCTTCAACTTGAGTGAGAATGTCGCTACTCCAACTGATCATCTCTTATCAACAAGAAAGCATTTAATTAGAACCCAGTGTTTCACCTATTGATTTTTGTGCAGAAACGGTGCCTTCTGGATTACTGGATTTTACTAACTCCTGTCTGAATAACCTACAGAGAAAATTTCCCTCAGGACCTCTCTAAACCCAAAATTGGGGAGATGAAATCCTGGACTAGTGTAGTAGTAATAATGGGGAACTCTCTCCTTGAATTGCTGCTGCAGGGGAAGAGGGTGGAGCTAAACAAGATTTTATTTTGTAAGTGGCCTAAGAGATAGTCTTACATCTAATTATTTGTAAATATACAATAGTTCATGCTCCTAGCTATTCCAACACCTTTGTATTGATAGTTGTTATCAGAAGTGTGGGAAGTTTTAGTTACTGAACAAATCTACAGCCTTTGGTGGCGGGGGAGGGAAGAATGCAAGGAATCATATTAACAATAATTGCAGCATATGTAACCCATTTAATGCAAAAATGTATTTTGTCTAGCCACTATAATAAATAACAAAAATGTATTTCATTGTTATTATTGTTCCCTTAATAACAACAAAACCCTGAGCAATCTCTGGAATCTTATTGACCTATTTCCTATGTTGGATAGATCTATATTTCAAACCTGGAGAAGGAAGCAAGGTAATATTTTTCACACTTCACGGACTATCATTCCACCCATTCAAATCTGCCCAAATTCTATCCACACCTGAATTCATCTCTTCCTTAAGAGTTTTTATAAATAACCAAGCCAACAGAAGCATGAGGTTATATTATAATTTTTAAAAGAAGATAAAATCCTGACTCTCACACAAATATAAAGTTAACACATGTCAAAGATATTTAGCCCATTAATTAAAGGAGGGACCCATTTCAACAGATTCAAAAAAAGAGACCTCAAAGAAAACACATTTACGAATCTGCAATATTGAGATGAATTTGCAAAACTGGCTTTTCCAGAGGAGGAAAAATGTTTTTCTTTCCTCCATTAGACAGAATTTCTTTGCATGTCTATAGACAAGAATTATTTGCATTGTTATCCATTCATTTTCTACAACTTAACTCTGTACAGAGTCGTAAAATAGCTTAGAGACAAAGTTGCATATCCCTATAGGTTCAGATAATCCCCAAAGGCTCTAGCATTGCATTAAATATATAAACAGTAATCTCCTTTGCTTATTCCAATGTATTAAATTTCCCCTTACAAATATTACTTGAATATAATTTTTAAACTGTCACAACTATTTCTGCAATCCTGTGTCAAACCAAAGGTTCTGTTTTAAAGGAGATGCTCATCCTTCATATGGATTATAATAAAACGTCAAGGCTTTTGATAATCGTCAAAGTATCAATGAAAGTGAGTAGGCAGAAATGATTGATTTCTGTTCTGATACTGAGTAGACATACTTACAGTTTATAAAATTTAAGCAAGAGTAAAGAGAGAGAAAAATATTTTCTCAATCATTATTTTTAAAGTAATGTTGAGTAGAAGAAACTTCTTAATAATCATCAATAGCAATATCAATAAATATTTTTATATGTGCTGCAATATTTCTGGATAGAACTAAGATCAGTAGAAGGATTCTCTTAATTCTCAAGTGATAACCAAAAAAAAAAAAAATGTAGCAAGTAGTTCAAACGTTATTAGAGACATTTTAAACAGAACTAGGACACCCAAATTGTCCTTCTTGAAATATTCTTTCCATTCTAAGACAAATATATATATATATATATATATATATATATATATATATATATATATATATATATGGTGAATTAATGCTAATGGTAGCTGATGTATTAACTATGGATCCAAATATTGCTACAATATAGTTGTTCTTTAATATATTATGTATCACATATGCACACATCAAATCTGTATACTACATATAGCAAAAAGCTTGCTTTTACAATTTTAAATTATCATACCTTTGTATAATGTCATAGCATTTATATATAATTTTGAAGAGTTCTCCTTAGGATTTATTTGTTGTCAAGTCTTTTGGTCACAAATAAAATCCTAAATTATAACACCAGAAAACTATCTAAATTTTTAAAAATATTACTTGTTGATATAACAGAATCATATTGTACAAAATATAGGGATATCCTTGTACCCTATATTTCTTTTTCCAAAGAAAGCTGGGGAGATTCTGATTCCAGCTAAGAAAAGCGCATATATAATAAATTCTTGCCAAAATCAACTATAAAAATGCATGAAACAACAGTTTGATTGATCTGCCATAACTCTATCCTCCTATTAAAATGAAATTATCTTTGGGAAAAGAAAGCATCATCTAGGACCTCTATAATTTTTCATCCAAATGTCCAATATTCTATCAAATATTACTGGAGAAAACAAGATATTGGAACATACAAATAATTAGAAAAATATTTGAGAATAAAAATAGAATTAAAGATAACCCAGATGTTGGAGTTATTATTAGAGACTTTAAAATAACAATGTTTGATGTGTTCATGAAAACAGAAGAAATAATGGAGTATTCGCAAAAAAAAAAAAAAAAAATTGGGAATCTACTTAAACATTAAGTAGAAATCATATAACTGAAAAGATAATTGAAATTAAGCATTCAGTACAAGAGATTACTAGAAGATAAGGCAAAAGTAAAGATTAATAAACTGGAAGACATTAACTAGAAAACACCCACAGAAAACATCAGGAAGAAAATTCAGTGAGGACAATTCATTGGGGAAAGAAGAGTTTTTTAAAAAGTAGCACTGAGATAGCTTCATATTTACAAGCAAAAGAATAAAGCTGAACTTCTAACTCAAAATTAACTCAAAATGATTGTAGCCCTAAATGTAAAGCTAAAGCCATAAAACTTTAAGAAGAAAACAGGTATAAATCTTCAAGACCTTAGATTTGGTGGTGGTTTCTTAGATTTGCCATCAAAAACACAAGTGACAAAAGGAAATAAATTGGATTTCTTTAAATCAAAACATCTGCATTTCAAAGGACATCATTGAGAAATAAAAATACAACTCAGAATGTAAGGAAATATTAGCAAATCATTTATATAAGAGATGCATCTAGCATAAAGAACTCTTACAACTCAACAATAAAAAGACAATCCAATTTAAAAATGGGCAAAGGATTTCAATAGCTATTTCTCCAAAGGAAATATGCAAATAACCGATAAGCCTCTGATGCACAAAATCATTAGTCAAATGCAAGTCAAAACTACAATGGGAAACCAGCTGCCAGCTATTAAGATCACTAATATAAAAAGACAGACAATAAGAGGTGTTGTTGAAAAAAAGAAAAAAGAAAAAGGTGTTAGTGAGTATGTGGAGAAATTGGAACCCTCATATATTTCTGGTGGGATTATAAAATTTTGCAACCACTTTGGGAAAGAAGTTTGGCAATTCCTCAGAAAGTTAAACAGTGTTAATATATGGTCCAGCAATTCCACTCCTAAGTATATATCCAAGAGAACTGAAAACATACGTTCACACCAAGTCTGTACATGAATGTTCATAGCAGCATTATTCATATCAGCCAAAAAAGTTGAAGCAATGTAAATGTCACTGATAATCAATATAAAATGTGGTATATCCATACAACAGAATATTTGGTCACAAATGGAAGTGAAGTACTTATACATGCTATACATAGATAAACCTTGAAAACATTATGCGCTGTGAAAGAAGCCACCCAAAGGCCATATTTTGTGATTTCATTTACATGAAATGTCTATAATAGGCAAATTTATAGTGACAGAAAGTAGATTATCAGTTCCCAAGGGCTGGGGAGAAAATGGAATATGGACTGATAATGAGTACAAGGTTTCTGTTCAGGGAAGATAAAAATATTCTAAAATTAGACAGTATTTACCACTCTATAAGTATAATAAAATTAGACAGTATATTTACAACTCTGTAAATATAATATAAACCATTTAAATCATTGTATATTTATTATGTTTACATTTGCCATACTTTAAAGGGTGAATTTTATGTGAATTATATCCCAAATAAAACTTAAAAATTTAATTGAATTAAAAACAAAAACAAAACTAAAACTAAGAGATTTCAATGTACATGTATGCTAAAAGAAATACTACCAAGAGTTCTTCAGTTAAAAGGAAAATGATCCAGCTGGAAGTTTTGTGATAACAGAAATTAAGGAAAACCACCAAAAGTTCAGAATGGAAATAATTCTTAATCAATATTAGTTGACTTTTTAAAAGTATGTTTAAAGTTGAATCACAAAAAAAAGTATCTTGTGTAACTTAAAATATATGGAAACTAACACTTATTACAACAATAGCACAAAAAAATGAGAGTTAATGGAATCTCAATGTATTTATAGTATCCTTACATTGTCCAGAAAACAGTTCTCATTTAAGGTAGATTCTAACCTAACGTAGACAGTAATAATTCAAGGATGCATATTGTAATCTCTACATTAACCACAAAAGAATATTGTTAATGCATTACTACCAAGCTAATAGAAGTAGCTTGATAAGAGAATAATAAAATATACTTATTAATAAAAAAAATCCATATGTTATAAACTTAATTATATCTCATATCATGCGTAAAAATTAACAGAAATAGATCATAGTCCTACTTATAATATATAAAACTACAAAATTTTTAGAAAAATATGTAAGAGAAATATCTCTGCGACCTTTATAAAAAAATTTTAGATACAATACCAAAATATGATTGATAAGAGAAAAAATGACAAATTGTATCTTATCAAAATTTCTTCATCTTTGTCTTTCAAAAGTCATGATTTAAGGAAATGAAAACATAAAGCACAGACTGGGATAAAATATTTACAAAATATATCTAACAAATCATTCATATCCAAAACATACAAAGAAAAATCAGAACTCTATAATAAGAAGACATATGACTCCATTTTTTAAGTGGGTAAAAGATGTGATAGCCTATGAAAGATGTTCAACATTCTTAGTCATTAGGGAAAGAACTACACTATAATAAAATACCACTACACACCTACTAGGATGGCTGAAATCAGAAAGAATAACAGTAGCAAGTATCAATGAAGATGTGTAGAACACTAAAACTCTTTTATGCTGCTGGAGGGAATGTAAAAAGAACTTTTAAAAACAATTTGGCAGTTTCTTGAATGGTTAAAATTATGATATGACCCAGAAAATCCACTCTAGGTATCTACTCATAGTGATAAAAACATATGACCAAAGATTTATATACAAACATTCATAGCAGCAATATTCAAAATAGCCCCAAACTGAAAACAATGCAAATGTCCATTAACTGACGAATGGATGCACACAATATGGCATATCCATATAACAAAATATTATTCAGCAATAAAAAAAAACAAACTATTGATATCTGCAATAAATAGATGAACCTCAAAATATTATCCGAAGTGAAAAAAAAGACACAAATGTTTATATCACGTAGGATTTCATTTATATGAAATTTCTAGAAAAGGCTAAACTATAGAGACAAAGCAGATCAGTGGTGGCCCACAGCAAGGGGTAGAAATGGGGACTGACTACAAACAGGCAAAAATAAACTTTTGGAAACGATGAAAATGTTCTAAAATAAGATTGTGATGATGTTGCACAAATTCATAAATTCACTAAAATTTATCAAACTATACACTTCTGTTGGGTTAATTTTTGCCATGTAAAATTGTAAATTATATCTTAATATATATTTCTAATCTGTAGCTGACTCCCAAATCATGCATTTGTCAGAAAAATCCAGATAAAGATGAAAGAACATAACTGTGATTTTAGCTGCCCCACAGGAGAAGAGTTCCAAGTCTGAATCCAACAAAGTTTATTTCCTATAGGCTAAAATAACAACAAAAGTCAGAACTTTTGAAGGACTATAACAGAATCTACAACACAATACTATGTCCAGGATACATTCCAAAATGTTACTCATTCTCAAGAGAATAGACAACTGATCTAGATATATCACTACATCACTACATGATGCAGAAGTTGGAATTAGCATGTGTCAAAATTAAAACCACCAAACCAATACATAGTACTACGTAAGAGTTTATTGTGAATATAAAACAGTTCACAAACTGAGAGCTTTCAAATTTAAAATTGACATGAAGCTCAGGGTCAGTTGTTACAGGACGGCTTATAAAGTGAAAATGGGTAAATTGTTTAACCTTTACAATGACTGGTTATTGTAATGGGGGTTTCCATATGGCAAGGAATAGTTAAAAGTGATTATCTTATACCATTTTTTAAAAGGTGACTTAGGTTTCTCTTATGATTATCAGACGCATTTACAAGAAGCAGCACAAGTTAAGTTTTACTTGTTTTGCTAAATTAAGTTAAATTAAGTTACACTTGTGTGACTTAAATGATTTTGCCTGCTCAGGAAATTTTCAAGTCTCGTCTCCACTTTGTATTTAATTTTAACACAGGAAAAGATTTTAAAGTAGCTATTATAATGATTCTCATTGACATAAGAAAAAAATTCTGGTAATTAATGAAATATTAAAACATCTCAGTAAAGATATAGGAACTATATATGCAAAAGAAACTAATGAATTCTAAAACTGAAAAATGAAATCTCTGTAATTAAAAAAAAATCCTTGGATAGGCTTAGCAACAAAACAGATAACAGAGGAAACACTAAAATCGATGATATAAAAATAGAAAATATTCAACTGAAACAAAAGACCCCCAAAATTAGAAAAAAATGAACAGAGCCTCAGAGAACTCTGAGACAATATCAAAAAATCTAACACATGCATAATTGGAGTCCCAAAATAAGAGGAAATGCTGTGGCAGAAAAAAAAAACTATTTAAAGAAATAATAGTCAAATTTTTTCCAAATTTCATGGTAGATGTACACCTAGAGACTAAAGAAGCTTGGTGAACCATGAATATGATAAATATGAAGAAGCTATGTGTGGGCACCTCATAGTCTAACTGAGAAAACCAAAGAAAAAGAGAATATCTTGAAAGCAGTCAGGAAAAAAAAATGACATAATCATACAGGGAAATAATGGTTCAAATGATCACAAACTTTTCATCTGAAACTATGGAAGCTAGAATTTGATGAAAAAATATCTCTAAGATGTTGAAAGAAAAAAAAGTCTCAACTCAGAATTCCAATTGCAACAAATATATTTTGCAAGAATGATGGTGAAATAATACTGTTTTCAAGAAAAAAAACTAAGAAAACTTGTCATATAATATATCTGCTGAAATGCTAAATAAAATTCTTCAGAGTGAAGGGCAATGATATCAGATGAAACCTCAAATCTTCAGGAAGGAGGAAAAAATACTTGGAAATAAAAATATCTGGGTTAATATAAAATATTGTTTCCCCACTTAATCTCTTTAAAATACTTTGAGGCATTTAGGCCAAAAATTGTAAAATTTTCTTGTGGTATTTATACTTTATGTAGATGCAACATATATGAAAATTATCACACAAGAATTGGTAAGGGAATAAAAGACCTATATAGTTAAGTTGCTTCTATGTTTTATATGAACTAGTACATTATTAACTCTAAATTGAGGTAAAAAATTAAGGATATATATTAACCTCCAAAACAATCACTTTACCTGAGATTGTAGTCTCCTAAAAAGCAAAACCTATATTTATTCATCTTTCATCCTGAATCATTCACCACAGTAATGAATCTAATGAAATTAAATGCATTATATATAATGAAACAACATTTTTAAAGATGTTTTGAATCAACTCCTTTAAACTGGGACACTTGTTCACAACTGAGTTATGATTCTACTCTTAGTACAATAGTAAAAGCATTATAAATTCTGACTATTATTATTATTAGTGTGTTTAATAATGTCTTTGGAACACAGTAATGTCCTAGATCACAATTTCTGAAATATCAATAGATAATAAATACATTTAAGGGTGCAGGTATAGAATGCCCAGGTTTTTGAGTTTCACTGACTACCTATGTGACTTTTCAATTTATTTATGTGTAAAGCGAGATTATGATAAAACTCACTTTACTGAGCTTTTGAGAAGATTAAATAAAATTCATGTAAATTGCTTAACACAGTATTTGGCATAAAAAAAAAAACACTTAAAAAATATGGGTACTGTTAAATTATACACTTGAAACTTACTGGATTTTCATTAACCAATGTTACCAAAAAAAGAATTAATTAATTTTCAAAAATAATTTAAATATCAAAATAATATAGATGATGCATTTATTCAAGAAAGTTTTTGGGTTGATGATACTTAATGCAATGCTTTAAATGTTTGTTATCTGTGGATAATCACATATATCAACTCTGTAATAATCAGAATGTCTGATTAACCAGGAGATCCATTCCCCACCCTTGGTGGATCACTATTACATAACTCCATCATGTTATGAAAGCTTCCATATTTTCAAACCATTTGTTTTGTGTCCACAAATGAAAAACAAGATTGGCTCTATTATCTTATCACATGAAGTGATTAAAAAACAGATCAACAATCCCTTTGCAGAAGAACTCTTGGGACCTTTGTGGTTTGAAACTCAGAACTTCTAAGATTTGAGAAAGTTGCAAATATCTCATGTTACAACCCCGGAGGGTTGGTGGGGGGAGGTGTGGTAGTAGCTTTTAATCACGCACATTAATAATTCTTCAATCATATATATAAATATTCACACAAAGTGGGATAAAGTCTATAAATTGCCATGTCAGTTCATGTCAGATCTTACCACTTAATGAGTTTGCTGCAACATGTACATTTTTTCCTCAGCTTTTCAACTTCAGAATTACTAATAAGAAGATTGTGAACTTATGACAGCAAACACTTAAATTGCATTTATCATGAAATGGGCATGTTCCAAATGCTTTACATATCAACAGATTTGATTCCCAATAAGCCTAGCAGGTAGACACCATGATTGGCCTCATTTTGCAGGAAACTGAGGCACAGAGGTTAATTTAACCAAAATTACATGCTTAATAAGATGTATAATCAGGATTCTGTTCCAGAGCTTATTTCTTAACCACCTTGCTATGCTGGCTCTCTGAAATCTAAGTCCTAATTATTTGTAAAGAAACACATTTAAAGGTCATTCTAAATAGCGATTTCTAAATTCAGCTGGTTATCAATCATTTTCTAGCCAAAGGGACCATTAGGACTACAGAAAAACTCCCTGGCTCTATGTACATTCTTGTACTGTGAACAGAAATAGAAAATCTTACTCAAAGTACCAATATGTACAGTATTCACCTATATGTACCAATAACCACATTTTTTTTCCTCTGCTATGCTGGCAGTGCAAGAAATAGCAGAGGGTGAGAAATTGGTGGGGGAGGCAAACAGAAGGGAAAATGACATGTGAAAATCAATAGAATCCCAGTGGGTCGTCTTTTGTCATTCCCATGTGTTCATCCTTTCTCTTGAGAGAACAGAGTGGCAAGTTGTCTGGGCTTGACTAGAAGTCATATTGTTTTGGGTCTCCTAGATCTCCTCCTGAGGAATTATATAACAGTCACATTAGAATGCTGGTTATTGATTTAGAACATTTCTCACCTCTGATTCACTCAAGGTATTAAATGCAACTTGAAAAGCTTTAGCAGAATTTTCTATAACTTAAATTCAACTACAGCTATACACTGGCTTCCTGAGGTCTCAAGTAAATGTAGCAAATCATTACTTTTTCTTTGAAAATCAAGTGATGAGCATTTTCCAAGTTAAATTTGTTTATAGGGATATAGTAACCATAATTTGTTCAAATATCTTCTGCTTAGGTGATTGGCTTTGCAATCTAAAACATTAGTGCTGAAAATGTATTTTTTTAATGAGATGTTTTGATTGTTAGTCAAAGAAACAAGGTATTCATTGTGTCCTTACGATCCTGGATACAGTCAAATCTAGGCTGTGTCTGTAGATTGAAAATCATCTTAATTATATGTCTATATTCCTGTTGAAAAACAATCTACCTTATTTTATACACTTGTTTTCCAATTCTCATTTTATGCCCTAAGCTCCTGGGTAATCACAGTGTTGGCTCTTACAATTTGAAAAACAAGTTTAGTGAGATTAGATTTGATTCTCCTTGATAAAAATGTTGGTCCACTGTAATGTGTATTAATGATATTCAGAGCACATACAGAAGGTAAAGCAGTCTAAGAATCAAAAGGTCCAAGAAGTCATTTAGTTCTACAAAAGAAAAGGAAAAAAAAAGGAAAGAAAAAGCTAAGTTAGTCAGACCCATCTTGAAAGATCTGAAAAACAAATGAGGATATAACAATAAACAAATGACCACAAAACAATAGCCTCAGATGCCATCAAGCAGTATTTAAAAAAAAAAAAAAAAAAAAAAAACACACATTTAAGATCAAATGGGCAAAAGTGAAAAAGGACCAAACTATACAGATGGAACTTTCAAATAACTCAGTAGCCCTATAATCTCTCTCCCCAAGGGCAGAAGGGCCATTACTGCTGTTGTGGAACAGTGAAATATTCTCATTGCCAAACTGAACCAATCTCCTCTTTTATGGGTGATAAGAGCAAGGGTAAGTACACTAAGTGAATCAGGGGAAGAAACTGCTGGCGGAGATGTCTGCAGACAAGGCGTGAAAGAGCTCTTCACTGGGTTTTACCAAGGCAATCACGTTAAGAGAGTAAAAACTTTCAATCAACTGGGAAGAACAGGTTATTATTATCCCAGAAGTCCTTTTTTTTTTTTCCCTGGTTACAATTAACCATTATGGGTTAAAGAGAAGAAGGAAACTAGCATTTAAGCATCACAGCGGTAAAGGCACCTTGGTGGAGATTGTTGATGCAATCTCACTTGATAGTATAATAAATGCTAGGACCTAGATTTTTTCTTCCTTCGTTATACTGATAAGAATAAAGGAGAGAAGCTGGATAACCTGTTTACCATCGGCCTATTAGTAAATGATAAGATGTGCTTCAACACAGGTCTGTGTGACATCAAAGCATTTTTTCAACTGTGTTTGGAAAACTTTGCCTCCCAACAAACAGGTTCCATCCTTCTTGCATCACTTCTCAGAAACATAAGCACATCCTATCTTCTTTACCCAAGGGCAGAAATTCTCCTTCAAACTGGACATTCCTTGCTTCCCTTCAAACAGACGCCTCTTTAATCAACTGTTTTCCCTTAAACACCCTCAGGGAATCCTATCTACAAAAACACTTGGGACTGGGAACCAGCAAAGTCAGGACAAAAGGACAAAATCCTTTTAAAATGTGCTTTTGGAAATGGAGGGAATGGACACTGTTTTTGTTTGTAATACAAATGAACCCTGGAAGTGTGAGTTTAGGTCTATTCTACATCATCCATCAAAATGGTCACTGCGTACCCAAGTGTCAGTGTTGGCCTAAAAGGCCTGGACAGCAAGCCCCTCAGTGGATACTGCTCCACAAGGATCTCCGCGTCTGGGGATGGAGAACGTGGAAATGGACCCTAAGCAATTCTCACGTCCTCTACTTTCTTCATTTCCTTTCACACCAGACTCTACTGAAAAAAGGTGAGAGAAAATTAAAGTGAGCGTGGGGAAAGAAATTTGAAAAAACATATTAAATATGACTTTTCTAACAGTCCAGAGGTCAGCTAGACACAACCCACAGCAGAGTTTCATTTTACTTACACAGTAGTTGCACCACAGCTTGCACAACTCAGGACATCTCATTCATTGCTACTGAAGTGTGTGGAGTGGGCATGCGGGCTAAACTCCAAGATTACATGGACAGTGTTTATGGATATTTCATTCAGATTTTAAAGAGGCATGATGAATTATTCTAACCACAGAACACTTCCTTAGAAACCAGAATTTCTGCTCTTCAGATTTGGTGTCTCTCTTCTGGTCTGACTATCATTCCTGGCTTTCTTCATAGTAAGTAACAATCAACACATTTTTTCAAAAAGTCAGTATTACTCAACTTTTCTAAATTCTCAGCATTCTGGAATACTTGACTTCTACGTGTTGCCTATATACATTTTTTTAATTGCAATGGTAATCTTAATTTATACTCTAATACCCTGTGAGAGTAAAAGTTAAAATTCTCCTGAACTTAGTACATGAAGGATTACAGTTTTCTCTAAGGCTGAAGGAAGTTGGATCTTAAGTGGTTAAGTTTAACACACAGTGACTAATAACAGGAGATAGGAACGAGAGAAGAAAAGCTTTCAGACCAGTCCTGATGTATTAACCAGTTTATTTAACCAGTTCCCTTTGTTCTGATTTTACATTCATCAGGTGTGCTTCAGGTTATAATTTGATATCTCATGTGCAATTATTGACAGAAAGAGAATGGACCGGTCATAGATTATAGTTCTCTGGTTAGCATCATTTCCCAATAAAAGTTAATAAATTGGAACTCAACTTTGGATATCAACCTTGTGAGCTCAGTTTACATGAAACCATCTCTGAGAAAATGTATCCACTCTTGTCAAACTTCAGGGCTTCAAGCCTCGACAAGCTCAGGGCCAGATCAAGCGCTGTGATAAATTCACCAAAATAAAGCCCTTTCACAGGGTTCTGTGAGGTATCTAGATAGCCAGCCAGCAACTGGCTTGGCTCTGACAACTCACCTCTCACAGGCTGGGTCTGTTTTCGTATTTCTGATACTTCTGTGCACCAGTGTCAACCACAGTAGTTCATTAATTGCTAGTATCCTAGTCAGCCTTATGCACAGGAATTTCCACAAGTAGAACATATTCTTCACATCTAATTGGTGGTGGGGGCGGGGGACGCACTTTTGTTGTTTTCTCATCCCACTTATGTCACTTGTCAATTGTCACTTTTAGCAAGAAAAATGAAATTAAAAAAGAGAAAGTCAATAATCACTGTCCTCTCCTCACTACCAAGAACACGTTAATACATGAAAGATAACACTTTTAAAAAATATTCTAGACTTAAAGGTTTTTCCAATTTGTTCTGCGTGTTTAGATTTACCAGTCTCAATAAAGAAGTACAAGGTTTTTTTCCTGTGCAATTTTTCTGCCTCGAACATCAGAAAGCAGGCAGATTTGCAAATCCATCATCAAGGTAGGATACTGTAAATGTATTTTATTCATGTTTACTGATGTTATCTAGAAAGTTGTTTGCTTTTCCCACTGTTTCTGGGGAAAAGTGAGAGCCTTACTTTATAAGACTACCACAAACAACAGTAATGTAATTTCATGACAGACAACATAAAGAAGCATTTCTCTATCAGTTTCTGCATATATTTTGAATTAGTTCAACCAATATTTATTGAGTTCCTAGTATGCGTGTTTAGCATAGAAGAATCCCCAAGTCTATATTCATGAAAATGTTCTGTTTGAAGTAGGTGGTATGTGTTTAGTTGAATTTGTGTTGAGACAGAGACAGGTTGGTGGGGTCATCATTTGTTCTCACGTTGCTACCCCAGAAAGATCTTTTTTCCGTGAAAAATGAAGTAAGATTTATAAGTTTCAGTTCTAACTGTATTATGGGCATAGGAGAATTAAAATTTACTTGAACATTTCAGCTACGGAAGTCTTAGGTGTAGTCCTATTGATCATTAATAGGCTTTGAAACTGGTTAATCAAAATGGCAGCTGCCATGCATAGCCAAACTGTCCTGTGGAAAATGAATATGCTTCTGTGGCTAGAAATTAGAAGCAGCATCACAATATAAAGCAATCTATTCCAACTCATCAACAAAATCTTGGTGAAAGGGAGAAGAAAAATTTTACACTAATAATAAATGATATCCATAACAAAAGTGTATAATTTCTTACCTCTTGTATTAGCTCTTTTTAAATATATTCTGTGCTTACGTTTTTATAATGTAGAGGATGATGTATCTTCTGAATCAGTGGAGAGACTGAGGAACCATAAACTCCTCAGTGTCCTGGGGAATGTAAATATGCATTTTCAGGAGGCCTTTGGAAAAGGAGTGGGTGACCTTTGATAAGGATACAATTTGCTAGGTTTAGAGAATAGACTATGCCAAGAGTTACACTGTTCTCTTTCCCACTAGTGACCATAAAGCCTCCACGGAGAACTAAAAGATGCAATGTAGCACATTAGAAACAATACTGAAAGTTCCACACACTGAATTTTGGTGACTTACATATATTTTTCTTTATTTTTATTTTGGTTTTGTTTTGTTTCTTTCTTTCTTTGGTGTAGCATTTTGAGTCTTCCTTCATCAACCTCATCTCAACTTGTATTTATTCAGCCTTTTACATTAAGTCTCTTTTACATTAAGTCTCTCAACAATTTCAGTGAAAACTGAACTACCTTCTCCAGTCTCTGTGATTAAATATAGTGCGGACATTTATCATTAGCCATTCTACTTCTTAATGTCCTTTCAGCGAATGGCTCCTTCTTTGTGTATGACCATAGTTCAAGAATAATTATAGGTGCCTGCCTTGTCAGGCTCCCATCTTTAAGTACAGCCAGAGGGTGGACATGCTTTCATTCATGAATCTAAGCAAGTCTGAGCAAGTGAGGCAAGAACAAGACGAATGTTTGACAGTCATACACCAGACTGTGCCAACCAGGCTGTGGTGCTGGTACTTCCTCTTTCTCTGCTCTTCTGAGCTCCCTGGAATCCTCCCCATTCTCAACTCCAGCCTCCTACCTAGCATCCAACTGATTCTGAGAGCCCCTGATATCTTTTGAAACAACTTCAATTTTTTGTTTAATTTTGTCAGTGGACTTCCATCACTTGCAACCATTATCCCTTACTAACACACAAAATATGTCACTACAGATGCTCCTCGATTTATTACTGAGTTATGCCTTGATAAACCTATTAAAGTTAAAAATATAAGTCTAAAATGCATTTAATACACCTAACTTACTGAATATCATAGCTTAACTTAGCCTACCTTAAACTTGCTCAGAGCACTTAACATTAGCTTGCACAAAGCCTATTTCATAATAAAGTATTGAATATCTCATGTAATTTATTGAATACTGTACTGAAAGTGAAAAACAGAATGGTTGTTATGGGTACTCTTCATTAACATACACAGCTAAAAGCACACTGGGCCTGAAGAATGTTTGAGGCATTGAACTAAAATTGATTGCTGGATTATAGGGAAGCAAGAGCAACATCTCTCTCTTCTGATGGAGCTTGAGAGTAGCTGATAGAAAGCACTGGGGCATCGATACTTGTTGATGGTTTAGCAAGCATAGTGTTCTTCAGCATATCACCTTTGCGCCATTGTAAAGTCAAAAAATCATAAGTCAAAAACCATCAAAAATCAGGGACCATCTGTACTTGATTATATATTTTTCCGTAATTTTTGTACTTCAGTTTTGACTTCCCACCAGGATTTTAAGTTACAGAAAACATCAACTGAAGGGGATTTAAAAAATAAGTTAGAGATGAAGAAACAGACATTATAGCTAACATAACTTGCCATGGGTCACACTCTTAGCAGTGGAATTGGAATCAGGACTAGAATAAGGATTATCTGCTCTGCTGTTTATCACTCTTTCCACTACAACAAGCTTCCTTCTTATTCATTAAGTGATTTTTGTTTTGAAAATATTTAAGATTAAACTATGAAATGTATTCTCAGATAATATTCAAAACAAATATAATATGCATTCAAACCAGGAGCCGTAAGAACAAAACAATAGAACTGCATCCATCATTTTAGGGTGTCATCCTGTGGAGCTAATAGAACAACGGAACTAATTCCTAAGTATGTGCCAAAGAGAGTAATTTCCCATAAGAGCCCAAGGAAATATACAGCTCTAATGATGACTGCAATAACTGATACACTATTCACAAACCTTCATTTATTTTGAGTTTTATTTCCATACTGAACAGGAATTTTTCTCTCAGTTTCTTCCATGAGACAGCTGCAATACTTAATGTTCCAGGGTTAACTAAAAGGTATCATGTTGGATTCAGAGTGACTATTTGCATAAGTGTAGCAGGGAGAAGTTTAAGGATTGTGCAGAAAGGTCTGTAATTCGTATTAGAGAAGAAGCCAGGAACATTGTTCCAAGAGGGCTGAGTACACGTTTCTTACAGTCTATGCATTCTTTATCATGGTTATGGAAGAACTGCTCTAATGAGTGTAGACATTGAGTATCATTCCTGCCAGAGATTTCTATCTCTGGAGTTTAAATCTAAGTCCAAGAGGAAATGTTTCCTGTTTGGGGATTTAAATCATAAATATCAAAGAGCAGAACTTTTAGCTGCTATGCTTTTATTATTTTCCACATATTTTCTAAATTTTCCACACAATTTTTATAGCACATTAACAGTTTGTTCTTCCTTTTATAGTATCATTAATATGAACTATTTACAACAACATTTGAACCCATCATTTCAATCTTATAAGAAACTGATATATCATCTAGAATCTAGATGTCAATGATAACTAGTTAAATATGTGCACCTCCATGATGGGCAAGGATTTATTCCTCAGGTATGAAGAGTTGAGATGAAAAATGGAATAGCATAATGATTTTTTATAACTATCTTGACATAGTAGTAACATTGAGGTCATAAAAGAACAAATGTAAGATGCCTTAGTAGTTTCTTACCTCTAAGACCAGAATTATTTAGAATTATATGCTATATTGTGAGCCATTAAATTATTTTCTACAAGGAGGCTGGGGCCAAGAAAATACTTGAAAATTTTTTGGAGAAAGCAAAGTTGCCAGTAACATATTTTACCATTGTCTACAAGGCCTTCTGTTACTTGGGCTCTGCCCACTTTGCCAGGGTATCTCCTATCACCACCTGCCTCACTAACAAAATGCCATCCATACTTTCTTTCTTAATCTAACCTTGAGGCATTTTTATCCTTTTGCCCCAGAGTATGAAATGAGTGGCTCTTTCTCATCATGAAAGTTTTCAACTCAAAGAGGCTTCCTAGACCACCACAGCTAAAGCAGCTTCCTACTCACTCCCATTTTCACAGTTACCTTCTACTTATAACTATTTGCTTCACAGCGTTAACACCAAACAAAATCATCCCACTTATTTGTAATCAGTTTACTTACAAAACTCTATGAAGGAACAAACATGAAACAGTTTTATTCTTTCTCCAGTATAAATTTGATAATATTCTGAGTCAAAAAAAAAAAAAAATAGGAGGAGAAACTGCAGAAATGTTATTCTCTCCTCTAAAAGTTTGGGTGAAAAGACAATTATATGATCAGAGATCTTTTCCAAAGTAAAGATATGAAGAACGCTACATTCTTTGTTTATAGCTATATTATTGTTTGCTTCACTTAAGGTCCTTTGAAACTCAGTTTTATATCGAAGATCTACTATCAATTAGTCAACTTGCTGTTCTGGTTTCCCAACATTTTGCAATTTCACCTTGAATTAGTGAAATCTCCTCTGTTCATCCCGCATATAGACATGAGTACTACATTTTTTGTTCCTTGTTTAAGAAAAAAAAAAAGAAGAGAGGAAGAAAGGAAAGAATGAAGAGAGGGAGGAAAAGAGAGAGGTCAGAGGAATAACAGGAGAAAAAGAGAGACAGAGACAGAAAGACAGAGAGAGACAGAGAGGAAAGGGGTGCGGGGAATCCTGATTCTAGTTCCAGTTTGGTCACTAGCTTGTTACAGAAGAGTTAGTCTGGCCATTACAAAGACCCTTTTCTTTTTCTGAACACTGGGTTGTAGTAAATTTAGGAAAGTCATACAGTGCACCAAAGAAGGCAACTTTCTTTAAACTCCATATTCTTTCATGAATACCATCAGTCAATAAAAATTATTCAACACCTCATATGTGGTAGTGGGATATGGTAGTGAACTGAGGCATCCTTGCCCTCTTTAAACTCTTTAAACATAAGTAAAATAAAATTTAATATAGGATATTGAATAAAATATTTTTTTCTTGGGGGGGGGCGTTACTCATAAACTGATGGCTAGAAGCCAAATATAAGGTTGAAAACATGTTGAGTGCTCCAGATTTTAAAAACAACAGCAAATAATTGGAAACAGATATCCCCTCAAGGCTTGTGGTTTTTTAACTGATTCTTCAAACTTTAGGCCATCTTCCCTTCATTTCCATTTAATGTCTTTTAGAGGGGATTAGAGAGGGGATTGAGAGAGAAAGAATCAACAGCTTAAAGTGAGAGTGTTAGGCATTTTCTTCTCCTCTACTTGGTGGAGTTGGTGAGGTGTCTCTTAAAAGTCATGTGAGTATTGTTAACCCCAAAAGCCAAGTGAGGGGAGCTGCAAGAGAGCTACTCATAGAGATTGAGGGTATCTTCAAGGAAGTATGATGGCATCTTATTTTCTATTGGATCATCCGTTTATGCATGTACTTGCCAATTTGCCTCTATGCCATTTTAACATAGAGGAAAAAAACTGAAAACAAATGGCTGAACAGAGAGAGGAAGTGGCCTGTCGTTGAACCTTTGCATAGCAAAGATATGAGAATTCCCCAGTTCAAACAGACATTATAAGCTATAGATAGACGAGCTGACCTCCTCCTGGTACCTCACCTGGTGAGTAGGTCTTGATGCCACAACTTCGTAGTATCAAGGAAAGAGTAAGTTTGAGTGGGATTATCTATGTCAGGGGTCCCTCAGGGTTTTCTAAAGTATATAAATTATGAAGCCTCTCAAGTCTAAATAGCTCCATTCTAATTGGTTCTTAAAGAAAAATAAGTACTTATATAACTCTAATATTCCCAGATTTCTCAGGAAATAAAGAAATTGTACACATAAAACTAGGCTTAAAAAATTCTTACAAAAACCTCAAGATCAGAAGCAGATTTGCATAAAAACACAAGTTCACATAATAAAGTTGAATCTTTTGCAAAGTAGGCTAGCTTGATAACTTTTGGTTTGAAAATGGCTTTATGATTCTTCCCTGGTTTTATTCATGTGGTTGTATTAGTTTGCTAATGTTGTATAATAATATTACTACAAACTTCTTAGCTTAAAGCAACAGACATTTATTAACTCACAGTTCCTATTGATCAATCAAAGCTAAGTTTATTAGGCCTACTGCAGTAAGGGAGAACACCACCTTATGCGATCTTAGTAATGTCTCAAAATAGGGAGCGTAAGGGAGGATAATTATAGAGCTTGGGGATCTGGGATTAAGTGGTTGAAGGCAGGTTTGTCAGATATAAAACTAATTGAGATAAGGGACAGTCCTTGACATAATAATTTAGAATCGAGGAACATAGCAAGGCCAGCTTCTCGACATGAGTTTTGATAAATAAATGCTTTTTTATAAGCTACATATTTGGCCAAGTGAACAATCTATTATCTTAATAGCAGACAGAGCTGTTTGGCCAGATGAACAAATTATATGGATAAATAGCGTTTTAGGAACTTCCTGAAGCAAATAGTGAAATTGTTTATTGGTTTATAGCTTTATATTCCTGGGCAAGAATTTCCTGGAACAAATATTAAGTCAAATTTATACAGGAGATCTTAGTTCTCAGTCCCAATCAGGAAGCTATGTGAATACAAATGATCTCAATTCTTAAATTATAATTCTGATGAATGATTTTCTGTTATAGTATAATGACTTAACCAAGATCCTTATTTAACTTTAAAAACTTGGACTATACTTAAAGTTATTTAATGCATAATGTTAGACACCTAGATAATTTCTAAGCAGAATATAACAGTGAAATGTGGTCATCCAATATATTTTTAATACATATTCCTTTTTCTCTTATAGTGGGTATATTTGTTGGTCATGTTAATGATAAAAGGTGAAAAATGGATTGTGTGACTCTAGAGGGTTTTATGTCTGTACTCATGAATCTTGCTAATTTGATAAACTATGTATGATAGATACTTCTATACTCCCAGTTTTCTCTATAAAATAGATATTTGACTGGAAGTTATAATTCACATAGGTAATCAAAGACTACAATAATGCAATAGTAGCAGACGAGTACGACTATGAGTGCAAGCTAATGGAATGATTTTGTTTTCAAAGAAAGGAGAGTGTTTTTGGCTTAAAGTAAAAAGTTTGGTTCTTCCAGAATGTGAAAAAGGATCATGTAAGATAAATCTTGAACAGGTAATAGAAAGTCACAGGTCGGCAGAAAAACAAAATCATATTTGCCTCAAATTGCAAATAATAAGTTTGAAAAGAAGCAATAAAATGTATTCAAATTTTAACAAAGTTCACTCAGTTTTTATGGGTATATTTATAAGATAATTTAAAAAGTAAGGGAGGGAGCTCATGAATCGTTTATTGCTAAATATAATATTAATGCAAAATCAGAATTTATTTTTCTACATATTAAAATGACAGTTTATATTGAACCATTTGGTCTTCTCTTAAAAAGTGGGAGTGAGGGGGGAGCAATATATGCCACCTCAAAATATACTACTTTGGCATATTGATTATTCTGAATTAAAGTTACTAAGAAACAACAACCAGTGAGAGCAAGGTACTCTGACCTCACTCTGTTGCCCTGCAGCAACAAATAACTCTCCCATTTGACAGGTACCTTCCCTGTACCAGGAGGGTAGAAGGCATTCTTATCATCCTAGATAGGGAATAAGAGGCTGAGAAGGCTATATAAACAAACCTTGTTATTTCACTAATTTACTACCACAAACCCAAAATTCTTTTTCTTGCCAATTCTCCACAAATTTATTGTTTGTCTAAAAGGTGTAAAAGATGCCTGCTTTGGTCACTTCTTTGAGTTTCATATTTTTATGGGCTCCCATAAATTAAATTTGTTTTTCTTCTGTTAATCTGTTTTATGTCAATTTAATTATTAGACCAGCCAAAAACCTAGACGAGAAGAAAGGAAAAGTTTTTTTCCCCTACAGTAGTAAATAGTTATTCTTTTACATTCTGTGTGATATGTCTGCTTGGCAGCAATTCCATATCCCATCAAAATAGTTTTCTGTGTTTAGTGCTGACTTTGTCAAGTCCCTGATTAACTATTGGTGTAAGAAATGTCCAAACTTGTAGAGAATTTTTATCAGAGTTTATTTGAGTCAAAATTGACAATTGCTGGGAAGCAAGCTCTCAAATACTTGGGAAAGTAACAGTTTTGCAGCTTCTTTTATGTATTTGGAATTAAGGAGGGGATATAAGGAAGATTTAGTTAACATAATTATGTGCTCTCTTGAGGGCGGTTACACTTCTGAAAAGAGGCATTGCAAAGGTGTGTTAACCTAGATGCACAGAAACAACAACAGGGTTTATTTCAGGCAAAGATAAACCTTTTAATAAAAAAGTGATATGCCTGGGGTGTGACTTCCCACCATGACCTGCCCATTTAGGAATTTATGATCAGATTACCCTGTGCGGTTACTTTGCATAGAATATCTTTTTCATCCACATAAGCAACAAAAGCATAAAGTTCCTTATTTCTGAAAGAGCAAAGATTCCTTTCAATGGTGTTACCTTCTTCTCGTTTAGAATATTGTATTGTCACTTTGATTAATATGCAGCCAATTTATTGTTTCTCAGGCACACCTAATTTTGTTTTAATAGGTGATTTAAAGTACTCTGATAACTCTTTTGATTTTGCTTTCCCACAATCATATTCTAGAGTAAGAAAAATAAGTTTTAGTTTTTTTTAACACAGAAAATTTCTTTGACATTTCCCATAAGGCCCCTGGAAATTCATGAAGATTTGTTTTGTCTTATAAAGGAGGGGATGACCAAAATAATTATTTCTTGACATCTATATTTCTTGATTAGTTCAACACTATTGTAAGAACTGATCAAAAGAATGGTCAAATTAAAGAGTGAATTCTATAGATAAAATATTACTCATATATATGTTTCTGAGATTGTACATACTACAAAATAAATTGGAAGGGCCTGGAGATTTGTCAGTACTCTTACTGTCCATAATATGGTAGTCTTCCCTTATCCATGGGGTATATATTCTGAGATCCCTCAGTGGATGCCTGAAACTTCAGATAGTACCTAACTCTACATGTGCTATGTTTTTTCCTATACATATATACCTATGATAAAGTTTAGTTTATAAATTAGGTATAGTAAGATATTAACAATAGTAACTAATAATAAAATAGAACAATTATAACAATATTCTGTAATACAAGTTATGTGAATGGCTTTGGGGATATTTTTAAGTAAAATAAGTGTTGCTTGAACACAAGAATTGTGATAGCACAACAATTGATCTGATAACTAAGATGGCTACTCAGTTGACGAATGGGCATGTGGCATATATGGCATGGATAGCTAGACAAAGGAATGATTCACATCCCAGGAGGGAAGGCACAAGATTTCGTCACACCACTCAGAATGACATGTAATTTAAAACTTATGAATTATTTCTGGAATTTTCTATTTAATATTTCCAGATAGCAGTTGACCGCGGGTAAGTGAAACCATGGAAAGCAAAACCTCACATAAAGGGATACTTCTATACATTCTTGATTCCAGGAAAAATATCAATCAAAATCTTTAAAAATTTATGTATTGCACTCAGCAGAGAATTGTACTGTCTTCAGTTTTGACATTATTGATTATCACAATAAATTAACTGTAATAGCTTAGTCTCATTGACAGGTGATTTCTATTATCTTCTGATGCTTGCCAAAAAGCTTACAAGTTAAAATTTTTATCTTCAACAAAGAAGAACAATCTCAGAATTTTATAGAAAGGACTATACCATGAACTTTTTTAAAAATTTATTAGAGTGACATTGGTTAATAAAATCATACAGGTTTCAAGTGTATGATTCGATAACACATCATATATATATTGCACTGTGTGTTCACCACCCAAAGTTAAAATTTCCTTCCATCGCCATATATTTGACTCCCCTCTCTACCACCTCTGCTCCTACCTTCAATCTGTATCTGTTTGTTTGTCATGTTCATTTGTTGCTTCCAGTTTTATGTCCCACATGTACTTTTAATTGTTGATATTTCAACAAACAGGCTCAGGAATAACAACTTCGGAGCATAAAGATAACAATACTTGTACAATTGTCAGGTATATTTGGAAACCAGTCGGGATTTTCAGGATTCTTTTTAGTTCGGAGGCAGACGACTTCACAAAAATAATCTGATGACCCAAATGCAGCAGAACAACAAATAAATACATAAAACTAAATGAACTAATAAGGGAAATCTACTTATAGTTATTTGGTTTGAAATATTGATGGCATTTATTTTCTGATGCTTGTATGAAAAAGTCCTGTCTTTTACTTGGAAATTTGTTTCTAACTCTGGACATTAAATATTACTCTCACCAGCAAATGAAACATTTTAAATATTGCTTCTAACTCTCAGTGCCTCCTTCAGAATTTAGAACTAAATACCTTCACTGAGTCCCCATACGATATATGGAAATAAACTGACTTGTATGGGGTCAAGAAGAAGCTGTCTTTCCTTCACCAGCTATCAAATTCTTATTAAAAAAAATTTAGGCACTGCATCTCAACAGAGAATTTTACTGTATACAATTTTGACCGTTGTTATACAAGGTCATGTCTGAGTATCATATTTGAAAATAGATGGCATGTAATTAGTTATGGAAATCTCACCATTAAAGAGGAAGTGTTATATTTTATGTGTGAAAGCAATGCCTACAAATCCCACCCAAGAAAACTTACCTGGTACCTGTTATATGCTCGAAGCCTCCCAGGTCGAAGTATCATCATTTACTGGCTGTTCAGGAATCTCAGCGTATTTGGGACTTCAAGTAAAAATGAATTGACCAGAATCTATAAGCAATGAAGGTGAAATCTTGGTGGGTAGATTTTCTTAGGCCTGGTTTCCTAGTCTTGGGACAGGGAAAAAAAAAAAGAAAGATGCTTTTAAATTATTGGATCCTGTATTACTAAATGAAATTACTCAGCAGAAATTAATCTTTTGGTCTCTATAGTTGCTCAGTACTAAATGTTCAAGAAGGCTTTTATGGTTGTTAAAACCTCCTACTGAACTAGGTAAACAATCAAGCCAAAACATAATGAAACCAGCCTTTTGTAGATGTGTGATCAAAATAATCTAGAGGTTATTTATGCTCCAAAGAGTAGACTATTAAGCTAAATTATTTAAAACTTGAAATAATGCAAAAAGGTGGGTGGCACAACTTTTCAATATCATAATGGGGTGTTGTTTATCAGATAAACCCAGTATTATTTAAACATCTAAAGGAATGTATCTGTGCTTGACTTGGCTATTTACTATTAATTAAATATACTGTCTTTACAACATATATGTTAACTTGTAGATATTGACTAGGAGAGACTAAATTTAAGAATAACTGCTGGTGAATTTACCAATGACAATGAACTTCAAAGGAAGAAGGAATCTTTTATTGAGCATCATCCAAGTGTCAAAAACTATATATTACTCAAATAGTCATAAAACCACCTTGAGTGATAAGTATTATTATCTTCATTTTACAAGTTAGAAAGTTAAAGTTCAACAGGTAAAATGATTTGCCATATTATTTAGTGAGTAAATGGTGGAGCCAGGTGTCAGACCCTGAATGTTCTTTTTAAAACCTATGCTCTTTTTACTACATTATTCTACCCCCATAGTATAAACTTTTTTCTAATGACCACGAAGTTATACCTGGCACTTCTGCAAACCAAAAATGATATCTAAATGTCACCAAATATGTATATATATATATTATGCATATATGCTAGTTAGAAAGGCAGAATTTCATGATGGAAAATATATGTTTTGCGTGCATAGAATAAAAGATCTATGAGTCATCCCCTGCAACCCTATTTAGTTGAAGACTACTCTTTATCATCTAGCTAGATGGCAATTAGAAGTGTGTGAGACAAAGTATCCCTTAGGAAAAACTGGCTAAAGAATAAATCATTTAAAGTGCTTTACAGACATTATCTAATATATTTTCACACATCCCTGTGAGCTACACAGCCCTATACAAAAAGGAATCCTAATTTGTTTATAGACTTCAAAGGTGATATAGTGTAAAATGAAAGGCCAAGATGCTGCTAACAAGATTAGACTTACCTGAGGCCTAGAGCAGTTTCCGCCATCTTAGCTGAAACACCACTAAGTTAATTAACCTCTATTGTTTTCCTTAACCTGTTTAATGAAAATGTCAGTACCATTTGGGCCAGAAGGCTGTGAAACCAGGCAGGTCATTTAGAATATTTTTTCTCCTCTTCAAGTTGCCCCACTCTGATCCGATCAATGGTTAACATCCTTCACCTTAGATACAATAGGAGATAGTCACATTTGCCTTCTCTAAAGGCCATGGTACCTTTTAAAAAAATCAGTGAACTGTGAATTTCCAGCTAATTTAAAACAGCTGTTCTACAGAAAAGAGCATTGGTCTTAGCCTATGACGAAGACCCAAGGCAAAATAATTGTTAGGCTGGCATCCATCCCTCTATTCCTTTATTTTTTTTTAACTGATAGAACATGTTGATTTCACCTTTAAAAAAAAAACAACTGTACAATTTGGGAATGGAGTGGGAGATGCAATTTTCTGTCCTACAGAAAGGATATTGAGTGCGATAAGGTAAGGCTGAAATTCACACATGAAAATTTAATATGTATTGTATTTTCTGGGTTTTAATTTTTAAACATACTTTGATGTAAACAAGAAGAAATCAGAGAAATGTTATGATAATATTTCCCAAGCTTATCCCCACTCTAGTGTTCTCCATGTCAGTAAGTGGTCCCTGAGGCTACCAGTTACTCAAGCCAGAAACAAGTCACCCTTGATTCTCCCACTCCCTTACCTCCCACATGCAATCCATCAACAAATTCTATTGATTTTACTTCTGAAATGTGTCCCCAATCTGTCCAGTTTTTTCTCATCTCCTCTGCTTTCACCTTTGTCCACACCAATAAAGTGAATGAGGCTACCTGGGTAGAGTAAAGAGCTTTCTCAAAAGTGCAGAAGTTTAGGAAACACTACAATTGGTAACAGAAGGAAAGGAGACAGAAGAGAAGCTAAAAAGGTGGGAGAAACAGAATACAATTGAGATAAGCAGAGAATTTAGACAGAAAGGATCAGATACCTCAGGTCTACTATGTAGCATTTCCTAGTCTGAAGACAAATACAGGTGTGAATACAAGGTGAATTCAGAATGTGTTTCTTATATTTAAGACAAATCATGTACAAAATAATAAGTTTACACAATTTATAGATGATTACCAATATTTCTGTATAGTTTTTCATGATAAAATCCTTCAGATTAAAAAAAGACTAAAAACATATAATAAAATAATTGAATAATACTTTAGAATTTTTTATTCTTTTGATTCAGTTTTTGACCATGTGAGTAAATACAAATCAGGCATTTGTTTTTTGTTTTGTTTTATTCTGTGTACACTCAACTCGATCAAAGCATCCAAAGGCCAATGTTCAAATTCATTGTGATAAAAACAAGTTTTCAATCTTCTACATGAAATTGTTCACTTGTTCAGACAAGCCAAAATTCAACTTGGAAAACATTTTTCTACTTCAAAACCTTAAAAATTTGAATAAAAGTGTCTCAAATTCCTCCAGTGTTCTTCATTAAATGATATTTAATCTGATTTTAAGAAATATTAATATTTATTAAGTTCAAGGCATATTCATATATTAAAAGATAATTTTTAGAAGAGGGTATAGTATGACTTTCATACAGATATAAAAGAACATGTGTCAAATCTTTTACTTAATTCATTAATTAATGAGGGAACCAGTAAGACATTAGAATTGGTTCAAAGGAGAATTCAAAACACCACACATTTTTGGACATTAAGAATGCTGAGATAAATTTGTTTAACAAATATAAAACTTCAAAACTGCTCAATATCCACAAGGCAATAATTGAGTGATTCCCAATGAGAAACAATTTGCATTTCTATGAACAAGAACCATTTGTATTACTATAAGTATTATATAACTTACAGTAATGTAAAATAATTCAAAGACAAGAAAAGATTCAGAGACCCTATAGAATCAGATAATCTGGACAATGCCCAGTTTTCCATTGAAGACAACCCTAATATCTTGGTCTACTTCTAAGCTTTTCACAAATTTCCCCTATAAATAATATAAAAAGAACTAACTCTTTGTGTCCCAATGCCTAAAATCTGGAGGGAGAGGAATGAAGAAGAGGAAGATAAACATAATAACTAAAGAGATTATAAGGCACAGTGGGACATATTCCAAAAGACAGAACTGATAATTTTCCAGTACGCACAATATGTACAAATAAGGAAAATCTCTGTTCTGATTGGATGGTGTCTATGCTGAATGCATACTTAAGCATAGACAGAAATAAAGAACTATGGAAAATCAGAGGAGGGAAAGAGTTATATTACAATAAGGAGCCTTAGGATTTAGTTCATGAAAGAGGCAAAATGGAGCACGTCTTTAAAGGAGAAAGTTTTTCTGATTGTGGTAATCATTTCGCAAAGTATGCATATATGAAATTAACACATTGTACACTATAAATATAAACAAATTTTGTCAATTACATCTCAATAAAGCTGGAATGGGGAAAGAAAGAAGAAAGGTAGAATAAGTAGAATATGATATACTGATGAAAAATATCTCAAGCTCAGGGAATAGTAAGAGAAAAGTGACAGATACATAATGTTCCTAGCTTATAGTTAATATGGTTAAATGAAATGAAAGTTAAGCAGAAGAAATAGAGATTTAGGCCAAAGCATAGACAACTTTGAACATGTTAGGAATTCATTTTGTTCCAATAGGCAGTCATCAAAATTTTTAAGCAGAGAAATCACAAGATCAAATATAAGCCTGAGACAAATAATTCTAGCAGCAATTAGGATAAAAGAGATTGAAAAGTGAGAAATTAAAGGCATAGAAGCCAAAAGAAATGAATTGCAATGGTCAGACTGGAGTCCTAACCAGAACACTGTGAGAAGAAAAGAGCTTTGAAGAAAACAGAATGAATAGGAGGATATGGTGATTCACCAAGTAAGAGATTCTAGGTTTTTGACTGTACACTCATATTACTTAAAAATTTGAGCATGCACCCCTCCAACTTATTTTAGTTATAAAATATGTACTGCTCTACTAATGACCTAAAATAACACATGTAATTTGAGACATTCATACATGCTCACAAACTTCTTTGCTCTCAGAGACAGAGCTTTAATTCATGTTTGGATGCTTAGTTTCTAAATGTTTTCTTAATTTTGATGGCTTCATATCAGTAGTAACTCCCAGCTCTAAGTACCTTATACTTACAGCAAGATTCATGGTTTACAGTGAGTGGATATAAATCCTTATTTCAAACAATCTTGATAATTTCAAATTTTTTTCTGATTTCTTGCAGATTTAAGTTGTCCATATATGCATATGTCATGTACATAATGTTTTTAAATATAATGTATAAACATACCTTTTTTAAAACTGTGTGATGTAACTGATGAAGAACTTGTATTAGGAGTAGAAGAGTCCATTTTGTATGTTCTTCCTGCTACTGCTTGTATGAATGGAGTCATCTTCAATTCACATTTCTCATAGGGATTTTTAAAATCACTTTTCATTTTGTGAGTTTAAGTGAAAGCAAATAATATAATCTGTGAATCCATAGGCTTTTAGGCACAATACGCTCTCCCCTCAGGATTCTTCTCCAGGTGCACTTGACATGACTTTACATATAGACCAAATTAGAGTACTGGGGAAGTCCTTTTATTAGATATTAATGAAGTCTTATTTTATTACAGTTAGGAATATAAAAATAACTTTCTAGGTCCAACATGAGCTACTCCTGCCACAGGGTTCCACGTTAGCAAACCAAAATTTAGATAACTTTCCTGTCCCCATAAATGCTCCACTTGACCAGAAATGCAGTACATCCAGTCAATCAATCCCCAAGTCTGGGCTCTATACTTATTTCCTGTCTCTTCTCATCACAAATAGGGTCAACTATGTGGCCCCATCCAATCAGATATTTTCTATTTTTCTCTTCTTTGTTATTTATTTTTAATGCTATAAAAGCTTCCTGCCTTCCATCTATTTTGCAGTTCTCTGAAAGGAGACTATCCGCTTCAATAAGTGTTAAAGTTTGTTTGGCTCACCTAAATTGTTTTCTTTAATCATTTTTAACAGGGATTAACTATAAATAGACATTTTAGTAATTTGTTCTGACTCTCCAATGACTCATCTTGTGAACATGTCCCCCATTGAAAACCCATACTTTTAGATTAGAGAGAGTAGAAAAAAATGAGTCAAAGATTAGCAGGACCAACTTGAAGGATAGTGGTGTCAATGACCTAAATGGTAAACACAACAGGATGAATGGGTTTAGAAGAAAAATAAAACCAGTTTCCAACATGTTGAGTCCAAGGGACCAAGAGATAACTTAATGAAGGTGTATAAGAGAGGTCTGGAGCACATGAAAGGAATCCAGGTTACTACATGCATGGATCCAGTGTGATAGTCGAAGCCAACTCATAATGGGAAAAAAGCAAGCAAATCAGAGAATCCTGAAAAGTATTTTCATATAAGGGGTTTAAAAAAGCAAGAGGACTCCTCTTAGAGATGCAGAGAAAAGGAAAGAAGAGAACCACAAGGAGGTAATGGCATGGAAGCCATAAAGAGAAAATTTCAAGAAAGCAAATATGTCAACTATGCTACACAGTCAAAATGGATAAAGTTAAGATAAAGACATTGGATTTGCTAATTTAGGATATGATTGACATTTGAAAGAATGATTTAAGTAAAGTAATAGGAGAAGACAGTTTTCAAGTGTTTAAATAACCAATAAGTAGTTGGGGTGAAAAAAATGGGAACAGTAACCATAAATTGTTCCTTCAGGAAGTTTGATTGTTAAGGAAGAAGAGAAATTATGTAGTAAATTAAAGAAGGTGCTTTAAATAACAAGCATTTGAGTTTATATGTAGAGCAAACAGTGAGGTATAAATTGTAGGTAGAAATAAAGAAGAAATCTTATGAGACCAGTTCTCAAATGAAATGGTATTGATTAAATCAAGAACACAGATGAAACCTAGCTTTGGGAAGGAGGAAGAGGAACTATAGTTAATAATATTTTATTGCATATTTCAAAGTTGCTAAGAGAGCAGGTCTTAAAAGTTCTAAGCATTAGAAAAAATGTAACTATGTATGGTGACATGTTAACTAGACTTAATGTGGTGATCATTTTGCAATATATGCAAATTTTGAATCATTGCATTGTATATCTAAAATTAATATAACAGCATATATCGATTATACTTCATTAAAGAAAATCACATCAGTATAAACAGGATACAGTGGAGCAGGAACTATTTACATCCAAAGATTTTTACCTCAAAACCGTGCTCTTCCTATTGAACTGGTTGCTTCATTTAGGTCTCGTTTTCCTGTCCTCTTTATCCCCATGACCTCCTGTAGTACAATGGGAATAAGTATTTGGTTTTAATAAAAATGAAGGAAAGAGATAAAGTGTGATAGTTTTTTGTTTTGTTTTGTTTAAATAATGCATCTTGAAAAAATAGTTTGAAAGCATCCCAATCAGACGATTTCTCTTTTTATCAGACTATTAGAAGGGTGGGGTAATCTGTTAAACATTAGTAAACATTTTGGACAGTTTAGGGGTAGGCAAATAAACTTGAAGCCACTAACTAGTTTCTAGCATCACCCAGACTTGAGCAGAAGAAAGTTCATTCTGATCAGAGGAATGTCAGAGGCAGGAAGACTAGATTTTTGAGCCAGTCCTCAGGAAGAATTAAAAGGATAAGAAATTCAGGCAAGAAAACATGCCTTAACCAAGGCAACAGCAAGGGAAAAGAAAGGAGGCAACATACTCGAGAGTTATTTAGAAGGGAGAATGGGAGTGGAGCAAGAGGATACCACAAAGTCCACATTATTCTTTCTAGATACTTGTCAGAGAAGGAAAGAGAGATGGAGAGGTAAACACACAGAAACACAGAGTCCATGATGTGCTTCACTAAAAAGAGAAGCTTACTGGTGGAAAAGAAACAGCCAAGAGAAAGGGAGAGTTTAAAGAAGACACAGAGAGAGGATGACTGACATAAGGATAACTGATGGAGTCATCAACACCCTCCAAAAGGGGAACAGGAAGAGATTCAGAGCAGAGGTAAGAGATTAGCTTTAAACTAGAGGAAAGAAAGGAAGAGGTCCACAAGCTATTTACAATATTTCAGAAAGCTTTCTGGAAATTGCAATTAAATAAAATGTCAAGTTTCTTTACTTTTGGCAGGCATTAAATCAACTCTGGAGGTTAACACTGGTTATCACACACATCAGAAATTCTAATTTGCTATTGACGACATCATAGAAATTTCTAGGATATGATTGGTGGAAATTATACTGATAGCAGAGTTATTTATCTGGTTTTTACAATATCTGATTTAATTCTCCAGCATGTGATCAACCTTGCATTAGAAGAGTGACAGCCAAAATTAAGCCAGCTTTTCCAGGGAACACTGCCTAGTGTTTGTATACTTATTTAACTATATTGCTTATTAGCATTACATCCATGACAGTGATGTATGTGATTTCATTTAAGTGACAAAATCTTTCAAGATATGGGGTCCACGGATGAAAACATAATAAAAAGAGTCCTTGGGTGAAAAGAATTGGTATGACAAGATCTCTATTGTCCCCTCATAGCTAACATTCTGTAATTTTAAGAGACACCTATAAAACACAAGTTCAGGAATGAATAAATGCAAAAGTTGTAAAGAATACTTGAAAACACCCCCAACGAACCAATGACTCACTCTAACCAAGGCAATAATCAATGACTCACTTTAAACAGGGCAAAGAAAAAAGGGAAGCAATGTGAAATAACCATTCCACCTGGAAAGCGGCACTGGCAAGACCAAAAATAAATAAAGGAGAGCAAAGGATAGATAGCAAGTGCCTAATAAAGGCAAAGGAGTATTTTCTTTATTAAAAACAAAACATTAATCAACTTTAGGAGCAGGAATGATTGTCATGAGCACACTTTTTTATGTTTGGCACATCCGCCTAGCCAACTCTTGTGTAAATACAGAGTGAGGTTTTTTCTCACCAATACCTACTAAGCTAGGCTCATTCTGCACTTTATACTTTGTACTTTGGTGTTTTTTTTCCTACTGAAAATCGGTAAACTGAAGACTTTTTTTTTTTTTTTTTTTTTAAAGTTAGAAGTGGGCCAAGGAGATGAGTTAAGAGTTAAGACTGGTTTTCCGTGGGTCGGGTGCTAGGGCTACTAGCAGTCTCAACATCTGGCAAGCATCTGTGAGCAGTTGAGCAGACCAGATAGTCTGAAGATAAGCATTGGTGACGTTGGGGTGACCTTCGTACCCTACTGAGCAGGTTCAGGGAGTAGAGAGCTCAGGAAAGGGTGTATTGGGGGAAGGAGAGAGTGTAACTATGTGTACTTTTCTTCTGGAACTGTACTTTTATTGCTCCAACCAGGGCTCAGGTAGCGACCAGTAAGTAAGTAAGCCAGCGGAAAGCCCGGGGGTCCACATTCAGGCCAGGTTGGAGCCCTGGTTCCCTCTCTTCACATCCCCATGTCTCTGCCGCCGCCGCCGCCGCCGCTTGCTGGCGCCCGTGACCCAATGACCCCGGAGGGCCGTCTGGGGCCCGTGACCCCGGAGCACGGGGCATCCGGACCCCCCTCGCAGGCGCAGCCGCTATTAAGGCAGGAGGCTAAAGGGGAGGAGGAGGAAGGGGAGGAGACAGGCGTCCCGGGCGCCTCGCGAACCGGCACGGCGGAGCAGCGGCGGCGAGGCTGCGGGGAGGCGGCCGAGGCGGCTGCGGCCGAGGAGGGGCAGGTGGAGGCCGGGGGCGCTGCGGCAGCGGGGTCAGGCTCCCCGGCTGGAGGCGCAGGTGGTGGCCGCGGAGACTGGCGGCGGCTCCTCGCCTGGCTGCGGCGGCGGCAGCCCCAGTGCTGCCCCTGTGCGGCGCCCCTTCCCCGCTCCGCCGCGCACTGTTGTCATGGAGGAACCAAGATGGCGGCTCTGGCCTACAACCTGGGCAAGCGGGAGATCAACCACTACTTCAGCGTGAGGAGCGCCAAGGTGCTGGCGCTGGTGGCCGTACTGCTGCTCGCAGCGTGCCACCTCGCCTCCCGCCGCTACCGAGGTGAGCGGGCCCTCCCCCTGCCCGGCCGGGGGAGGAGGCGACGCGGCGGCTGGAGGCCGCCCCCCGCGCCCAACACACGCCCACGTCCACGCGGCCGCCCGCGCGCCCGGCCCGCGGGGGAGGCGGCGCCCCCACGTGCGCCCAGCTGTCCCCCGCGGCGGGCCCGGCGCCCCCGGCCGCCCTGGTGGGCCCCGCCCCGTGGTTCTGGCTACCCGAGCCGTCCGCCCTGGGGCCGGGGGCGCCACGCCGGGCCTGGCCCGGAGGAGCTGCCGGGGTCCCGGTTCCAGCGCGAGGCGGCCTGGGGGACACGCGCCAGGCCCGGGGCCTGCGTGTGGGAGGTCGGACAGGCGGCCCTCGGGGGGCCAGCCCGGGACGCACGAAGGCAAAGGCCTCCCTGCAAGGGGGCGCCTCCGTCCGCAGGGGGGTCAACGATTCTGCGCCCTGGGGGTCAGGCTCTTTAGCCTTTGTTTAATCAGGTCTCTGCCTTGTAATAGCAGGGCCGAGCTGTTGTTGGACAGCGGCAAGGGCCGCCCTGTTTTCCTTTGGCACTGGGGGGTGACAGCTGGCAAATGATGCCGTTGGCCAAATGGAGGAGGTGTCACCCAGCCTTTGTGATTCAGAAACGTTTGAAGGCTTCTGGTTGCACACTTTTTACAAAATAAAGGCACTGGGGCAGATATGTGAAAAGAAGGGGTTGACCAGTCAAGGTGGGCAATGAGAGCAAGTTGGAAGCAGTTTGAAAGGAGGCCTTCTCTGCGGGTTTTGAGGTTGGTGTAAAGGGGAAAAGTAAATATGACCTTATTTCAGAACGAATTATTTTGTCAATAATCAAGGGATATTTACTTGTCCTTGATTGATTTAAAAAATTAGGAGAGACTGACCGGCTGCGAGAAATTAATAATGATAGGATCTTTTATTTTTTGCTCTTAGTATTATCGAAGCCATTATCAGGACAGCTGTTGGTGACTGTGAGATTAATTGGTCAAGATGTAATAATGTGTAATGGAGAGGTAGGCATTTAACGCTGTTCCCATTTCACTTCACACCACTTTGGCAAAATATCCAGTAAATGGGGTACTGGAATCCGAGCTCTCTTCTCATCCCAGGAAATCTTTCAAAGTGTAGAACATTTTGATCAGTTTTGCTGCCTTATTTTCTCCAGTATTTGAGGATTAAAAATCTTGTATTCTAGTATCATGCTGGATGAATGGCTCTTTTATACAAAGACACAAAATGGATTTAAACAAATAAATTCTTTATACCCTTTTAGCCTTTCTCCTCCACTCTCCTATAGATCACAGCCATAGTACCTGGCAGGGCATTGCGTCATCCTTCAACTACAGTTACTGTTAACAGATCATATGCAAAATAAAACAAGCAATGTTGATGCATTAATTTGTGATTTTGAAGAAAGTTTTCTAACACCATTAATCACATGCTAGTTTGGTATAAGATAATGGTAATCTAACCCAATTTTGTGTAATTTTGACGCTTTAGTCCTAAAGGTAAACATCTAATCCCTCCCGTCCCTCCTTTAATTGTGCTTCTGTCTTTTGATAAGCTTGGATACTAATTATTATATTTAGATTATTTCATCCTTTCAAGATCTGTCATCAGCAGGGAAAATAGAATGTCAGATGGAACTGTATGATTCAGTGTGGCAATCTGGGGTTGTTTATAAAGCCTCCTTCAGAAGCTAGTCATCAGCTTTCCTAGGTGCTTCTGTGCCTTGAGTGTGAAGCAGTACACCTGGTGTGTGTACTTGCCCAGACTGAATGTCAAGAACTTGAGCCAGAGACTGAGAAAGTCTTACCAGGAACTTTTTAGCCATCCTTACGCTTAGGCATTGTCAAACTGAGTCAGAAGCAATGCTGTTTAACACAAAGATAACCATACACTTGAATAACATTATCAAATCTTTAGAATAAGAAAGGGCCTTATTTTAGATACTGAGGTTTAGGCTGTATATTAAAATCTCCAGTGTGTGGGTATGAGAGTGCCTCAGGCAAGGTAGAGTGAATTCAGTTTGAATACACATATTCAGTATCTCTTGCTTTATTTACAAAATACAGCAAGTAAAAGAAACAGCAGAAAGTAAAGCTTGGCAAACACTACATGCTAACTAGCATTGATCAGATTATATATACCAGGTACTGTTCTACTAAGGGTTTTACATGTTTTAATTCATTTTGTATTTACAGCCATTCTATGAGGTATATACAATTACAATTACCTTATTCTATCCTCTCTCCTTGCCTCATTTCTAACATTTTTGTAATCAGGATGAGTTTTTAAAACTTTGATTGTATGTCAAAGTTTAATTGATAATATCTTTCCTACTGTTAAATAAAATAATGATGTGTCTTATAATCAATGCTCTTAGAGTCATCGAATTATAGTATTATTTACATTTTATAGATGAGTCAGTCATGAGAGGTTAAGTTGCCTAAGGAGACACAATTAGTCAGTAACTGAGGTAGGATTTAGAACCCAGTCAGTCGACCTCATGCCATTATGTTGTACTCTGCCTTTCTCAGAGCTTCTTATACAGTGGCGATGCATAGAAGATGAAGTGAGAAAGCATTTTCCAGAGGGACATGTATTAAACCATTTAGAAACATTGACTTAACCTCACAGTACCAGCCAAGAGTTTTCCTATTCTTTCTCCAGTAAATCGGTGATTTTCTAAAAGTTGCATGTATAAAACTTCAAAATCTGACCAGTTTACTTTTTATTACCTATGTTTTTGTTTTTTCCTTCTTCCTAAACTCCAGACACACAGTCTAAATATGCTTTTCCTTTTACATATCTAACAAACGTCTGATTTTCTATGGCTTCTCTCTTGGAAAGAAGGTACAGAGTTTTCCAAGGCCTGGTTCATATGTTACTACCACAGAAGTAGGAATTAGGAATTCAGTGTTTCTATAGCAGTAAAAACTTATCATGTTGTATTATAATTTGTATCTGTCTCCCCCACACAAACTATGAGCTTCCAAGAGTATTTTTTATTTATCTTTAAATCATCAGAGCTTAACACGCAGTAGGAACTCTATAAACAATTGTTGGCTAAATAGATTCTTAAAGTCCTTATTTCTTTCTGTTTTCCTCCTTGCATTTGGTTCTTTTGCCCTGAGTTTCATGTTCTAATAGCGTGTTTTTATATTGACTATAAATGGTAGGAGGTTTTTTTGCATTATTTTATTTTCACTTAACAGTAGAATGACATTTTAAAAAATATTCTTTTAACTATTTTTTCAAAATTTTATCAATCTCTGACATTACTGAATTACAAAATGTCAACTAATATTGTGATTACCAACTAAAAACATCAATTTTATGACAAGAAGCCAGTATCTATAGCACTAGGGGTAGTTCCAATCTGGATATATTTTAATTTTTTAATTGATAAAGTGAACTTCAAATGCTTTAATTTTTTTGAAATCTAATTCTTTTCTATCACTTGGCATATGAAATGCAAATGTTAAATATTGCATGTTTTAGGTAAAGGTTAAGTTCAGAGCCTCAGAAATTAAAGCAAGAAAGAAGCAGCTATAGGTTTTTTAGCCTTTTCTTTCTTGGACTGCTAGAAAAATCCTGATCTGTATCATACCACTTGTAATGAGGCAGTACTAGCTTGTCTAAAGAAAAATGTAAATTTTTCAACACAGACTAAAGTATAACTTGCTGAATTTTAGGCGAACAAAATATACTACAGATCATACTGTAAACTTTATGATCTGATATTTTAATAGTTGGTAGTAAGAAACAAAGCTCTGATAAATGATTCAGTCTCAAGGCACAGTGTGCTAGGGGTATTTTATTCAAAGAAAGATAAGCTACCCTTTATTTTGCACATCAGGTGTTTTCTTTAGTTGTTACATTTATTTTTCAGCTTTTTTTTACCTGTTTGTCTTTTACTTATTTTGCTTGTTTCTCCTGTCTTTTCTATTATAGAAAAATCATGCATAAAAACCTGAGACTTTAGACTGACAAACCAGAATGCTTATGCTTAAGATAACATAATGAAGAGGAAGACAGCCATTCATCTAGATAATCTTAGTATTGGAGATAGCTGAAGTAGATAATTCTATTCTTTTAGTTAGTGTGTGTGTGTGTGTGTGTGTGTGTGTGTGTGTGTGTGTGTGTGTGTTCATAGCTTGATTGAGCACTTGGCAACTTTCATCTCACGCTGGTTATATTAAAGTAGCTATCAAAATTATATGAGGTGATTGAAAATGGGGTTTTTATTTTGCTTTCCTTTGAGGTTTTTCTGGATAAATTCTGAAAGGAAAATATGTGCCAGCATGGATTACATATAGTAGGTATACATAATGAAATTGTGGCTCATTAACTTATTTTAACATCTTGATTTACATTCATTGATTTGATCTAAAAAATATTTCTTTTCCAGAAGAAGAGAACTTTTAGAGTATGGAATTTTGTGGCATTTTCTTTTCTAAATCAGGTTAATTTATTTTTAATCAGATTACAATAGTATTTATTATTACTACTACTTTTGTTATTTTTCTGACAAATACAAATATTTAAAAAGTCTCTTTTTTGTCTTTTCAGTTTTCTAGTTAGCAATTCTCTTACTTTTCTAACATGTCTTAATATTAGAGTCTCTCTATTAAAAGAACTGGTATAGTTTGTCTTCTGATTGGACCTTAACCGATATACAGAGATTATTAAATTCAGATATAGGATTATTAAAAAAAAAATTTTATGCCATAAAATATTTTAAGAAGAGTCATCATCAACAAGCATTCATTAGCAAATTAAGAATATCTTTCCTAGAAAGACCAGTAGTTTCAAAATACTGTATTTACAATGCTTTTTGTTTAGTGACAGCTTCGTACTTGGTTTGCTATAGGGTTTTTCTAATATGGGTTCATCAGATGAGAGCTGTTGTTTTCCCACTAGCTGGCCTTTAAAAACAACGTGTGAGTAGTAGTATTGAGGAAGTAAAGAACTTTGTATTTTTAAACACATTTTCTGTTGGAGAAAAAACTGTTTAAGATGTTGGATTGTACTTTCATTTCCAGAAAATCATATTCATAACCCATATATAGGTCATTAACAAATATCATAATCCCATACACTGAAGATTGATCCAGGTATGTTTCTGTTTAGGCTTCTATTAGAAAACAAAAATAACTACTTTTTTAAAAAGGAGAAAGGAAGAAAAAGAACAACTCCACAGAATTAATACCCAGTTATTTGCAACTTCTTAAACTTTTTTAGAAAATGAGTGTGTTAACTAACTTTTCATTTGCTTTAATAGATGTATTAAACAGGTAGAAATGCCATAAATATGGAATTTTTATCATAATTTTAAACATTTACTAGATTTTTAGTAAAAGCATTTTTACTATGTGGCCATTATAAAAGAATGCAGCATGAGTGCTGTTTTTAGGAAAATAACTTAATTGTATGCTCCTATAGTCCTTTCTTCATTCCTAGGTTATATATGTAGCTTAATTTTGTTTTTTTTAGAACTAGAACTAGTTTTTAATAATTGGAAAGAATTAAGAACTGATTATTTATAGTTTCCTTAGAGAGATGTTATTAAAAAAATCTTTGAAATACAAGAAAACCTGCACAGGCTAAATATATAATTGCAAAAATTTAATAATTGATATTTTGCTTTCCACCCACACAATAATACAATATTTTCACTTTCTTGTTCCGTTTTAGAATTTATGATACTGAGGTAACAACACTTCCATTATTTATGCATACCTATGTTGCATTTGTATCACCTTTTTTTCTGTATATTTGCCAAATAGATAACTGGATTGAGAAGAGAGATATGTGCTACTTTAAATATCTTTGGGTCTTCCCTATCCCTCCCCTAAATGATTCAGCACAATTTTTGTTCTATAATATTCCTTACCAGACTCCCTATCCCAACCTTACCTATTGGTAAAACAAAGTATGCTGTTTTAACTGTTCATAAAGAATTTTAGATTAAATTAAATCATATATATATATATATGTTTTATTATAAACGCATGGTTAATCTAAACATCTCATTTTTGCCTCATCCTTTTGACATTATTGAATTTTTTTAATGCCTCCAACCCCCTTTAAACTTCTTCCGTCTTTAAGCCATTGTACAGTAAAATGGCCAAAGGAAAAAGGTGACTACCTGTGCCAGTTTACAGGGAACTGTAAGGTTTCCCCCATGTGGAACTTTCTATGTAACCTGTGACAGTCCCTAACAAACAGGGAGGAGTCGGTTGGTCATCCTAAAGGAAGACAAGAGGTAGCAAGAGGAGTAGAGAATACTAATAGCTGAAATCTGCAATTTATTACTGATACTGATTGTGTTTATCTTTGGCCACCTTGTGGATAACATGGTTTTAAATTTTAAAGTCTTTCTAAGACTGTAAAAGGATGTAGTTTTATTAAGCGTTTTAAGAGGTTCTTGAATAAGTCTTTTTCTCTGCTCACACATTTACGGAGTAGGGATAGTATACTTCATCACAGGAAAGTTGTGAAAATTAAGACGTTTATAAAATATTTCAATATTAACTAGGTTTCCAGATATGATAATGTACTGTGTATTGCAATAGTTGAGTAAGAGGAAATCATTTCCAACTCTTAAACATTTCTTTCTAGCTAGAAGTAGGAGTGATAAACAGATATAAAGGCTAGTTTGAGATTGAAATGATGTCCTTAGAAAAAAAAACTGAAGCAGAAGGAACTGCCAAAGCACTAAATGTAGCATGTAGGAGTTAGTGTCTCATAGGGTCAAGTACCTGTCATTAGTGGCTCTTATCATTGTTAAATGGTAATATACTGATATTTGTCATGTTTCTCATGGATGAGAACAATGCACCTAAACGGTATAGTGAATCATAGAAAACTTTGTACTTTCTCATCTCAAAGAGCTTACATGGGGTCAGATAACCAACATATGAACATTTAACTATCGTTTACAACACTTTCGTTTAACTGTTATAGGCAATGATTCATGTGAATACCTTCTTTCAAGTGGCAGATTTCTTGGAGAGAAAGTTTGGCAACCTCACAGTTGTATGATGCATAAATACAAAATCAGGTAAGATTTCTTCATTTTGTTGTTTGTGTGGTTTTTGCTATGATAGATCATACTCTCTAATGGAGAGGGGTAGATGATACTTCTCTGTATGATGGTAGAGAATTGCTGAAGGAGGGTAAGGTTAAGGGTGAGTCCGGGTTATGATTCCTGCCCAAAAGCATTAGGGAAAGAGCTTTGGCCGGCCTGTTTTATCTCAGGATGAGTAGAGACCCAAGGAAATAGCCCTTAAGTGAAAGAAGGACCTGTTTTGGGACTGGGATAGCCACCTCATGGACTTGTTCAGAAATAATGGATTTAAAGTAAATATGGTTAGAATACATCTTAAACACTTAATAGATGGGATTTCTTATTGTTGAGAATCAGTTAATCATACAGGGACTGGTTGAATGAGCATGGCCACCTATTTTTAAAGCAGCGTGACTGCATGTACAACAGTCCTGTACTACTTTTTTCACAAACTGTGTGCTTCGAAATGCCAATATGCTAATTTTACTTATTTTAATTAATGTTTCTTTGTGATTTCAGTGAGGCAAAGAACTGTCTTGTAGATAAACATATTGCATTTATTGGAGATTCCAGAATCCGTCAATTGTTTTATTCTTTTGTAAAAATAATTAATCCTCAATTCAAAGAAGAAGGAAATAAGGTAAAATTCATCTATTCTCTTCATTAGGGTTTTGTTTTAGAAGTTGACCAATTGAGTAGGTTTAGGAGAAATGTGCATCTTCACATTAATACAAAGAACTATAAATGTTTTCCTTTGCTTGTTGGAAGGATGGAGGGGAAAAAGGGATGATTTGCTATAATTGGGAACATAAAAAAAAGGATGCGGGTGAAGTGTCGATTGGCAAGCCTTTTATTAACTTAAACTTTTAGTTTTCAGAAATAAATTCTTTCCATGAAAAAACTTTTAAAAATTTCTTAGAAAAAAAAGAAAAATATCCTTTATTCTCCTTTTAATATTTGCCATTTCTTTTCAGTTTCTTTTTTTAAAAACGTGTTTTAGCATGTACAATTTTGTCTTGCTTCTTTCCCTACCACTTATTATAATTCACCATATTATTATATAATCAATGTAAGTGTCTTCATGATGGCAACATACTATTGAGTGGGTATAATGTAATTTTGTATAATCCTCCCTTTTTAAAAACTTTTTGTAGTTTTTTATTTTTTTTATTTTGCAATTTAAAAGAGGACATGTGAAAATTTTGCTTTTTAAATTATTTCCTTAGGGTGGGATCACTACAAATGCAAATTTTAGATTAAAGTATATAGATACTTCAAAAATTATTGATTGTATTGCTAAACTTTTAATTTATACTGTAAGCAATGTACATCAAGGCCTAATTTTCCTCAGCCTTGCTAGTACTGGGCAGTCATGCTGTATAATTAAATCAACAGTGTAACAATAAATTTATGCTCTTTTTATAGAAAATTTCTTATTTTAAAAATATGTCTTCTTGGTAAGCATTCTTCTAGCAGAATAAACAAAAGCTAACACACACAGATATTTTTAAAAACTTACAAATATGAAGACCTATATATATGTTTGTTGATAATTAATTTTTTTTAAATTGCATCGTATAATCCTTCTGTTTATCCATTTTTAAGTGATCCAAGGTTCTAATCCCTGTCCTCAACTGCGTATGATTGGGAGTAAGGGAATGGCAAGGAGAGAAAAGTGAAGTACGAGAAAGTTGAGAATTATAGGGGAAATAGCTCATGAATTTATGATGAAAATCTGCCTGTACACATCACCTTGCCCTGTGGGAAGGGGCCAAAAAATTAGCATCTTCACAAGTAAGTAGGTAGGCACATAGTGATGATGGTAGTGGATACTAAAGTCTTAGGAACTATTCCTTGTGAGAAGAGTCCTTAGAATGTTAGATGTTTTGTCCTCTAGGAAAGAGTACTATAGATTTAAAGCTGAATAATGGAAAATAATAAAGTCATCTTATCAACATATTTGGTATTTATAAATGTAGTTTCCACTTGTATTTATACACATAAAATTATACAGACGAGTTGAAACTAATGACATGAAATTATCATAGTTCAAAGTAAAAAAACTTTAGTAAACTTCTAAAAAGTAGAGAGGTTTCTGATTTCAAAGAAACAGTTTTTAAATTTCTATGCTTAGAAATATTCAATATTTATGTTAAATATAAATATTATATTTATTTCTGAAAATTGGAATAATAGATTTGTTAGTTCAAAAAAGCTTTAATGGTTTAGTCTACGGCCAAAAGTAGGTACAATATAGTACATTGTTTCTGAGCCCTAGTTATAACACCTAGGTTTCCAATTTTTATTTTCTAGATGTGCACAGTTACCATGTAATTATCAAATAAGATACCTTTAAATTTATATGCATTTAATAAAGAAACAAAGACAGCTCGTCATGGTCTTAAAGGGACAGTTACTGAGAAACTTTAATTCATACTGCTTATGGAACATTTGAGAAATTATGTTTTAGTTCTCTTGTCTCTGAACAATTTGAGGATCAGGATTGTGTATTATTTATTGTTTTTTAAAAATATATTTGTGTGCTTACTATAGCCTGGCATATTGTAAAAGCTGATGATGATGATGATGATGATGATGATGATGATTTTAAACTTAGTATGGGTTTGGGTGGAATAGGAGTATTGCAATAATTCTTGTTTGAATTTGTTTCTTTTCTACATTGAGGCAAATTTTTTTAGAAAAGAAGCTTTAAAGTAGGACTTTTTTCATACTATATTTTATGGAAGACTAATTCTGTGTGAAGCTCTGGTCAAATAAGTTTGGACAGAGCTGGATATCATATCTCTCTCTTAGATGGTATTAATTTAGGCTAGGATATTAAAAACTTGAGAAGTCTTGCAGTAAAGAAACCTGTTTGTTTTGCTTCCAACCAGTGGGCAAGCTAGGTACTCTGGGGGCTCCTACCTCAAACTAACTAAATCATAGATTTAAAAAAAATACTTGTTGATGTATTTCTAGACTTTGAGGAAGTAGGAGACACTCCCCCAAAAGGGACAAACTATGAGGCAAAACCAGAGATGAGAACAATAACAGTAGGCATGCAGTAGAGATTCAGGTTGCCCTGAAGCCAGATGCCAATAACCATAATGCTCTATATGTAAAAAACTAAGCTTTGGACCAGCATATTTCTCAGTAGTAATATTGAAAGCCAGAGGACAATAAAATAATAGCTTTAATGTTCTGAGAGAAAGTAAGTTTCAATCTAGAATTGTACACCTTGCGTGAAAATTTCTCTATTCTTGAAATATAGGGCATTTTCAGATAAACAAAAACTATGAGGGTTTATTGTCACATAGACTTATACTAAAGGATTTTCTGAAGGATAAACTTCAGGAAGGGGGAAAATAAAAAAATCTGAAATGTAAAAGCAACGGCTAAAGAAAATAGTAAATGTATATGTAAATATAAACAGTCCCTGTATAAAATAATAATGGCTTTTTACACTTTATAAAAGACTACTAAAGAACTGGCCAATAATAGGATATAAGTCAGAGGGAAATTATCACAAAGTATTCTAATGTCCTCCTTATTCTTTAAGGTGTTATCTTACTGTAAAACTTAAAGACGCATAGTAAAACTTCAAGGGTGAGTATTAAAAATATAGAATTAGGATGTGTAAATTCCAAACCAGAAGAAGAAAAAAAATTAACCAAAACCAAATTTACTTAATGCCAAATATGTTTTATACACACACACACAAATCCATATCCATACATACACGTGCGCATATATATATATATATATATATATATATATACGCGCGCGCACACACACACACACACACACACACACACACAACCATTTATATGTACACGCAAAACATTGGTGTTTACATATATGTATATAAAAATATGTATATGTGAAGGAGCTAGAAACCAAAAAGTAAGGTAGTGGAAACATTTATAATCAAAATAAATAGAAGTAGTTTAAACTTATCAACTAAACACAGATTTTCAGATTGATTTTAAAAGAACTTTCTGCTGCTCAAAAAGATATACCTTAAAGCAAATTTTAAGGCAAAAAGTGTTATCAGGGATATAGATAATTTTTAATGATGAAAAGTTCAAATAACTAAGATTTTTAAACTTGTAAGCATTTAATAAATTAGTCTTAAAATGTATAAAGGAAAAAATTAATATGATTACAGGAGAAGCTGACAAATTCTCCATCATAGTAGGAGAACTGCACTGCTCATGCAATTACTGATAGGACAAGCAAATAAAATTAGTAAACACATAGTAGACTATTAACATGATGATTTTACAAACTTATAGCACAGTACTTAAAAGAATACACCAAAAATTCAGAGAATGCATTTTTTCAAAGCACACATGGAATATTTGTTTTTTTGTTTTTTGGTTTTTGGTTTTTTTTTTACCATATTTTGGGCCGTTAAGCAGGTTTCAAAAATAGCAGAACTGGTATCATTGTTTCTCTATTTGGTAAGTTCCTTTATATTCTTAACTTAACCTGACAAAAATTCTAGAAGCCTGCAGTAAATGTTCTTAGTAGTGAAGTATTAGACACATTTCCTTTAAACTCAGGAAGAAGACAAGGATTTTCTAATTTAGCTTCTATTCAACATTGTATTGGAGGTCCTTAGCCAAAGAGAGATAATTTGAAGATGTAAGGTTTCTAAAGAAATAAACTCAGGATTTCATATGATATAATTATCCACATGGAAAACCCCAAAGAATCTATAGAAAATTTGCTAGATACAATAAAAATTTTAATAAGATAGCTGATTATAAAGATGAACATGCAAAAATTAATTATAGTAACTCAATAAATTTATTAAAAATTAATTTCATATCAACTTACCAGGAATGTAGAGTTTAGAATTTAGAAGCACTGTTTAAAATATAGTAACAAAAACCATATAATGTCTAGGAATAAACCTAGCAAGTGTGCAAGATCTGTATGCAGAAAAAAATCATAAAATTTTATTCAAAAACAATTTAAAATTTATAATTAAATGGAAGATTTATATTATATTCTGGAATGGGAAAACTCAATATTGTAAAGATGTCAGTTATTCTCAAATTGATCTATAAATTCAACATAATTAAAATAGTAATAGGGTTTGTTGTGGAACTTTACCAGTTGATTCTAAATTTTATATGGAAGAGCAGTGGACCAAGAATAACCATGACAAATCTGAAAAACCAGATGGAAAGGACTTGTTTTCTAATATCAAGACTTATTTTAACTGTATTAATTAAGACAGTCTGGTATTGGTAGAGCTAAACAAAGAAACCAAAGGAGCATAATATAGAGCTCTAAAATAGACACATGCATATATAAAACCTTAAAAGTAGCAGATACGCCACTAAAGATCCCTGGGGAAAGGAAAGTCTATTAAATTAGTGGTAGTGAGGCAACTGGTTATGTATATGAAAAAAAAAACTAAAATTGGACCTCTACCATATACTACCAAGTAAAATCATTTCTAGATAAATTTAGACTTAAATGTGGAAGCCAAAACTTTGAAACTTCTAGAAAACAAATGTAGGAGAATATCTTTATTATCTCAAGTAAGTGAAAGTTTCTTAATAAGAAACAAAGAGCACTAAACATAAAAGATGAATTTACATACTTAAGATTAAGACCATCTATACATTAAAAAGTATCTTAAAGAAAAAAGACTAGCTATAAACTGAAGGAAGATATTTGTAACATATTTAAGAGATATAAAAACTACAAATTGGTAAAAATGACAGCCCACCAGAAAGCAGAGGGGAAAAACATGACCAGGCATTTCACAAGAGACAACATAAATCCCAGTGTAAATCTAAAAGATATTTAACTTTATTAGTAATCAGATAAATGCAAATTAAGACCATAACAAGATACTATTTTATACCTATTTTAATGGCAAAAATTAAATTTGACAATGGCAAAGTATCTGGTCTGACAAGCTATGTTAGAGAGTGTGTCATAAACTGCTGGTGAGAGTATGAATTGTTACAACCACTTGAGAAAATAATTTGTATTATGTGAGCGTGAACATTCGTATAGAACCTTTAGAACTATTTAGAGACACTCTTACACATATACTAAGTGACATATACAAGAAGGTAACTGTGAGTGCTGTTTATAATCTGGATTTGGTCCCTTGTATCACTGACCTAGACTACAAAAATAATAAATGTAATATTTGATAGATAAGTTTTAAAGGCCAGAGAATGTTCTAGATTAAATGAGACTAAAGAGACATGATAATTAAATGTAATACCTGATTTTAATTAAATTCTACATTAAAATATAAGAACTATGGAGAAGACATCAGGAAATTGGGGAAACTTGAACATAGCTGTATATTAGATATTGTTTTATCACTTCCAGATTTCTTAGGTGGGGTTATATTGTTGAAGTTATCTAAGAGAACGTCCATATTATTAGGAGATACATGGTTAAGTCTTCAGGGGTGAAATCTTATGATATCTGCAGTTTACTTGGATGTGGTTTAGCAAAAGGATGTTTGGGTGTTCATTATAATTTTGTCAAATTTGCCAACTTTACTGTAAGTTTGAAATTTTTCAAAATTACAAGTTGGAGAGTTAACACTAAACAACATATTATTTAAGGATGCATATATATGTAACAAAACTATATAATAGAAAAGATATAAACAAAATTTAAGACAGTGGTTTCTTCAAGAGGAGAGGTCCACATAAGTCATTCAGTGCATCGGTAATGCTCTAATTTGTGCCATGGATTCATGAGTACTTATATATTTTTACTGTGCTTTGTGACTTACATATATGTGGCATATTCTTTTGTATATATCATGTCACATTAAAATAATAGGAAGAAAGAAGTTGAATTAACTGAGCTATGCAAAAGGACAATAAATAAAGTTGATGACATATTTCTCTGAGTAAGAATTTTAACAAGGTCGGGATGGGGTAGAAGGAGGAAAACATTTGTGTGATTTTGTCTGACCCAGTATTTCCCAGACTTATTTTACCAAGGATAGTCTTTTCATATAGTATACCTTAAAGCTCCATTAAATTAATGGTACCAAGAGTTTTTTCAGGAAATGATGCTTCAGCAGGGCTAACAAGAATTTTAAAAATTAGCTTGTTGATAAAAGCAAACTTTATTTAATGGATATAAAAATAAATACTGTCTGGTTAAATTAATGAAAACATTTTAACCTTGGCTTTAGAAAGAGAATTAACTTATTGACCACTTCTATCTTGTAACCCCACCCTGAGTTTTAACTCTGAAAAGATTTCTCTTCTTTATACGGAACACTTGGTTATAAGAAGTTGTCTCCAAATTTTAATTTTTTTTCTACAACTGCACTGTTTATGTACTGTCTTCAAAGTGAAACTTATAATAACCTAGAATCATATATGTCTATTCCTGTTCAGATATTTATGGACTTATGCTCATATCAGTGAGAATGGATTAGATGTTGCTGCAGCAACAAAGCACTCTAGAATCTTAACAAAAGTTCATTTCTCACTTAGCACTGCATGCCCTAGATGGGTTAACAAGAGGCTTTGTTCCACACAGTCATGCAAGGATTATTGCTGTTGGAATTTTTACCATCTTCTAGTTGCACTGTTTGGAACATTTAGATTTGTAGTCTCTGCACCAGATTAAGCCAGACTAGGAATTGCCTTGGGAAATTCAGCCCAGAAGTGACCCACATTATGTATAACCACAATACTTTGGCCAGAACTAATCATGTTATCTTAACTGGAAGGGACTCAGGAAATGTAGGGGAACAATTTGTCTCTGCCATAAATAATAGTAGGACTAAATCGAAATCATGGCAATCTTGGCAAAAAGATAATTTTATTAGGTATGTTCACATATCTGCTTGTTTGTAGTTGAGGTTTTATCTTTGAACTACATCTTAGACGTTGAAAGTCACATGTAAACCATTTAACTCTACTGTCACTTTTTGGTATTTTATTTAAGTCTTTCCCTCTTTGGGTTGAATATAGATAATTGAGATATGATGCATAAATTTAAAAAAAGCTAACAGGAGAATTATTTACGTAAAATTTATATGTTAATATTTCTCTTTTCTCATTTTCTTTATGACAGCATGAAAACATTCCTTTTGAAGACAAGATTTCATCAGTGAAAGTGGTAAGTTCATATAATAAGCTAAATGTTATAATGGTGAAACAATATTCATTGTTATTTGCAGTCAGCTAATGCTTTGTATATACTAAATATATTTCAGTGTGTTGAGAGTAGGTAAGAATAGTAAAGTAATTGAATAAATGTTTGTGTGTACTGTTTTTGTGTAATAAAATAGAAAGTTTGGTCTCAGATGTTTAGCCAAGAAAAAATAATCTTGTACATTAGTTCAAAATCGGTATATATTCAGGATTAATGACCGTAAGAGAATATATGTGAATTTTCTGAATTCCCAGTCACAGTGACTTTTCCTAGATACTAAGAATACAGTGAGGATCAAGACAAAAATGTCCTAGACCTAATGGAACTTCCAAGTCCTTATAGTTCTCCACATACAAATAAATGTGGAATAAAGATAGCAAAAAGGAAAAAGTGGGGCATTAGGAATGTACATAGCAGGAAATTAAAAGTAGTTTTCATCCTTGAGGAAGTGATGGCTTAACTGAGGCTTCAAAGATTAGTAGGAGCTAGTCAGGCTCAGTGGAAAAATTTATGAGCATTTTAGGCAGAAGGAACAGTGCAAATTCCTGGAGAAAGGAGCACAGAGAGCATTTTAGGAGCTTAAGGAGAACCAAAAGGTACTTAAAGCAAGGAAGAAGGTGGCAGGAGAAAAGACAGAATGTGTCACAGAGGCCAGATCCTGCACCTTCTTAGAAATTTTAAGGACTTGAATTTATTCTGAGGGCAATTGAAATATCTTGAATGTTTAAGCAGGAATGTGGCAAGATCACATTTCATATTTTTAAAAGATTACTCTGATTAAAATGTATAAAGTAGTTTAGAAGAAAGCAAAAGTGGATATGAGAACTATTGTGCAACTCTTGCAAATTGAGATGAGAGATGAAGATTTCATAGAGAAGGTGGTGCCTTTGAAGTACTCTGTAAGAGATATGTTAATGTTTATTTTGAATGGTGGATATAACAGTTTCTTTGACTCTTTCTTTTCTTAATGTCTCTTAGGATTTTCTGTGGCATCCAGAAGTTAATGGTTCTATGAAACAGTGTATCAAGGTGTGGACTGAGGTCTGTATTTGAAAATGTAGGCCTTTTGTTTTTATGAAACCAAATTTTAAAAGCTCATAAGCATCCATTGTTTTTCTCCCCTTCCTCACTTGTCCCCCTCTCATGTACTTTATGCATCCTTCTTGATAGCAACTAAGCTGTGCTGGATTGATTCTATCACTTTACTGAGAAGAGAAAATATTTTGATCCAGTATATCTGATATCACTATTCTAACCCTAAGGTAATTGTGCTTATACCACACTTTCCAGACTTAAAATTTTTTGTTACTGCTGTATCTGAGTTAATTCAAACTCAAGTAATCTTTCAAGCACAGTACACATTCCCTTGAGCATTTTTCCACTTTGTCCTTTAAACTCATGCTCAGGTACATCAGGAAAAAAAAAATTTTTTTTTTAACATTTTCTTCCCTTTTATCTCTACATTTGTGACATAAAAGTTGAGACTGGAATGTTTTGGCTTATAATGTTCAGAGATAAATTATATATAAAGGCAGGCATGTTATTAAGATCAGAAAAACCCTAAGTTCCCACAAGCCCACTTTAGAATTTCTGTGGTAGTCTCCAGATAGCTCCTCATCAGTCCTTTAGTTAAACATGTATTCTTTCCAAGAGCGGTTTGCATTTGGGATGGATAAAACAATGTTCAGTTTTGTTGACCTTATTTTGTTTAATTGTACTACAGTGGTGTTTTTCTTTTTTTCTTTTCACAGTAAATGTTTAGGACTGTAACTTCTTCATACACTAAATAGACTTTTTAGGATCTGGTGGGAACCTAGTCAACATTTCTAACTCTGTGTGTGTGTGTGTGTGTGAGAGAGAGAGAGAGAGAGAGAGAGAGAGAGAATGTGTTTAAGTTTTTAAAGAAAACAAACATGTAGATAACTTCTAAAATTCAACTTTCTGGTAAATTGGGGTCTCACATGATTGTATTTTGTATTTATTGATATGTTTTTAAATGTCCAGAAGTATAGAATAACTTATGTGTATATTTCAAATGATTTAACATGTTTCATATTTGTGTTGGTCCTGAAGATATATCCATTAAAGTAGTAGAATATCACAGTTAAACAAGCATCAGTTCAGTATAATTTATAGGTCCTACAAGTTTATAGAAAACCTTTGTTTTTTACGAACCTAGAGGTATATTTCACATCCAGATTTTCAGTTTTTATAATTTGCTAAAACTGGTGTTTAGAGCTTGAGATTTTGTTGTAAAATTCCTTATGATTATTGAAGGAAAGGAAAGATTCAACCTCTTTAGGTAGGTGGCCATGTAATTACTTAAGATTGATTCATTGATTGATTTTCTTTATTCAAAGAGTATGTCTGTATTTATTTTTTACTATTTCCATAGTAAGCTGCTAGATCCTGAGAATACAAAGATTCATTTTTTTTATTTATGTACTATTGCTAGTTTTGTGCTCTATATTAGGAATGTGGCTGGGAATTAGCCCACTCTCAGCCCTTGAAGGATTTGCAATCTAGTGGATAGTGACTTTCTGATGAATAATGATTTGCTAAGATGAAGGGTAACAACAGATTGAGTACAAAAGACTATGAAAGCGCCATAGATCAAGGCATTTAGGAAGACGGTTGGTTAGAGTATAAGTGATAATCTAAGGAAGCTTTACAGAGGAGATAGTATTTCCAGAGGAACTGTAGGTTGGAAAGAGATAGTCATATGCCTTATATAAATCTATAGGCATAAAAGCAAAGTTGAATTTAGATGACTTTGCTGTTATTCAACAGATATTTATAAATTACCTGCCATGTTCCAGGCACTCGCTAGACACCAGGCTAGACACGTTGATACCCTGGTTAACAAAATAGAGTTCCTCAAAGAGCTTCTAGATGAACGGTAGATACAGGTAATTAAGGAAGCAATGTGACAAGGGCCAAAATAAGGAAATTATAGGGTATAACATCATTACAGAGAGTAGGCATGAAATGTAATTTTAAAAGTTTCAAAATTAGTTTTTGGATACAGTAATCTTAAAGGTGAAGGTCTGGAATGAGAAAGGAGGGTTATCCCATGCAACAGAAATAGCACATGCAAAGATGCTCAAGATAGAGTATAGTCTATTCAGGGAATCACCAGCAGTTTTCATGTGACTAGAGCTAGAATTCAATATGCTCCTTTATGTTTGGCTTTGGTTGTTAATATGTGCTTTATTTTGTGAGAGAGTTGATAATAGATGAGGTAAGCAGATACTAGGTTGTGAATAATATCCTAAGCTATATTCGATGGCTTGCAAATTTACTTTATCCATTTTTTGAATACTTCTTAATACATCAAGGTGTTATCTTCTAAAAATAAGGATATTGGGTTGAATTTATTTTGAAGGCAGGGAAGAACCATTGAAAGTTTTAAACAGAAAAATAATGCAATTGGTGATATAGTAGTAGGAAATTAGGCTAAATTGTGAAGAAACCAGTAATTTAGATTTAATTCTATAGGTGAATGGTAGTCATTAAAAAGTCTGAGTTACTTCAGTGGACTTGGGGAGTCTTGGTATAGAGTGAGACGATATTTGAGATTACTTGAATGGAATAGGCAGAGAGTTTAGAGATTAAAGAAGAGAGTTTAGGAATGGAACTATCCAAACAATTGTGAGAAGGGGTAGTAAAAGGGGTAAGAGGAAAACCGGAGAAGAATGTCATGTAACACACAAGAAAGGAAAGAGTTTTAAAAAGTGGAAGTCAGTAGTGTCACTTTAGGAACTAGATAGGGTAGAATGGAGCTACAGAACTCGGCAATCCAGAATTCATTAATGGACTCTAAGGGTGAATTATGAAGCCTGAATGGTAAAGCCCGAAATCAAAATGTGGTAAAGTGAGGCATAAATGAGAAAGAAATTGGCATAGTGAAGGCAGAATGCTCTTCCACGTAATCTTTTGTTTAAGGATATGAGGAGAAGAATTTGAGAGTGAGACAAGATTGAAGGAGTATTTTTGATGATAAAGATGATTTAACACTTTGTAGACTGAGGGAAGGAAGGAGTGGAGAAGGGGAATAACATTGATAATACAAGAGTTGAAGGAAATAATGCATGGATATAGCCCCAGAAGAAAAAGGAAGGGATATAGACAGAATAAAGTGTTAGCCACTAAGAGGACGTATTTTCTTTAATCTCTTGTCTGAGAAGATAGGCTGGGTGAGCATATGGATGAAATAAGAATGGAGGAAGGAAGAGAAGGCAGGAGCACACAAGCCAGGTGAATTCTGTTTTCTCTGAAACTGAGAATAAGACTTTATGCAGAAAGTGAGCAGGAGGACGAGAGGGAAAATAAGATTTGGGATAACTACTGTGAGGAATGAGAAAGGGAGCCATCTAGAAATAAGGAAAAAAATTCACTGAAATGACAATGTAAAATGAAGCACTAAGTACTTTCTTGTAATATAGCTTGTTTTAATATAGATTCTTGCCACCCATGAGATAGGCAGGGAAATATTCTACATATCTTATAAAACGTGGATGCAGACTCAGGTTGATTAAGGGTGCTAAACTGGAAAGGGGAATATCTCTGAGAGAAAATAGGTTAATTTCGTTATTTTTCTCTGCTTTTATAGTTTTCTATGAAAGTATGTATTACCTTTATAATAAAAGAGTAACTCATTTTATTTTTACATGTGGGTCAGATTTTTTCTAATTTTCTTTTTTTTTTAAGTTGTTCCTTGTGCACATGACTGTAATATCAGGTCTTCTATGTTGTGGGAAGTGCATTGAACTCAGTTCAGAAGACAAGTTCTGGCTTTGTCCCTGGCAGGCTTTAGAGTACCCTGTCTACCTTTCTGAGTACAATTTGCATTTGATGAGGATTTCTGCCAAATTTGTCATTTTTTCTGCATTGTGATCTATAATAACTATTCAGTTTGTTTTGTTAAATATATATTGGATTTAGCTTTCCCAAAAGATTATGTTTCTTTAGGGCATGGACCTCATATTTTATTTAATACATAAACTATGTATTTCATGAATATTTTTTAATTGGCTTACATACTAGAGCTTTATTCTTAAGCAGTTTACTCATAATTCAAAATAATATTAGGCCATATTGGATTTCAGTAGTATTTTCTATTTTTTGTTTTTTTTTTTTGTAAAGAAGACCAAAGAATTAATCCTACAAACCTCATGCCATCCTGAATAACCATGTAACCAAGTAAGGTTGTTTTAGACATTGGTCGTCCAACTAGTTGTAATATTCAGTTAAAGAACTCTAGAAAATTAAAATGTAGTTAGAAGGAAGAACTTGAATTTAAGGAAAAAATTAAGTGATGTTACTTATATTAATTCTGTGAACTGTATATAACACTATTACAAAGATTTTCCTTTCTTTAGGATTCTGTTGTAAAGCCCCATGTGATTGTAGCAGGAGCTGCCACAGTAAGTTGTTATCTTTATTGCTACATATGATTTTCGTTTCATATTTAAGGACATGATAAGAAAAAGTTAACTTCTGTTAAATGGAATTCTTGATTGTACTTGTATGTTAATTCTTTTTTCTATTATAATTAATGACTGATGAATTTTAATAAAAAGACCTGACTAAACTTAGGAAATTTGATGTTAAATGTCAACATTATTTTATATTGGCTTTTTCTAACTGCCTTCATATATTGCGTGAAATAATTTGACCATAATTCTAACATTGAATAAAAATGAGAATTATCTTAATATCCTTTGTTACAGTAAAGTAAATTATATACTTAAATTTTTCTGTGGTAAATACTGAATTAATGCTTAATTTTCACTTCTTCTTAGTGGTCTATCAAGATTCATAATGGCAGCAATGAAGCGCTTTCCCAATATAAAACGAACATCACCTCCATGGCACCACTTTTAGAAAAACTGGCAAAGACTAGTGATGTTTATTGGGTCTTACAAGGTAAGGAATGAGTAATGAAAAAATGTCATTTTGTGTATATTCTGAGGAATGGGTTTTTATTATCTTCTGTTTCAAGAAACAAAATTACTACTTTATGAGAATAAATTTTGAAATAAGGATTACAAAATGAGAATAAATTTGAGTTATTTTCTTTTTTTGAACTTAGGGAACAGACATCTAATAAATATAAGTAAAAAATAATAAATAAATAAACATATTCTCCAAGGAGCCTCAACAGGCAGAATACATTCTTGAAGCAAATAAGATGCTTACCTCTGATTTTTTTCATTTCTTGCAAAGTATACTTAATATGATTGGGAAATATAGGAAAAAATTATTAAGTCTGTTTCATAATATTAGACTCATTGGAAGTAAATAGTCTTTGGAATTGACAGAATGTATTTAAATTCATACCATCCGGTTTATACTTGATAATGAAATTCTTTAAGAGAAAGTTGACATTAGATCAACTCATTTCAGAAGTTTACTGAATGTCCATTATTTAATGCCTAACACAGTATGAGAATCTTTGGGTTTTTTAGCAATTCAACTTTTTAGAAACTCATGATTATTTCCAAGTTGAATGTCAAGCTGAGAGAAATAAAAGGGCTGGTGATAATCTGTATTTAGACTCATCATTAACCTTCCTTTTACTAAAATGAGAAAAGGCTAAATTATTTATCATAATTGATAAGACACCTTGATCCTTAATAATATTACCTCTTAATTGTGTGAACAAAGTTTACAGAATTAAGCAGTGACAGGAAGATGAAAAGACTGGCTACTATTCTTAATTAGACAGTCTTCTATAATCCAGTTTTAAATTCCCATTGCCCAGTATAACCCAGCATCCACAAATTTTAAACTCTTAAAACATGCTGGAACATAAAAATGTCTCCTGAAAGTTTTGTACCCAACAGGAGACCTAAAAGTTATTTAAATTTGGAGGAGATATTGATTGATTCAAAAATTGAATATAAGATAGGAACGCTATTGCAAATCTTGGCCAGCATTATTTAAAAATGAATTATTTGGTGCCTGGAATCCTCTGAACTTTAACAATAAAATATGAAATGCAGTCAACTAACTTACATGATCACTATTTCTACCAATAGGGATTTGTTTTACTTTGTTTTTAATAATGTATTTCATGTACAGATCCTGTTTATGAAGATCTATTAAGTGAAAATAGAAAAATGATCACTAATGAGAAGATAGATGCCTACAATGAAGCTGCAGTCAGTATTTTGAATAGTAGCACCAGAAATTCTAAATCAAATGTTAAGATGTTCAGTGTTTCCAAATTAATTGCTCAAGAAACCATCATGGAATCTTTGGATGGCTTACATCTTCCAGAAACAAGCAGAGAAACTGTAAGAATTCTTGTATCCATCAGTAGGTAGAAACTATAATATCTAATTGGGTATAGCTATAAGTTCTATAAGTGGAAATAAATAATTATTTTATCACATTCTTAATTACTTGCAGTTATTCTATTTAAACATACATCTAGAAATAATTGCGCTTTCATCACCTAGCTGAATATATAAATGAGAGTTTTAGTATACTGTAAGAGTGAAAGAAATTATGAAAGGAGGAAATGAAACTTCATTTATTGAGTGCCAGTCGCTTTTAATATACTTTGTCTTATAAGAAGCTTATAAGTTCTCAGCACTCATGTTTGAAATAAATAAAATAACACACTGCTGCTTTGTGTTCTTGCCTTAAACCTTAAACTTGCATGACTAAGCTTCTGTAAGGAGCACATTTTTTATATGTAGAATAATTTTGATTATTTCCTTATAGTTCTTATACTCTAAACATTATTCAAAGTACATAGTAGATACTAAAAAAAATCCAGATTGTCATATGGAAAGGAATGTTAGGTTAAGTATGAAAGAGAACTATATAATTATAATTTTCACACATAGTATAACATATTATTTGGAGTTATGTTTTCTTATAAAGTAGTGATTCTTAACCTTTTTAAGGATCACATAACCCCTCGGAGTGTTGGATAAAAAGCAGTGGTTCTGTTCCTACCCTACAGAAAAATTTGTTTGTATATCCACAGACATGGTTCTCGATATTCTTTAAGGGGTATTTTGGACCCCCTGGAACTGGCTAAGAACCTTGGGATGGAGTTTATAGGCTGGCATCTGCAAGAGTGCCAGGCACAGAACCTTCTGAAATCTCAGTGCTGAAAGGATGAGATTTTCTAAATAGTAGAGTACTTCGAATGCTTAGGCTTAAATAATATAATCATCTTAGAGTTCCAAAGATACCTAGACTATAAAGTTTCTATAAAACTAGATTTGCTTAACCTTCAACTAGGCAGAATCTTGACAGCTTGCCTAGAATATTTTTATTATAATGAAACCATGTCGAAGATCCCACATTTTATTTAACATTAGAAATCTTAAAACTGTACAATCCTAAATGGTCCATAAACTAAACCAAATGAAAGGCGTATTACAAGTATTGTTAGCTAAGAATTAATTATAATTTGTGGAAGTTATTTTACATTTTTTTTCACATCCAAAGACTAGGACTCTAACTTAAATATCCTATTTCT
>CM053514.1:24483184-24676696 GCA_028627145.1 Eidolon dupreanum | reverse complement strand
AATGGTAGCAAAAAGTATAAAAGCATTTTGATTTCAGTCCTTAGTGTTCACAGGAGAAAATCTAATGCGAGATAAATTACTGACAAGATAATAACCAAATAACTTGATTTGTTCACAGAGTGCAATGATTCTTATGAACGTGTGTTGCAATAAGATTTTGAAGCCTGTGGATGGTTCCTGTTGTCAACCTCAGCCTCCTCTTACTCTCATACAGAAGCTAGCTGCTTGTTTTTTTACTTTATCTGTTATTGGATATTTAATTTTTTATGTAATTCATCGCAATGTTCATCGGAAGAATAAGCCATGTACTGATTTGGAAAGTGGAGAGGAAAAGAAAAATATTATCAATACCCCTGTGTCTTCATTAGAAATACTTTTACAGTCTTTCTGCAAACTTGGCCTGATTATGGCTTATTTCTATATGTGCGACCGTGCGAATCTATTCATGAAGGAAAATAAATTTTATACACATTCAACTTTCTTTATTCCAATTATCTACATCTTGGTTTTGGGAGTATTTTACAATGAAAATACTAAAGAGGTAAGAGTCATTTTCTTTTATCTCATTACAAACTCTAGATTTTAAAAACCAGTATTTATCATGCCAGGATATGGAAGTATGGATATAGAAGAGAACAGGGGAATATTGTGGTTGTACTTCACTAAGTGGACTTTGTTGCTTTTTTTGAAACAGTTTTGAGGAAGGTCAAAGGGTCTTGTGAAGATTATTGAAAAGTTAGAAAATAATGATCTGAGAAAAAGATGTCATGACTTAGTGTTATTTTGCCTGCATGGGGATAGAGAAAATAGAGGGGCTTCCAATTTTATAATGGCCTTCAAACATGAAATACTATCATCTTTTATAAAATAAAAAATATATAATTATATTAATAAATGCCTATGTGCACAAATGTATTTTATATTTATATTATACAGTCATATATACATACAAATGAGATTGAGCATAGATCTAGCATTGTTCCACACAATACGGAAGGACCCAAATTTGTAGCAAATTTCATGTTAGTTTGAGAACTTACAAATGAGAACTTACATAATAATGTGGTCACTGTTCACAGTATTTTGAATTTCCTATTTTAGCATTGCTGTATTTGCTCAATATTAGTGTAACTCCTTTTTAAGACATGATTTATTTGAATTAATAAGTTCTGTTTTAAGAAATAACTCATATGAAAATGATTAATCAGTTCTTCATCTCCAATGAGACTAATGTAGGGAAAATAAACCATAATAGTAGAGCTTTTTTCGCACAATGAAGTATGAGAACTGTAAGAGCTTGTCTAACTGAAATCCTAAGATTTTTCTTAAAGTATAAAATGCCATTTTTTAGATTTATAAAAACATGTCAGTTTAAATGTAATCTTAGTATAAAAACATAAGTATCAACTTAAATACTATTTAAAATCTCTTTTAATTTGTTAATTTTCAAATTTATATTAGTTGTTATATCTTTTATCAAGAAGTAAAATGAAAACCTTTACCTGTTTTTTCCCCAAAGGTTCTTTTCACAAAAGCATTAGCTTTATATCCTATAAGAACAATTTTAACATACTTAATATAAACTGTCTAAATAATGGCTTCATGGTGAATTTTAAAATAGGTCTTGGTTATTTTGCACAGACTAAAGTATTAAATAGAGAACAAACAGATGAATGGAAAGGCTGGATGCAACTTGTGATTTTGATTTATCACATCTCTGGAGCAAGTACAGTAAGTATTTTGAAGTTCAGAACATACAAGAATTAATGTCATTTTAATATTTTTTAAAGGCACCAACTCTTTTATGTTTTATATTCTCTACTATATAAGAAACCCTTATTTCCAAACCAATTTTTCTGTCTTCCTGTTCTCCTACCACCTGACTCTTTGAAAATGTATAGTTTTAAAAGAAAAATAAACTTTAAAAAAAAGGCAATAATTTATTTCTATTTACTTGTCTTTAATTTTAATGTAGTAGAAACAGCTGATAATCCAAGGGTATTATTTCATGTAATCCTGTTGCACAACTAATTTAAAGTTATCAAGAATTTTTATAGATGACATAATTGCAAAGGATTTGGAATAGACAAGTCACTATCAAAAGAAATCAAATTATGATTATATTCTACTCTTCACCATATTTTAGGAAGTTTAACCAATTGTTTTTACACTTATAAAAGTTAAAAAATTTAGAACTTTCTTGCCCCAGTGTTTGGAGAACTCAGAAACCCATGGACTACTACTCATAGACCAGGAAGTGTGCTTTCCAAGTTTCACCTTCTCCATGAGATGGAGGACCCTCTCATTGCTCACCCTGTGCCTTCTGTACCTGGACAAAATCATTTTTTTTTCCCTCCTTACTTGTCTTAAAAGACAGGAGTCTCATAGTCTGGGGACACCTTGGATTTAGCAAGGGTAGAAAAAATGTATTCAGAGTTGTAACATTTCAGTTACTTATCAGTTAAAACAGCTTTTGAGGGTGAACCTAGCTATCTAATAACCACTCTTCCCAGAAGTTTTTATAGTGAAGATACCAACTGATTTCTATAAAATATGTTTTAAAAATTTAAGCAACTCATTTATAATTTGGGAGCTACTGAACTGTTTTATTTGCTTATAAAAAGTACATGACTTTAAACAGTATTTGAATCAATGATAAGTTGAGATCACAGAGGAGTGTTCCTCAGAAAAGAATATTTTGAAATTTTCATAGCTGCAGTCATGAAGGTAAATAATATTGAGGTTGTTCAGATATCTCTAACATTTTAAAAATGTTATTTTTCATTAAATCTCGATTATTTTCAAACCTTGTTGGTGACTTTATGTATGGTTCGTTTGAAGGACAAAAGGCAGAGGAGTGAAGTATAATTTTACTGAAATTATGTGACTGATATAGATATTTTGGGGAGCAGTGAAATTTCTATGACACTGCAGCTGAAGGGACCTAGTGAATTCAGGTAGCTACAGAAGAGCCAAGGTAGTAAAAGAGATCTAAGTCAAGGAGAGTTGAAGATAGTAAGGCTTAGTTTATAAAATAAATTTGGTAAATTCTCTAAAGAGTAAGTAGAGATGCATATTGAATCCTAGAAATATCTCTGACATGTGAATAAAGATTAAATTAATTTGGGGGGAGGAAGCATTTTGTTTTAAGAAAATGCCACTTAGAGACATAATTAATTGCTGACATATTAAAGTGTGATACTACTGTTTAAAAAAAAATCAAATTGAAAGAATTAATGGCAGATTAAGTTTCTCAGTTCAGTGATTCCAGAAAGGATTTGGATCATAAAAGGATGCAGGCCATTTGGCATTCTATTATAATCATTTGCCAAGCTAGCATTCTAATATATCTTAGACTACATCCCAATACATCCTAAATTACAGTTTTAAAAAATCTCTGTTCTGGAAGGACATACTTTTCATTAACAGATCATTTGTTATGATTAATTAACATATCCCTCTTCTTTTATACTATAGGATTTTGTGATTAAAAATTACCTGTATCTACATCAGCAAAGCATTATTAGCATGGATTATAACATATTTTGGGACTTGATCCTTGGATATTTGAGGGAATAGCTTTGTTAAAAACTTTTTAACTGTTACAATTACTTTAATTACCTAATTTTAATGTTTTTTTATTTTGAGTAAAATATGTCAAACTTTACTTGTGCCATGTTTTTATGCTAAAATAGAAACTATCAAAAATTACAGAGAATTATTAAAATACAGATGGTCTAGCAGATTGTAACTGTTGGTATAAACATTCTTTTAAAACAGTTTATATCAAATATGGCTAAAATACTATGAATTTGATGTGGAGAGTACAGCAAGTTAGTTATATGCAGTAGATGATTTTGTGTTCCACTGTGGGTTTTTTCCTGTGAGAGTTTGTAAATGACTTTTATGAAGGGACTTGAATGAAAGGTCTTGAGGGAAAATTTGTGAGACTAGAAAAAGAACAGAACCAGAAGTTAGCCTAGCTATTACTTCTAATGAAGTTAGAATTTCAAATATACTTTTAATACTAAAATTTTTTTGTAAATAATACTTGACTCATGAAAGACAAAAAGAAAAATAGTTTAAAGGAGACTAAAGAGGAATGACAACTAAATGCATGATCATTGATTCAATTTCCTAAATTAAAAAAAAAATTTAACCATAAAGGATATTATTGGAACAATCAGGGAAATTTGAATATGGATTGTACAGTAAATACTATTACATTCATTTTAAATTTCTTGGGTATGAGAGTGATAATATAGTTAGATACAAAACTAATTTTTCTTCTTAGGATGATACTTGCTAAGATATTTAGGAATGATATCATGTGGTATGCAACATACTTTTAAATGGTTCAACCTAACATATGTAGATGTCAGTTGTACTATTGTTGCGACTTTTCTGTTGGTTTAAAATATCTTAAAATAAAAAGTTAGGAGAATTATTCCATGAAATGTGTAATAATCCAACATTGGCAGGAATCTGGCATATCATTGTGATAGTGTTTAATTTAACTTAAATAAGTTGTATTTACTGTTTAAATATAATAACCAACCCTCAACTTTGTAGGCCTAGCCTCAGTTTTGAAGGGACTTGAAAGCATGTTTTATGGACAGTGGTTAAAGTAATTGGGAATGGTTTGCCTAGGTTTGACATCTGTTTTTAAATACTTGCAGAAGAACTATTAGATATAAAAATAATTAAGCTAGACTCTCCATTATGGTAGCTACTAGCTGCAGGTGGTTATTGAGCACTTCAAATGTAGCTAGTCAGAACTGAAATGTGCTGTATTACGTAAAGTGAAGTACAAACCAGATTAAGAAAGATTACGACAAATGCATACTAAATTCAAAAACAATGTTAAGAAAAGAATATAAAATACCTCATTACATATTGGAATGTTAATATTTTAGATATATTGAGTTAAATAAAATATATTTATTAAAGTTAGTTTCATTTATTTGTTTTAACTTTTTAAATGTTCTGGTAGTCACATTAAAAATTTACTATGTGGCTGGCTCAAATTTTATTTCTGTTTCATAGCTCTATCCTAGAGGGCTGAAGTTGGTAGTTTTACATTGAGTTAGATTTCAACTTTTCATGAAAAGTAGCTGTATAGCAGTTAATGAGCATCTGAAAATTGAATGAATTGCCTTAGGAATTTGTGTGTTTTCTGATACTATTAGTGCTCAAATAAATACTTTAAGGGAATATTTTAGAATACATTCAAGAATGAAGTAAGGGTACATATTTAGATTAGGTAAATCCAGAGATTATTTCACTACTACATTTCTCACCTTCATCACATTCTAATATGTTGAACCTTCATTGAAAATTTCTGATCTAATGATGAGATGACACTTAAAAACTAATAATGAAGAACAATAAATAAAAACTCTTTGATAGAAAGATTATTGGTACTATACTAACTCAGAGGAAGGAGAAGTGACTCTCATCTGAGAGTAAAGATTGGAAATTTCAAACAGAGCTCTAAAAAGGAATAGGATGTGAATAAGCAAACTGTGGTTAGGAGAATATTCCAGGGTAGAATATACAGGTGAGCAAGGGCAAAGGGACAGGAAAAGCACAAGAGAACTACTTTAGGAGGCAGAATCTAACTGTTTGGCTAGAGTGGAGGCTATGTTAAAGAATTTATGAACTATTATAAATTCAGAGTTTTTTCCTTCCAGAAAAAAAAATATATTATCCCTAAGAAAAGAAAATCGTGTTCAAGGATACGTTCAAGGATATATTCAAAAGGTGTATACATTCAAGGCCTTATAAAGTCTATTTAGGTTGTCTGCTTAATTTTATTTTATCCTACAAAGCCTCACTTGGGGAAGACACATTAACCAGAGTGGCTATAAACACTGTTAATGCTGGATAATTACAAAGATGGTCAAATGAGTCTATAAAATAGAAGCCCCACCCCCCCCAAAAAAAAAACTTTACATTGATTTAGTAATTATCCTTAAAAGAATGGCCTGAACAAGCCTTTGAAAGATCATTTTTAAAAACAGTGCACTCATTATGTTGTGGAGATCGTGAATGTACACCTAAAGGACAGTTGGTTGGTGGACAAGTGAAATGGCATTGTTCTAAGGTCATGAGAATTAAGACATATAAATGAGATAATATATCCAGTGTCTCCCCCAAAAATATAGATAGGAAATGTTATATTCCATTCAACTTAGAAGTAAATACATGATGCTCTGAAAAACCATGGTAAGTGATTCTCAGGGTCTTGATCGTAATGAAACATTTATGTAGAAATGTAAAATAAAATTGTTTTATAAAATAAGAGGGAAATAATATTTCTAAATTAGTTTGCATAAACTTTTTAAATATATATTTTTTGCTAAACTATTCAATATTGTAAGTAGTCATGTAACAATTTTATTTACAAGTTTAAAGTCTATTTATAGGGGCCAAAAATTTAGGATTTTTGTTTTGTTTTTGATTCTCATTGGGAATATGTGAAATCCAGAGTGAACTCGTATTCAGCATATATGGTGATTAATTACTATAGATATCACATTTAATCCTAACTGGACAAAATGTACAAAGTGCTTTCTATTTATTGACTCATGCATTTCTCATAAGAATTCTTTAAGAGGAATAGCCTCATTTCTCAGTTTAGAAAACTCAAAGTCACATAGCTAATAAGTGGCAGAAACAGAATTTGAATCTAGGCTTTCTGATTTCAAAGTCCACATTTTTTTAACCCATGCTATAATACCTACTTTTAAGAATAAATCTTTTCATTGAGCTAATGTCAAATAGTAACGCGATCCATTATCTTGGTTAAATGTACTGATTATAATAATTCAAGGTATAATTAGTGCCAACACACATTCTACCTATTTTTGTCAACAGTTTTTGCCTGTGTACATGCACATTCGGGTTCTGGTTGCTGCATATCTATTTCAGACAGGGTATGGGCATTTCTCATACTTTTGGATCAAAGGAGACTTTGGAATTCACAGAGTATGTCAGGTAGGAATATATTCAGTTATTATCTTTTTCTCATTTCAACATGCTTTTGTGCCTAATTATTAAGGGAAAATGTGTGTGTGTGTGTGTGTGTGTGTGTGTATCTATATATATCTATAGATATATAGATATATATAGAGAGATATATATATATAGATAGATAGTCATTTTAAGGCCATGAATAATTCGAATTTACAAAATAGCATTTTAAAGTTGAGTTATTTCTGTGTTCTATGGTTAATAATTCAAGATTAATAATTTACTACTGAGAGAATGGAAAATATAATTTAGACGAATATATAATAAAAGCACTGGTACTCAAGGGACAACATTGCTGATTCATTTCAGTTTTATAGAAATGTACAATTAATGAGATTTTATAACATGCTATGTTTTCTCTAATAAGAGAATATTTATTAAGTTTCTACTTTATGCTAGACAATTTCTGAACATTATTTTATTTACCCCTCATTACACCTCTGAGTTGCGACCTTTATGTGTACAGACAAGGAAGGACACTGAGGCTCAGAGAGGTTAAATAATTTGTCTATGGTCACACAGCAAGTGGTGCAACTCTAACATCAATCTGCTCAAATTCTTTGTTCTTTGAATGCACTACACTGTCTGAAGTGATTGTTAGAAAAGTCCTAACGAACTTTAATTTGAGTAATATTATTTTGTATCTATGACAGCTCTCAGTTTAATCCCAAATGGGGTAAATCAACATCAGATAGAGATGAAATGTACACCTTTATTGAGATAATCTAATCTCCGCTTATAAACTGCAGGCCTAGGAAGGAGGTGTATGATTCTTTTCCTACATTTAACAAGATGGCAGTTTTAGCCAGAGGACAGCTCAGGCTGGTGCTTTGCTGGAATTTAGTTAACATAATGATGCTTAAATATTTTATATTCAAACTCCTTACAATGACTGTAAAACAAATATAATTTTAGGAACTGGTAAAAGATACTTGTACAGTTATTATTTTAGTCTTAAATAAACATTTACACTCTGTCAGAAAAAACCTGTCTTTGTTCTTCATGCATATCTGGAATGAAATCCATTTTCTTCTTTTGAATAGGTCTTATTTCGTCTCAATTTCCTGGTAGTGGTGTTATGTATAGTGATGGATCGGCCTTATCAATTCTATTACTTTGTTCCCTTGGTCACTGTATGGTTCATGGTCATATATGTTACTTTAGCACTATGGCCTCAAATAATCCAAAAAAAAGCAAACGGTAAATATACTCTCTTCCTAATGTTAATAAATATATTCTTTCAATGTTCTAAATTTCTTTTTAGTTCCTAAAGGCTATTATTTTTATTGTGACATATAGACAGTTTATGTGTAGTATTGACATTTTAAAAATTTATTCTTAAATTGTTTCTAAAATGTTACAGCTAAGTAGTTGAAGTAACATAACAGTTCAGAATAATAGTTTGTATCTATATTGTGTGTGTTTTCTCTTCTTTAAATTTAAGATTGTCATCTTCAAATTTCATATAGACAGTTACTGATTTGATAATGTTCAAAGTGAGACGACAGTCATTCATCTTAATGCTCCCCCCTCAAGATCATATCATTAAAATGAAAGCTTTTCCTTTCTGGAAAAAAAAATATTTTTAATAATTAACCAAATATTGTATGTCAAAAATATTTTCCGTTGATTTCCATTATAATCTCAAATAATTTTTCAGGAAAGGGTTGAGTTTCCAGCCTTTACTTAATAAAGTACATTAGTGTCTTTGGATAGCCTCTAGAGTTTTAATTCCTTGACACAAACATAGCATATTAATCAAATGAATATTGAACTATATAAACTGAACACATAGCTTAAAATATGCATATGTTAAAATATATCTTATTTTTAAATCCTAGCTAAATCCTAGTCCATTTGGGAGTTGTGAAGCTGTCTCTTTAATGTTTAAGCTGTTTACCAGTTATATTCAACATGAGTGTTTGTTAGAATTGCATTGAACATATTGTTCCAAATGTTTTCGTAACTTTCACTAATGAATAGGTATAACTGAATCCAGGAGATAGTTTCAAATATATTTATAGTGGATGAACAGCAGGTATATAAAGTATCAGGTATATGTTAAAGCCTCATTCCTAGCAAGTACCCTCCACCTTTTTTTTCCTTTTTGTCCTACTTGTAATTTATACTACTTATATATATTTCATGTATCCTGTAAGCAGCCATAAATTATTTTAGGAATTATGTAAGACATTATTATGTTAAGTAGGGAGTATGTAATATGTTTTCTTATGTAAATTTATATTTAGTAAATTAAATATTTTCTCTCTTAGGAAATTGCTTCTGGCATTTTGGCTTACTGCTGAAACTAGCCTTCTTGCTATTATGTATATGTTTTTTGGCATATTCTCAGGTTTGTACAGTCTTCTTAGTTTATATTTTGTTCTATTTTATTTTAAAGTTCAAGTCTATTAAAGTATGTGAGGAGTCAGAGCTTTTTTTAACAGCTCATTTTTTAATGACTGTAATAAAAGTGTCACTTTGTAGTTGCCTACTCAGTGTAGTTCTTTTGAGACCTATCTACTTTTGTTACCACTGTTTTTGTTGTAAGAGCAATTTAAAGCTCTTCCTCTGGCAATTGTTTAGAATCCATTTTACTTGAATTTGATCAATCAAACGTTTATTGAATGCCTCTTAGAAGACACTACTCTAAGTAGAGATCAAAATTCTCTTGACAGAATTTGCATCTGAGTTTGTGCATTATTCATTGCATCAAGTGTTACTACTTGATTTTTCCATAACTGCATGGAGTAAAATTTTGGCAGTTAGTAAACCAACTTAGGAGCAAAAGGTTTTGTATGTATAGAGTATGTTTAATTTAATTAAAATTTTGATTATTTTCTTATCTCTAACCTTTTATCTCTCTATCATGATGGTTGAGATTTTCTTAGCTACTTTAGGAGGGTGGCAGACTGCTATCTACTGGTCAGTCCATTAAGCAGACATATCATTTGGCAGCATGATATTTAGAACAAAATATTTTAATTTGAATATTTGCAATTTGCTTTTGTCTCCAACACCCTATCTTGTAACTTGCCACATCAGATGCAAATGCCGTGTAAACATGTAAGCAGTGTGTGTGTGTGTGTGTGTGTGTGTGTGTGAGAGTGTGTGTGTGTGTGTGTGTGTGTGTGTGTGTGTGTGAGTGAGAGTGAGTCTATAAAGCTTTCTTTTTTGCTTGTTTTGTAGGCTCTTATACTTATTTTCATACTTAGAAATAAAGCATTTCTATTATTGCCTGACCTCCAAGGTATTTGCCTGAGATATATAGAATAATAAAGAAACAAAAGACAAATATATAAAGAAATAGAAAGGTAACTGCAACAACTACTTAACAGTCATCCATTAAAATTCCTAGCACTCAGTGGTGCATCTGAGGGAGAGAAAGGAAGATGGACCAGAGGTTAAGCAGAGGGACTGAGAAAGTTTCCCCTATTTTGGAGGAGGGTTGACCACTGGACAAGAATAAAGTACATAGCCTAGTATTGCCCAGTGTGTGTTACAAAATGGCTGTTCAATAAATACTTGTTTATTGATCACATTAGAAACAAATGTTTAATCAGAAATAAAGTTGTAAATTATAAATACATCACATATATGGTACATAAAATCATCTATATCTAATAGCTATACACTTCTACATTTCATATGGATACATATATATGATATGTAAGTACTTTATATTACAAATCTTGTTAAGAATCATCCTTAATATTCTGAGGCATTGATAGGACCTATTTTTAATAAGCTGTAAGCATTTTAAATTTTTTTGTTAAATAGAGAATATTAACATTTTATTAAAATAGTAAAGTTCTGACCTAAGGATTCAGTATTACCTAAAAATAATAGTTTTCATTTTTTTAACTATTTCTATTAGCCTTTTTAAAATTGTGATGTTAACATTTCTTATTCTGTGGCATTAAGTCTAATAATGGAGCTTTCCATAGAGTTTGCCCTCATTCTTTAGTTTGGAAATTGAGGTTTTTGTTCTCTTCTTTGAATGACTTCATTAATGTGCAGGAATGTACCCAAGACTTCTACCTCTGCATTCTCAGATTTTCCAGGCTGTCAGATTGATAAGAGGGTACAATTCACTAACTTGACCAGAGTTGAATTGTAAACTGTTTCAAAAGCTAGTAATGGCATTTGGGTATGGTTGATTAAGGTGACTAATTCAGAGGATTCTTTAACTCAAATGATTAATTATAGATTATTAAAGACATTTAGAGAAAGAAAAACTGTATTTTAACCTTAGCCATAATTCTTTATGTTATTGATACCATATTGGCTGAAGCCTTTTATATTTTTGTGTTTTATCAGTAAATGTTAGCTGTTTTGTGTACTAGGTTAAAATTTTTAAATGGAATAACTTCCTAATTACCAGCTTGTTTTTTAAAAAAAAATTTGGTCTCAGTACAGAAGCCTTTCATGCACAGTGAAAGTAAGTTAACAAAAATGTTTTAAGTCATCTTTATTAGCCATTAGTATAATAAATTTATTTTCAAATGAATTTCAAATGAAATGATATTTTAATGAAATAAATAGATTCTAAAAATTGAGTGGTCTTATATAATCCTAATTTATAATGAATTCCAAAGCAAGTGTTGACTTCTACCATTGTAATTTATTTTCTGGATTCCTTTTCTCAGGGTGCATTTGAGAAGATCTTTTCTCTTTGGCCATTGTCCAAGTGTTTTGAACTGAAAGGGAATGTCTATGAATGGTGGTTCAGATGGAGGTTAGACCGTTACGTATGTATTTACCTTGTGCTCTTTTGCCATTTCAAATTATACTTTTTAAAAATTATTTGGAAAATTTTAATATATTATTTAGGTTTAGAATAAGGAAACATGTTGACTTAGTAAATCAGAGTAGTCCTTCCTACTTTTTTTACAGCAGAGAAAGGGTATGAATGTGTATGTAAATCAGCAGAAAAATACTATAAAAGTGTTGACTGTAAAATGGACTTTGTTTGAGTCATAATTTTGATGTAGGTGATCCTTCATATATATACTTCAGCTATTCAACACAAAACTTAGTGAGTCCCAATAAATGCTCCAGTGTTGGTATTATGAGAGATATATTAAAGAAAGATTACGTGCCTCCAGGCCTCTAAGCCTTATCATCTAGTGTAAAACTCAAGTTTCCTACTTATTATTGGATGCTAAAGTGTGCAGTATGGTTTTTGAGGTAGAGGTATGCAAAGGAGAGAGCAGTGTCATGGATGATTCCATGGATGATTTCATGAGTTTAATCTCAAAGGATGGTTAAGATTCAGTTGGCCAACATAATATAAAATATCTAACACAGCGTTTATAAATAACAGACACTGAATAAATATTAATTACCCCTCTTTACTCTTTCCCCCTTTCCTTGCATGTTTCACTCATTCCATTTTTCATTCAACAAATGTTTTCTTAATGCTTATTCTGTGCCATTCTTGGTTTCCAATACCTATACACTTTTCAATAAACTATACTACTGTGTAGTTCAAACACAGTAGTTTGAAACACTACTGTGTTTCAAAATCATATATGAGTTAAAAAGCTTTGCTAATGTCTCCACATCAAATAATTTTAAATTCTCAACTTTCTTATTAGAGCAGTCTACTAAGATAATGATAGTTTATGTTGTCTCTGTTTAAAAAGAAAGCTTATGTGCTTTCTGGTCCATATTTTTTTCACTCTTATATACATATACTCCTTTTTTAAAAATATGATCTTGGTAATGTTATTGTTTGTTTTATTTGATTGAAAGTACCAATATAAAATGTTTTGTCTTGGTTGAGTATGTTTAAATTTTATCATGTATCTTCAGAATGGTTTATTATTATTTTTAATTGTTTTATTTCTTCACTTGCTTCTGAAACTGCTCAAATGGTCCAGCTTATCTCATATTGTTGGGAGAGATGTTTGCCTATCTATTGCTTATTTTTGTAACAATCATGGGCTTTATTTCATTGCTCGAAGTTTTACTCTTGAAGTATAGGTCCTAGAAACTCTGAATCTTTAAGCTTCTAACCTACTCACTTTTATATATACACATTTTCTCATTTACCAAATTTTTTGCTGTTTATTGGAAAGTAGCTGTTTAAAATAAATTTTCTCTTCTTATTTTTCAGGTAGTCTTTCATGGAATGTTGTTTGCATTCATTTATCTGGCTTTACAGAAACGTCAAGTACTTTCTGAAGGAAAGGGTGAACCTCTTTTTTCAAACAAAATTTCAAATGTTCTATTGTTTATTTCAGTAGTTTCTTTCTTGGTAAGTTTCAAAATTTAATCTTCTAAATTTCCAATATCCTAAATGGTATAGAGAATTAGATAAAAATTTAATGAATTATTTTTTAAAATAATTTTTTCTTTTTCAGTTATAGTTAACACACAATTTATTAGTTTCGGATGTAAAGCATAGTGGTTAAACATTTATATAACTTACTGAGTGATAAATCTAGTATCCACCTGATGACACCATATATAGTTATTACAATATTGATGACTATATTTCCTATGCTATACTCTATATCCTCGTGACTATTTTGTAACTACCAATTTATACTTCTTAATTCCTTCCCCTTTTTCACCCATCTAACCAATTCCCCTCTCATCTGGCAGCCATCAAAATGTTCTCTGTATCTGTGAGTTTGTTTCTGTTTTTTTGTTCATTTATTTTATTTTTTAGATTCCATATATACGTGAAATCATATGGTATTTATTTGCCTTTCTCTGTCTGACTTGTCTCATTAGCATAATACCCCTCTAGGTCCATCCATGTTGTTGCAGATGGCATTTTAATTATGATGTGTCTTGGTATGGCCCTGTTTGGGTTCATCTTGTTTGAGACTCTGAGCTTCCTTGGCTTGTGTGTCTATTTCATTCACCAGGTTAGGGAAGTTTTGATCATTATTTCTTCAGATGGTTTCTAAATTTCTTGTTCTTTCTCTCCTCTTTCTGGTACCCCTATGATGTGAATGTTGGGGCATGCTGAGGCTAGATGATGCTTGTTTGGGGTTTATGAACCTTTGTAAGATTTTAGAAAAGTCCACAGCATGAGCCAAGACAAGACAAGAGAAGCCACTTTGGTGGGCCCGCAAGTTGCAATGCAGTCTCAAGGAATCACCAGAGCCAGGAGAACAGTATTAGCCAGGTTGATGGAGACTCAGATATGGTGACAACCTACATCTATACGCTGAGATGAGGAGGGCTCAACATAGAAACAGTGCATTCTGCCACTACTTCTGTCTGGGAAAAAGCTACCCTCCAGCCCTCAAGCACTGAAGCTAGACAATTCATTTCCTCCCAATATGTCCCTGGTGCCCTTAGAGCTGCTGCCCCAGTGCTAGAGCTCTGAGCAAATGGGTCCATCAGCGAATAAACCCAACTCAGTCCCTTTAAGAGGAACACCTGGGACTCCGGCCACCCTCCATCTCACTTAGCCACAATCTCTGCTAGTTTTCACAGCCAGAAGTTGAAGGGATTTCCCTTCCTGGTACTAGAACCCTGGGCTGGGGAGCCTGGTGTGGGCCATGGACCCCTCACTCCTCAGGGGGAACCTTTGCAGCTGAGATATCTCTCCCAATTTTTAACTGCTACACTTGGATGTGGAACCAGCCTATTCTGTATCTTAGCCCCTCCTGCTAGTCTCAATGTGGCTTCTTCTGTATGTCTCCAGTTATAGGACTTCTGTTCATTGCAGTTCTCAATCATCGTTATTCTGTAGTTTAGTTTTAATTTTGATGTGGTCATGGGAGGAGGCGAGGACAGTATTTACCTACTCCACCATCTTTACCATCAGTTATTTTTAATAAATAAAATCTTTACTTTAAATTTTTTTTAATTTTCTAATTGAACATAAATTCTGAAGTGAATACATACATAAGTTAAATATGAAGAATAACTGAAAGCTCAGTAAAATAGGAATTTTAAAAGTTGTAATAAATTTGTAAAAAAAAATAAGGTGTTCTACATGAAGAGCCATCCCTGTTTTATGATTACTGTTTCCATAAAAGCATAGACCTATCCTCTCTCACTACTTTCTTATGTTTTGGGCAGTTGAAACACCGAAAAACTGATGAGCCAACCTTTGGGAGATTTTTACTGGAGCTTTTTAAATATTGTAAAGAAGTATAATATTATAAATAAGTAAAACTGTTGAAAAATGTACAAGAATGTACCTCTTTAAGGCTTAACTGTTTTTGTGAACTGATTCATTTATTTTTCATTTTAGACCTATTCCATCTGGGCTAGCAGTTGTAAAAATAAAGCAGAGTGCAATGAACTCCACCCATCTGTTTCTGTGGTACAGGTAATTATCTCAATTTAGAGAAATTTTTTCTTTTTAATTCTTGATAGAACAGAGTCTTTGGTGGCAGAGAAATTTGAAATCAAACTATAAAATGAGAGTATATTACTTAATTTTTCTAAGCCCTACTTTCCTCTACTGTAACAGGGATATTAAAATATTTTGTAAAGGTTGTTATATTAAATGTATGGAAATGATCAGTATTTGTCACTTACTTAGAAAATGTTAATTTTACATCTCATATTTGCTTTTCTTTATTCAAATTTCTTCAATAAATTAATCATAGTTATTAACGAACAACTATGTATTAATTACTATGGTACGTGTAAAGATGTTCAGTGTTAAACAAGATAGAATTTCTGTCCTCACGGAACTTACAGTCTAATAGAGATATGGAACAATAAACATTCATTCATCCATTTAATAAATTCATTAAATTTTCCTATTTATTCAATGACTATTTGATACCTAGTATGTACTAGATAATATGCTGAAGGAAACAGTGTTAACCAAGTCAATCATAGTTCCTACCCTTATCGAGCTTACATTCTTCTATTACGAATAATAATCACTAATTACTGTGTAATTGTTAAAAGAAGTACGTGATGCAATCAGAGAATATCATGAGTGGATATGATCTAGTTGGAGTTGGAGTAAGGGTGGTCAGGAATCAGGGATGATTTCCCTGAGAAAATTAAGCTGAGAATGGAAGGATGAAAGTACAGCAGACAGCAAGAATTTAAGCCCTGTGCTGGAAAAGAACACTAGCACACTCAGAAAACTTATAAAAGGCCATTGGGACTGGAGTTTAGGGAGCCAGAGTCTAGAGAAATGTGTGGTAGTGACTGGAAGGTAGGCAGAGGCTAGAGGCAACTCAAATCAGATTACATTTTGCAGAGATACCTCTGGTTGCAGTTAATTATAGTACATTGTGATTTGTGTAGTGATGGTTAAGTACAGGCCACTTTGGAAACACATGGAACTTCTTCCTAACCCATCTTCCTAATCAAAGCAGGGTCGCTGGAAAAACCAGTGTCTAAGCTGAGGCCTGAAAAAAGAGTATCCCAGCAAAGAGAAGCAGGGAGAATTGCTGGAGGATCTTCTCTTCAATGCAGGACTGTTTTATTCCTCTTAAACCTCTGTATAATCAGCACCAAGCACATGATCAACTCTGATGAAATATTAAGTACTGTACTGTATTCATATAACATTTTTTATGACTTCTGCAGACAACACTAGTGCTTATCAATGACCCTTTGCATATTCCATCTGATATCATTCCTGTAGCTCACGTGGTGGAAGGGAGGTGTCACCACTCTTAGTGTCCCAGTACAGAACAATGTGAGGAGAGCTAAGGGAGAAAGTGGCTGCATGTAGAATAACACTAACATAAGCACTCCTGAGCCTTACTCACATTCCTTCCCAATCACTACCCTCCACATACTAGTATTTCCTTAGTTACTTTTTTTGTTAGGGCCTCAGCTGTTCCATTGCACAGTGAAAGAATGGGCTTGGGGCACAAATTGAAGCAAACCCTTATTTTATTGGCTTGCTATTTTTTTCAAGGGCACTTTTCCCCCATTGTAAAAGTCAGAGTATTCAGGTAGTCCCAAATGTTACAGGTTACATCCTTATTTCCTTTCGCTCTTATTTTCAGATGCCAACAGAAGATGTAGGTGTAGGTGTGTGCATGGGTACGTGCGTGTGTATAGGACATTGTGATTATATAAATACATGTGCATGTAATTTTATACATACATATAATTATATTAAAGTTATATATATGATTATATATCCTTAGTGTCCTTATCCAAGGGGGCTTCTTTAAGATTTTAAACATATACAAGATTCTTAGAATCCTGTTAGAAAGTATTTCTCCAGCCTGACCCAGCAGAAGACTTATACATCAGTTCTTGAATTCTGACCTTTTTGTTTGCCTATCAGTTTGTATAGGAATTACCAGAAGGGCTTAGCTGTAGAATAACCAGGTGACTAACCATAAATAATATATATTGAGTGCTTAGCTTAGTACCTAGCAAGTGATAAATGGTGAACAAATTTTAAGCATTATTATTTCTATATCAAGCTAATTAAGAATGACTACCCAGAGTTGTCTTCTCCTTGGTTATTATTTCTTTGATTTTCTGCTGCCCTAATCCCATTGTTTCCTTAGTAGATGACAAAACAAAACTTGAATATGCTAAAGAAATAAATACACATTGGGAATTGTAGATGGCAGATAGAAAGAAGGAACATGATGTGCTTAAGACTATTCCCAGATTTTTGATGCTCAAGCTGGTGATTTGTATGTATATGCATCTTCCTAGCATTTTTTTCACTAGCGTTTTACGATTTAAACAATACTTGAATTATAATAACTCATTAAACGGTTTCATGTTTAAGGGCTTTATTTAGGTCTACCTTTATGATTTTTGCCATTTATGTATACCACTCGTAATATTAATTACCTAATATGTTTCTTTAAATGATTTATAACATATGCTGTAATAAGTACCTCATATTTATTTTCTCATTTAACTTTCACATCAACCTTTCAAAGTAAATTTTAATCCCATTTATATAGGTGAGGAAAAAGACTTAAAGGAATAAAGTACCTCACTGTGAGTCCCAGAACTAATAAAAGGCAAAGGCTAAATTCAAACTTGAGTCTCTGATACTGTTGCCCATGAGTGAGGATCACTCAGCTTGATTATACCTGAATAGTTCACGTTGGTTCTATTTTCCCAGTGGTAGAGTTCTCCACATAGTTCTTATTTCCTCATTTTTTGTGCATCTCAAAGACCTCTACCTTGATCCTTTGACAAAATGCCTACAGTGATCAACACTGAATATGGGATTTTCTCTGAAGCGTAAATAAATTTTCTTTTGTGAAAGAAAGTTTTGAAAGGTCTTTGTGAAAATGGAAACTTTTTTTTATTTATTTTTTTTTTAACAATTTCTTGCTTCTTTATGAGGAAAATGGATTCTCAGGAGAGTTCTTTTCTTGATAAACTAGTTACTAGATGTGTCACCAAATTGGAGATTTAGAAAATTCAAGATTGTTCTACCTGGTAGAAAAGTATGGAGGGGAGAATGGTGAAGGCCAGGAGCCCAAAAGTTGGAGAGTCTTTTGGGGGAGAATAGATCCAGAGGGAAAATATATTACATGTGAATTCAGTTTAAGACATCAGAGCAAGCATGAGGGCATCTTAAAAGTCATGCCATTTCCCTTATTTACATGACTGTCAGTGGAAGAAAGATTTTGAAGAGAGTAAAGGGAGCTTGGGACCAGCTGCCAACCACGCAGATACTTTTTGGAAGAAGCAAAATTGTATCATGAGATTTTACAAATTATGCCACATAAATATGATGCCATCTCTTTCTACACAAAGGGCCTCAAAGTGGGTTTTTTATTTTTTTCAATAAACATAAAATAAAACTGTTCAGCCCTGTACCACCTAATATCTGCACTGTTATGCAGTATATAGACCACATGTTGAGAAATCCAGTTTGGACAGACTCCAGAACAAAAATAACTTACTAATACTTTATCTATTGGAAAAAACATTGTGTATGTATCAAGTTCAAGAACATAAAGAATAAAGTTACAACTTGAAGGAAAACAAAATGCTTTTAATAAACAGGTTGTTAATATTTGCCTTTTTGGTTTTTCTTTAGATTTTAGCCTTTATCCTAATAAGGAATATCCCTGGATATGCTCGTTCTGTTTACAGTTCATTTTTTGCTTGGTTTGGAAAAATTTCATTAGAGGTTGGTATATTAATATTTTTCTCTATCTTACATAGCTAAGTGTTATATGTATGCATGCATGTATGTGTGTATGAGTATGTATACATGTGTATGCATGTGTAAATGTATGTAGTTAACATGCATTTTTTTTAACCAATACTCTATTATTATGAAATTGTAGGGAAAAAACTCAATACTTTCAAAAACAGTAAAGTATTGTAGAATATTTTTAAAGCCTTATTTAGATGACTGGACATAGATGACTTTCATAGTATTCTTTATATTGTCTTAAGCTTTCAAGTGCAACCAAGATACTGAGATCAGGAGAGAAAGAAATGAAATAAATATAAGTGAAATTTATAAGTAGATATAAATAAAATCAAGCTGAGAGATTTTGATTTATTGTTCATCTCCATAATTAATATTACTGGAATTTAAGTTATTGATGCTTAGCAAAATAAAATTCACCCTATGATTGGAAATTTTGGGAAAAATTTAAAACATTACATTTTGCATGTAATACCTAATTTGAAATTATCTACAAAATCAATTTAAAGTAGATTTTGAAATACATTCTGAGTATTCTGAGCTTTATTTGAAATAGAATATTTTAAAACAATAGAATTCAAATTCTAATCAAAAGATACATTTTAGAGCATAAGATTTATTTAAAAGATGCATTTTAGAGTATAAGATTTATTAAGTTTTCTTTAAAATAGGGAAAACAGATCTTGAGTTCTTGAATAAATGTTCCATTATTTTTTAAGTCTCGTTAATAAGAGCAACTGTATAGAATTTTAAATTCTTGATCATGAATGACCTACCAAGCCATTCAGTAGACAAAAGAATATTTTGCCAACCTCTTAATATTTGAAGCATGAGAGGTTTTATCAACTTTAATTGAATGAATTTAATATTTAGCATTTCCATTAAGTATATAGAAATGTCTTAGTCTTCATATTTGTTGAAGTAGCTTAAGCATATTTCTACTGTGATATTTTGAAGCAATGTGATGACAGAACCACGCTTGTAATCACAATCAAAAGAACTAGTGGTGGTGTTTACTGTATAAACTCATGTAGAACTTGAAATACACTTTAGAAAACTGCGAATGTAGTTCAAGACATTCGTCAGCCATGCATAGCGAACAAGAGGACGTCTTAAACACCATGCCATTTCCTATTCATATATATTCACACAAAAATATATTTAAAAATGTAAACATATTTGTATACACATAGGTTGCACATGTAGTACACACATAAGTGTACTACACAGACGTGTGCACGTGCATGCACACAGTCATTCTTTCTTTAGGGTCTGAATACCAGAGTCTAGATATCATTCTGTCGGCTATTTTCTATGTCATGCAAAGACATGTTTGTGAAGTTAGAAGATTCCTGTGGTTCGTTTCTTGAGGACTTTGAAGCAGTGCTTCAGCAAATAGGAGTTCCAGAGAGTAGACTTTGCAGTAGACTTTTCAGGACCAGTAATGAAACAGAATTAAATGGTTTTGGGAAAGCCTGCTAATGTAATTATGCTATTGAATGTTTAAATAGGAAAAACTGTTATATATTCTCTGTACATATCTAACTTCAAATATTTTTCCTCCTAGCTATTTATTTGCCAATATCACATATGGCTGGCAGCAGACACAAGGGGTATCTTGGTACTCATACCTGGAAACCCTACACTTAACATCATTGTCAGCACTTTCATATTTGTTTGTGTGGCACATGAAATTTCTCAGATCACTAATGATCTTGCACAGATTATTATTCCTAAAGATAACTCATCTCTGTTGAAAAGGTTGGCATGTATAGCTGCATTTTTTTGTGGACTTCTCATTTTATCATCCATTCAAGATAAATCAAGACATTAAGTTCCTAAGATTCTAAAAAACTTAAACTCTTCAAGCTAACTTTACGTCTGCCAAGAGGAGAAAAACATCTATCTGGAGATATAACTGTATATGTAAATAAACATTTGTGGTGAGAGGACAGCTCAGTGATGTCTGTTGAACACTTGTGGTTGTATATATAGGAAATGTACATATCCAATGTGAAATATTGAAAAGAATTGGTGAAGCAGAGTGCATTGTATAGGATTGCATGTGAAGTCTTTTCTACTGGATCTGTATTTCCATTTATAAATGATTTTAAGTTAACATATGAAGGCAGGGAAATAATTACCTTTCCAGTAAAAAAAAAAAAAAAAAAAAAAAAAAAAGATAATTTAATTAGCTTAGTGTCACACTGTTTTGATATTTGTTAAATTTGTGGTAATAAGATTGCTACACCTGTATCGTCATGGAACGTCCTATTTCATTGAAAACTTTCTTAAGAATGACTGCAGTATTGTTTTCTTATCATATGTGCAATGATGTGGAATGTTAAACAGTATGCCTTTAATTTATATGTGTTCATGTTCTGATGTTATATATTTCCTGCCATGTTTTTTTTTTTCTAACTGTGGTTTTCAGGTATACAAACATTAATCTTTGTACACTTTGTCTCACAGTTGTTCGAGGCTCCATGACAGGGTTTTGTCATTGTCACATGTTATTGTTGCTTCTTTTTATAAAAAGGCCAAATTTTCTTTCCAATTCAAACATTCACTTGTTTCCTGAAGCTAAACCAGTGTAATACCAGTTACCCTGTGGATCCACTTAATATGTTTTCCCCTGACTGATTAATTTTTGTACATTATTTCCAATGTTTGGAAAGCTCTTTATAACCATTTCGGTATTTCTTATTACTCCCTCCTATTTTTAAAAAATATTTGTCAATCTAAACTTGTGCAGTCTAGTGAAGATTCAAGTTGTTAGGACTGAGATATATATGACCATCAGTAGAATTTCAAGTAAACTGGTGACTTTGAAGTAATCCGGTGACTTTGGGAAATATATGTTTTTGGTTTGGTTTGGTTTGGTTTTGTTACAAGCTAACTGTTAAAGGTATAAATTTATTTATCTGTTGTACAGATTTGATTATGACTTTTAATGTTTGAAAGATTGCACTTGTTTGCTCTTACTGTGTGTAGGGTAAAATATATTTTCTGTTCATGGTATATGAAAATATGGAATAATTTAAACAGTAAATAAACGTTCTGTGGATGCTTATTTTTGTATTGGCAAAGTATCAATTAAACTATATGTGTTCTTTTTTAAAAAAGCTGGGTCCATTAATGATTGGTTCAAATGTCTACTTAATTTCCTCAGCTTAAATTTAGTTTTTCAAACTCTTTGTATATAGAGATAGATCACTCTGATAGTTGAATAAGGAATAATTAAATTATCAGAGCTTTGAAGGATATTCTGCCTTTCTACCCAGGAAGTTTAAGCATTATGGTTTATTAGTAGTCATACTTGAAGATCTGTAACATTTAACTATTTCTTTAGCACCGGATTTATGTGCTAGCGATATCTTCCTATTAATTGAGAAATATTTCTCAGATAGAAATGTGTGTTCTTTCCTTTTCTCTCTTCTTCTGCCCTTACTTAATCCTTTGACATTTCCCAGATAGACAATTGTAATGATTCATTGCTCTGCCTCCTAGACGGCAGCCTTATACGTAGAGAATGGTATAGTTAGTTATAAATCAAATATTTGCAAGTACTGTGATCACATTATTCTTACTGGTGTGGCCTGCCAATGAGTAGAGTGCATTTTAATTTACCTTGTAAGTTTTATCACCTGAGAAATATTCTTTTCGACGAAACAATTGAAAAAGAAAAGATGACCAGTATTTATGGTTTTTGGAAGTACTTACTGTCTCCAGTAATGATATCCAAGTGAATATAAGTTTTCTCTCCTATTTGAACTCAAGCCGAAAACTTAACTGGTAAGCCCTGTTTCTTCATCACATGCTCTTATTTAATATGCTCCACTGCTTTATTTTATGTATAGTTATATAAAATAGTTAACACATAATGCATTTGTAATTAAAATACATTCTATTTATATTTGATTTTCTTTTTTTAAATATATATCATGATTCCATTTTTTAAAAATTTTAATTAGTTTTAAGTATACAGTACATTGGTTAGACATCTATATAGTTAGTAAAATGATACCCCCAATTGCTCTCTCCCTCCCCTGACCCTCTACCTAGCCAATGTATTAATGCTAATTGCATTCCTTATGCCATGCTTCCCATCCCCATGACCATCCGTCAGCTACTAATTTGTACTTCTTTTAACCTTCACCCCATTCTCCCAACTCCCCATACCCTCCTCCCCTTTTTTCTGTCACCAAATTGTCCTCTATATTGTGAGTCTGTTTTTGATTAGTTTGTTCTTTTTATTCTTTAAATTCTGCATATAAGTGAAATCATATAGTGTTTATCTTTCTCTATCTGACTTAAATACCTTCTAGATTCATCACAGCAATGTCTTCTTCCATTCCCTTCCTATTAATATGTAGGGGTCTTGTTTTCTTATCCTTTTAGCCACTCCATCCCTTGGTTGGAGTGCTTAATTGTTTTCCCTTTAAGGTACTTGTTGATAGGAATGTAGTTGTTACCATTCTTTATTTCTGTTTTTGATATATGTTTTTTCTTCTTAAAGAAATTTCTCCAACATTTCCTGTAATTCTGACTTGGTGGTGATAAATTCCTTTAGTTTATTTTTGTCTGGGAAGCTCTTTATCTGTCCTTCAACTCTAAATGATTGCTTTGCTGGATAAATTATTCTTGGTTATAGATCCTGGGTCTTCATTCTTTCGAAACTTTTGTGCCAAGCAAGCTCTTCTGTCCTGCATAGTCTCTCTTGAGAAATCAGCTGCCAGTCGTATGGGTGTTCCTTTATATGCAATTATTTGTTTTTCTCTTGCTGCTTTTAAAATTTTTTCTTTGTACTTAACCTCTGGCATTTTAATTATGATATGTCTTGGTGGGGCCTCTTTGAATCCCTGATTTTTGGAATCCTCTGAGCTTCCTGGGGTTTTATATCCATTTCCTTCACCAGGTTAGGGAAGTTTTTCATCATTTCTTCAAACATCTGTTCAACATCTTGATGTTCTTCACTTAGGCCAATCATACAAATATTTGGAAACTTAATATGTCCCATATTCTTCTTAAATTATTTTTGTAGTCTGGGCCTCTTTTTTCTTGCCATTCTGTTTTAGTGTCCTGATTCCTGTCCTCTAGATAGGGCATGTGATCCTCTTCTTTATTCACTTTGTTTATTCCTTTGTTTATTCCATTTCATATACTTCTCATCTCAGATAATGTGTTCTCCATTGCAAACTGGCTCCCTTTTATAATTCCTACTTCCATTGTTATGCTTTTTATCTCTTTGTTGTTCTCCACATTTCTCAAAAGTTCATTGAGCATCTTTATAACCAGTGTTTTGAACTCTGCATCTGTTAGATTACTTGACTCCATTATATCTGGATCTCTGTTCTCTTCTATCATATGGTTTGTTCTTCTTTGCCTTCCCATTTTGTCTGTCTTTTCATATCTGTTTCTATGTACTAAGCAAAGTTCCTAAGTCTCCTGGTCTTATTAGTGTGGATTTGTGACATAGGTGTCCAGTGGCACAGTCCTGAGAGGAGTTTAGCTGCAGGCCAAATTTAGCCCAAGCCTCTACCCCTCCAGAGCCACCTGTCAAGATTCAGCAAGCAATTCACAGATGCTGTGCTTATAGTTGCCTCAAAAGGCCACACCAGAAACTGAGGCCTGCTGCCTCCAGGGCAAATCTAGACACTGCTCAGTAAGTCGCATCTGACTCACTGAGGATGCACCTGGATGTGGCTTGGGTGGGGCCGCAAGTTGGGGGAGGCAGGGTTTCAGGGAATCCTTTGGATGGGGCAACCTCTGTTATCCAGTTTGATTGATGTCACAGCTATGGCAGCATTGTGTCCACGCACAGGGAGTGGGAAGGGCTCAACAGGGAACAATGGATACCACCAGTACTGTACCCAAAGAGTCAGCCTCGACTCTCTCTCGGACAATGTCTCCCTGTGCCCACTGCACGCAGCCTAATCGGCACTAGTGCTCAGAGCGAGCAAGTCTGTCACCGCGGAAATGCACTCATGGACGCGGCCCCTTTAAGAAGTGTCTGCTTCTGCTGCAGCCTCCATCTCACTCAGCTGCTGGAGACCCGCAGCCCCGCATCCTCGCCCTGTCCTACCTTCTGCCCATAGCAGGGTGCTTTCTTGAACTTCTCCGTAGTTGTATGGCTTGTTCATCTAGATCCCAGGTGATTTTTCCTTGCTGCTGCTCCTTGTTTCCGTCACAACTTTGATTTGGTTGCCAGAGGGATGAACAGAGCCTCTATCATCTACACCATTTTCAAGCATAGTCTATTTGATTTTCTTAATGAGTTTTTACGGATAAGAGCTTATCATGGTAGAAGTTCCATAATGATAACATCTATATATGGCAGATGTTTTAATTTTTTATGCATATACTCAGATACTGACTAGTTGCATTACTTAATCATAGCATTTGTTCTTCAGAAAAAGATTTTTAACAGAATATTTAGATAGCTAAAATTGAGATAAAACCACAAAGGTTCTCTCAACTCTGATTCTCTGTAATATAAATCACATTGAGAAATCTACCACATGGCCCCAAACAGTACTTGCTTGCCTCAGATCTTCCCCAATCCTTCCCCATTTCCTTTGCCAAAACTTTCCATTTTTGTGGATAGCCAATATAGCATTAAAAATCCAGAGCCTCACATAGAACCATTCATTGTACCTATGAGCTAGATCCTATTGTTTGCTTTAGGAGCCAATATAATGTTTACACCGTACCATTCCTTTGTAAGATAAGTTGACCAGTTAAAATTTTAAAGATGGGTGAATTTTTTTTCTCTACAAATACCAAGCTTTTAAGCTTGGTAAAATTTTCTTTAATGATTAGAATATGTGTTTGTTTATATTTAATTTTTTTACTAGATTGTGAACCATTAAGGCTAAATAAATAATCCATAGGAACTAAGTCAGAACCTTCATATAATAGATATTCAATAAAAGCCAATTTGTCAAAGAATGTGCAGTTTCTAGGAGAATGCCGCTTTCCCTTTTGATTATTCCTCCCCCTTTAGATTTGGACTTTTACCAATCTAGGAAACCTTGGGAGAGCCAAATTGGAATTTTTATGTTAAACAGTAATAATTGCTGATGTGCCATCATTTGTGATCTACAAAAATGGCAGTTTCATATGGCTCAACCTAACAGCTTCCCTTGTTGAAGAAAGAAAAAGTAACTTGGTTAGTTACTTGCAGAAATGATCTTGACATCTGTTCCAAAAATCCTAAATATCAAGTTTGATTTTATTTAGGGTGATTTTTAAGAATGGTAAAAACTTAAGATACTCGAATCTGGAAAGCATGTTCAAATTCATAATTTTCTTTAATGAAACCTTCTATCTTGTATGATATGAATTAGAAATATGATAAAACTTTCCTAAAAGTTAAATTTATAAAGTACTATAAACAAGAAACTTTTCCAAAATTAGAGTTGATATGAGCTATAAAATATCTAATAGATTATTAGTTAGAAATAATTTAATTTTTATTTCTTATTTATAAAATACCATTCCAGAGTATAAAAATGGGATACAATAAAAAAAAAATAAAGATCAACATTTTGAAAGGAAATTTGTGGTTACTTAGACATTTCTATCATGTGTAAGGCAAAATTTTAATGCTTAAAAGTAACGTAATATTTTAAAATTGAGCTAGTTGTAGCTTTAACTTCACTAATACCTACTGGTCCTCATTCAGAAGACATTTGAGTAAATTTTCTAATAATGAAAATTGTTAAAAATAATCACAAAACTATTAACAAGATTTTATTTTTTAATTTTAGAGCTACCACAGATGGATTATTTAACTCTTATTTTTTATTGCCAAAATAATAAAGCCAGACCTTAATTGAGGGTAAAAATCTCTCCACCTTTATCATCCATCTCTTCTTAATATGAATTCCAGCCAGGCCAAACTTGCTGTTCCTCAAATATCATACTATTCTTTCTAGTTGTTCCCACTCCTTTCATCTACCTAAATCCAACTTATTTTTTTAAGTAGAATTTAAACTCTACCTTCTCTGTGAAACCAATACTTTTAATTATCACCTTTTAAACTATTCAAGCATTAATTACCTTGTCCCATTATTTTGTTATTTCTCCTATTTTTTCAGTAAGAATGCAATCCTAGGGTCAAGATGGCATTTCTCATGAACATCTTAAAGTGCTATACACTAACTAAATATACAGGTTTGACCATTAGCCAAGAAGTTCTGGCTTTATTTCTCCCGTCTTAAAAGCAAAATTCCTCTTTAGCTCTTGCCTTTCCAAAGGTACTGCTTCATTTATCTTCTTCTACAGACCTGAATGCCTCTTATCTAGATCAAGCACCTCTATATTGCTATATCCAATGATTAGTTGTCTGTCTTCACATTACTTGACATTTGAGCACTATTTGACACAGTTGATTTATTATCTCACTTTTCAACCATCTTCCTTCACTATGCTTCCAGGACATGACCATTTCCTGTTTTCTCCCCACCTCAGTAGCCATTTCTTCACAGTCTTGTTTCCTGCTTCTTTGACACCCTCAATCTTTAAACTGGCAGTTTCCCAAGCTCAGTCCTCAGACCTTTATCTATACTCACACCTAGGTGATCTCATCTAGTCACAACTGTATGCTGGTGACTACCAAATTTATATCTTCAGTCTGAAACTCTTGCCTGAAATTCACACTCAGATAACCACCTGCCTATTTCACATCTCCATCTGAATATCTAAGAGCCAACTCAAACTTAACAAGTCTAAAACAAAACCAAGCTTTCCCACACAGGCCAGAACCAAATAGAACACCCACAATCTTTCTCTTCCCAGTCAATACCAACTACATCCTTCAAGTTACTCAGATAAAATAATTTTGACTTTTACTCTTACAACCAATATCTTATATTTCAGTCAATCTTGTCAGCTTCATCTTCAAAATGTATTTATAACTCAATAATTCTACCACTTTTCATCATTTCCAATGTGATCACCCTGGTCCAAAATACTAACAGCTCTTTCCTGGATTATTGCTATAGCTTTATTTTTCTCCATAGTTCTGACATACTTATACTTTTACTTACCTTTCCTCACCCCCTCCCTCCATTAGAATGTAGTCTTTCTGAGGACACATTTTTCTGTTTTATTCATAATAGTATCCCCAGCTTCTAGAACAATGCCTCTCAATCATCTGCTATGAATGAATTAATCAATGCAGCAAAACACTGTGTCAAGTGCTATCCCCATTCAAGACAGCCCTGCAAATGATAAAACAGTTAAGAAAATACTTTTACTTTTCCTTAGCAGTTTGGACAAGAGGCTACAGATATATTTTATTTGGGTTTTAGGATATTGATTTGCATAATGTCAAAAAAAAAATTAATACACTTAGACACAGCCAGGTAAATAGTGACTCTGACACAGGATAGAGGTCTTTCTGTCTCAGATGGCAACTGCCTGCAGAGCTGACCCCAGCCTTACCAGACAGAGTGTAAGGCTTCTGCTCACTATATATTTCTATCATTCCTTATTTTCTTGCTTTCTGTTGGAGCCACCTTTGTCATTGCACTTACACTATTATTTTTCTTAGAGTAGAGAATTATTTCTTTGGACTCATGTCTCTATCTAGATAAAAGTAGGGAAATGAAAAGATAAACCAAAAAAGCCATGTATTTTAAAAAGAGAAAGAGATTGTGCTTTTAGTGGAAGTCAAAAATATTCTGTGTTCAACAGGCAAAATATGACTACGTCAAAACCTACTTTGAAAAGTGTTATGAAATAAACGCTAAAAACAGTTGCCAATGCATGGAAATGTATATGAGTGCCCACATAAGTAAAATCATTAACAAGCTAAAATCCTGAAATTTCAACAGAACTTGATTTTAAATCAAAATTTTAAAAATGATAATGTGAAATTCAGATATAAAGTGAAAAAATTTTTATAAAGACATTTAACAAATGGTAAGTTTTGAAGTATATTTCCTAAATGTAGCAGAAATTACATGCCAAAGAAATAAGCAGAAATTACATGTCCAAAGGAAATAAACTTTTGAAAATAGAAGAATAACAGAAAACTACTATCTCCTTCAGTATCAAGATATGGCTAAGTTATGAAAAAAGTTTATGAGAAGTGTAATTTGTGGGAGCCTAAATATCAACAATATTATCTACTTGATTAAATTTATTTGTGCTTTCAGTGAGAATTCTAATGTAACCAAGTGACTCAGAAACTTACCTATGTCAAGTTCATTATGAGGAAATGGTGTATTGATTTATTGGATTGAGAAAATCTTAAAATTTGATATAGGATAATAATATTCATAAAATTAACAGTAAGTATGATAATAGAAAGTACTACCGTGCTGATCCTCAGACTTACAAAAGAAAACTGAAATTAGTGATTTTTCACAGGGACATGGAACTTAAGTCCACGTATTATTTCATTCTTTGGGAATGACTTTATGCTAAAACCTTAAAAATAAGCATCCTGGCTATGGTCATTGATACAAACTGAATGTGTTTCATGGCTTGTGTTACAGACAGGTCAGTGCTTTGCTTGATAAATTGAATGTACCACATGGGAGCCCTGCTGTAGGATAGGAGATTAGGTGGCATTGCACCTAGAAATTTTTGAAACTATTGAGAGATTAAATTCACATCATTCAAGAGAAAATGACCTTGTTAGCTTAATTGCAAAGGCTGAACTAAAGACAGCCGATTTTGATTGGAAAGTCACCTCATGTTACCGGTTTGAATATTTCTCTGCAAAGAAATTCAAAGTGATTGCATCAACATATGCCTTAATTTGTTCTTTATTCTTAATAATTGTGATTTGGAGAAACTTATTTGGCAAGGTGTATTCTGTTTCATTTTCTCATGCAAAAAAATGGTTCTCAGTGTAGAAAGTGGGGCAACTACGTTCCCAAACTTGTGAAGTTGAAGACAATTCTAGAAAAGTTTTGCTAGTTTTAAATTTACAAAAAATTAGTAATACTGTTTATTTTACCTTTTTGAATTAATAGTGATAGTAAAAATGAAGAGACCCAAGTGGCAGTTATATAACTGTCTTTGTTATTGTCCCAGAACCTGAATATGACAAAATCGGAATATCCAAATTCTACATATACATTAGAAATAGTTGCCTTAAAATATAAAAACTATTATGCAGGTATTTTATCCAAGTTCAAAAGTAATCATTACAAAGAATTTTGGGGACTATGAAACTGAATAAAATCAAATACCCTTTGTCTTTAAAGGATTCAAAGGTAAAATTGTACTAAATATCACAATGAAAAATATGACATTTTACATCTTAGTTTAAAAAAAAAAAACCAGTATCAAGCTTCTTATTCCAAATTTAAGGTAAACCAAGAAGAAAAATATAACCAAATTTATATTTCCTTTATTTTTTAATTTTCAAATTTAAAATATCTCCAATAGTACAAATGTTTATGTTATATTAAAGGCACATTTCATCATACAATAAAAATAAAGAAACTGATTCTATATCTGGAATTTTTATTTTAATCTTAGCCCTCTTTGTTCTACTTTATATCTTGTCACAGTAAGTACTTGATTTTTGACTATAGCTTTTTTCATAAATAAGCCAGTGTTTTTTTTGTTTGTTTGTTTTGGTTGACAAGTTATAAGATCAAAGTTCTGTTAATAAAAGGAATAGAGTTTCTGAAACTAGACTAGACAGGTTTTGGAAGATAATTATTTGGAGTGGCAAGATGTGTTTTTCCTAGGTAATTCCGGCGGGGAAACAATGATAGCATCTCTAGTACAGAGAGAGCGGACTAGAACTAAGAACCCCCCTTTTCCTTTCCTTGACTCCTTCCATCTCATCCTCACCTCAGGACACTATCACTGAGAGAAAAAGTGATGGGGAAACATTTAGTTGAAGTCAGAGGGGCCTAGCACTTTCAAACACATATGCACACAAGGGACACGAAACTGGCATGCTTTCTCAGAGACTACAAAATTAAAATGGAAACTATGAAGAAGTAATATATGGGCAAGACTATCTAAGAAAAAATTAGAGTAATGGAAAGGGTAGGACTTGTATGATTGGATATCTAGACACATTACTAAGTTATAGTTATATCACCGTGGAATAATAAATGCAGGGCTATATCGATTAATGGACAGAACAGAAAACAGAAACAGATTTTAACTCAGATGACATTAAAATAAGGTAATAGTTTGACTTCACATTCCTAGGGAAAGGTAGAAATATTCTTTAAATTGTCCTAAGACATTTGCTTAACAATCCCCATTCTTATTCTATCTGTCAAAAGACATTTAAGGTAATTAATGGATTTAAAGATGAAATAATAAGTAGAAAATGTCTATGAATATCTCAAGATGAGAAAAGACCCACCAAGAATAAAGCAAAAGGAAAAAAAAAGGATAAAGCAAAAAGGAAAACCAGAATTGCTACATTCCATTACATAAAAATTTTAAACCAACATGCCAAAAAATATAAATAGAAAAACTACAAGCCGCAAAATTTTATATCATGAGTATTTGACAAAAATTTAACATTCTGAGTATATATAGAGCTTTTAAAGTTTAGAAAAACCAAGATATTTTCCAAATTTCAGTTGGCGTCTGATTAATTCTTTACAGAAAGTCACTTCTTTCAGATACCTTAATGTAAATTATGTGAATAATGTAATTTGGAAAAACATTAGAAAATCACTGTACTCAGAGGTAGGCTTTCTATGGATGCTTTTCAGGAGTTGTGGGAAGGGATTTTTTTAGTTATGCTTTCTTTATATATTTTCCAGACTAATATTAATTAAGACTCAGTTATATTGAACAGAAATTTGGAACCTAAATGGCCCATCTGTCTGTGTGCGAGTGCATATTCAGTTTTTTTTCCTAGAATCTTGGCCAACCTCTGGAATATTGCCTCAAAAACTACTGATTATTAGACTCTTAAACTTCCCCAAAAGATGTCGCTCCTACACTAGTTTAATGTCCTATTTAAACCACTTTTTCTCTAGATCTCTCAAATAGCAGAATCCTAGGTGGAGGATATCTAGTATTGAACTCCCAGCTACTTACTATCTATCAGCTATGAGTTGGGCTGTGGAAAGTAGTATATATAAAGGAACATTAAGGATCTGCTTTTTTATCATTACCTGAGGTCCGTTAAAATGTACTCCAAAATTAAGCTGACTAACAAAGTCCACCTATACAATATCTTCTTTATGTACCCCTAGAATTTCTCTTTGGTTTGAAGCCATTGGTCAGCATTGCAGGACACTTTACAAAGCAGTTATATGAAATTCATCATTGTGTCAACCATAAGAATGTTGTTGATTACTTTACACAATGGCCTCTTTATGTGACTCTCAAGGGTTATTTCATTCTTGACTTTGTTTCAGAATATTTGTCTTTCTCCTGAATAGTTCAATTACTACTATCTTATGGACACTGTGAGTTGGCTTTTCACAATTGCTAATAAAAAGCTAGAGCTAAATTTGTGCTCCATTCCACAGAACAGGGCACTTTGGTCTTCATTATTCATTTTAGCATCATTCTTGGCCCCTTCTTCTCTTTCATCTACTTCAAGTGATGTTACCTGGCTACATCTTGCCTAGCCTTATAAGCTGTCTTACACCCTTTTTTTGAACAAGGCAGTGTGGTGGTAATAAGTGTCTCTTCAGACCAGAATGTGCAGTAGAGGCATACCCAGAGTAGCTCATAAAATGTCCCAACAGCAAATGTTCATAGTTGCCCCCTTTTACCTGGAGGATGCCGCAGGATACAGAAAAATTCCTGTTTCTTGTGCCTTTAGTTTTCCTAGCCTTTCAGAAAAGCTTGAGACACTGTAACAACCTGATATGATGGTGCTTGGAAGCAGAGTAAGGGTTGCCCATGCTCAACCCCCACTCTACACACTGAAGCCCTGGGAGAAACAGAGTATTACCTTTATGGGTTCTTACCCATGAATTCCCAATCTGCCATCTATGGCAAAATGAGCAGAGAAGAGAGTAGCAAGAAGGAACATGAAACTTGGAGGAGGTATTAAGTAGACCACTCAAGATAGCAGAAGCCTCCTCCATGCAAAGGCCAGAAAAAGTCTCTCTGAGGAGATAATATTTAAGCTCTGGGAAACTCTCATACATAGCTAAGAAATTTTTTGAGGGAAAGTAATTTTTTGTGGTTGGATCAATAAGAGAATCAAGCCACAATTAGTTATTTTCAATTTTCTATTTTTTCTTAATAAAATGCCTATTTATTTCCTTTATCTATATGTAACTTAAGGCTTGTCTTTTTCTAGGTAATCTGTAAACTTCTTTGTATGGTAAGGATTATAACCCTTTGTCTAATTTTACAAATATTTCCCTGAGTTGCTACTTGTTTTCTATCTTGACTGATTATAATCTTTAACATAAAGATGTTCAAGCTCAAAATTCATTAGCCATTTTGATTGCTCTCTTTCCTCCACCCATGATGGATTTCTGACACCTGTGAAAGGAGAGAGGCAAGGATGGAAATTTGAGCAAGAGGAGTTTAGAGTGCTTGAAATTGAGAAAGTCTCAGCCAGGCTGTTGAGGAGTCTCAGAGCAAAGATTACCCATTCAGAGGAGTCCCACATCAGAGACAAATAGCTGGGTTCATGGAACCCACACCAGGCTCCCTGTTGGCTGGGAGCAGCCCAGGAGACTGAGACCTCAGCCTGAACAATGAGGTTGATGTGAATGTGCAGATCGGCAGCATGTTGACTACTATCTTCTTCACCTTGGATTATTTTTAAGGGAGATGTGACCAGGGAGCCTCCAAAGCCATTACAGTTCACCCTAGTATTGTACACCATGCCACATCCATGCATTTTTAGGAAATAAGTCCTACATGATTTCTGTGGGCTACTTTTTTCTGGATAAATTTTAAAAAGAGAGGGTAATAGGACAAAGTACAGTCCCTGTCTGTTCAGTTAGTTCCATTACTTTGAGCCACAACCGATGCTCATTATGTCCCTTCTCCACTATCAATTCTAAATCTCCTTTGCGCTTAGCTATGCAGATTTACCTGGAGTTGTAATCCAAATTCTTCAGGAAGGGCCTGAGCTGTTGGTAATCATACTCTTTTTTTTTGACTGGGTTAATGCACTTGTCCATTCACAGTTACAGTAAGACAAAGGAGTGCCAAGTAGAACCCAAGTGGATCAGCTCAGTTCCACACTTGTTCTTCTCATCTACCATTGTGTAAAAGCAGCCCTATCTCCCCTTGCTAATCAGGATCACTTATCCCTTCCAGCGTGGTGCCCTTCTTCTTATATGCTGGTTCTCAAGTGGGTTTTTTAAAGGGAGATTTGAGCAGCATACTTCCACAGCCACAACAAAGAATAATGAGGGACCTGTTTGTACTCAGTAATAATGATGAAACCCAGAAATTTACAATTAAATTCATGTGCTACATCAAAGGACCAGAAAAAAACACTAGAAATAAAGTCTTATAAAAGTGAGAATTGATAACATAGTAAACATAGAATTTTAAATAAGCAAGGAAAGGAGGGAAAAATACAATTTCATTTTTATCTAATCTCTGAAAGAGAGAATAGCTTAAACATATAAACAAAAGACAGCAAAATGCATACAGTTATAATACTCATTTATTTTTTTAGAAAGTATTTCTCTTGGTCCAAAGAATGCCATAAATAAAGTAAATAGCAAATGGAAAAAAAAAACTTTTAATATTCTTATATGAAAAAACACTCTCATAAGTTTATTTAAAAAAATAAGATTTTCTCCAACTTATGCCTGGTTTATACTTTATGACTCTATATAGTACATAACTTTGTTTCATTGCCTTGGGCTATATTACATAAATAGTTTAACTTGGAGGGTACATAAGAAAGCAACAATGCTCAAAGCTGGTCATTCAATGGAAGCTTTATTGAGTTTTAAATTTTTTTTTTAATGTGTCACAGTGGGCATTTGGTTTCACCTTCCTTAAACTTTTTATGGAATAAAATGATCGAGTCTGTGCTATATGAAGCAGAAATTTGGAACATCAATGGCCCATCTGTCTATGATTAAGAGCAAATTCCTTATTTTTTCCCTAAGAGCATCTTGGCCAGGTCTTTCCTACCCCCACACTGCGTAGTGGTCTGGCAGGATGATGGTGCTTCCAGTTTCCCATATGCAGAGAAAATGCATATCCCTGGGTCTCCTGTTAGTTAATGTTTAAATTTGCAAACTCAATTACCCCATAGAATAGTTGTACTCTACATATCGCTAGAGGAGGTTTGCACTTTCTGCTAACTATAACAGTTTTACTAAATCCATCCTATTTTATATTATTTTGTTTATCGCTATTTATTGTTGTGATTCATTTTTCTCTTGTCTAGCATGTTGCAAACATCCAGGTTTTATTTTTTCTACCAGTTTAAACCTTTTATACCCTATTTCTACCATTCTGGTGGTTATCTTTAATTCTTTCCTCAGAGTTCTAATATTACTGGAGATGGGATGTGTAAAAGGAACAGGCATATTATTGGAACAAAAATTAAAATTGCCCATCACTTCCCACTTGAAGTATGTGTACACTTCATATTTGGCAAGGTGCTAGCCTTGAAAATACCAGTGGAGTTATAAGAGGATATCAGAAAGAAGACACCAGAGAGTTGGTAAACCTCTCTCTCAGCATTCTGGTCATCTTTAAAATAGCAAGGGAGATACGTGTAAATAACAGAAATAGGAATGTATACACAGGCACCAGCCCGTGTCCTCTAGCTTCCTCTTTCAAGGTCAACTTCCTTTATTATGTCTTTCTGTATATTTATTTTTGAATAGGGAATATAATTAGATAGCTCAAAAACCAAAAAATATTAAAAACAGATAGTGAAAAGTATTTTCCTCTACAGTCCCTCATCTGCCTAATTCTCAAGGCATCTACTCCTCCATTACATGTGGTCACCTTTGCTAGCTTTTTTTACATTCTTACAAAGTGCCTTTACACAGTACTAGGAAATAGGACTATATATTCCTATTTCTTCTCTCTTAATATACAATATGCCAGATTATTCCAGTTTCTGTACTTTTTTTTCACTTAGCAATATTCCTTGAAGATTTTTCCTAATGTATAGATTCGCCATTCTTTGTCACCACTGCATAGTGTTATATGGCATAGTATCATATCATCAATCCACCATTCCCTTATTGATTCCTGTATTGATCCACCATTCCCTTATTAATAAACCCACAATGTCCTCATTAATTAGTTCCAACTAATCACTGTTACAAATAATACTACAGCGAATACCCTTATTCATATGTCATTTTCCACCAATATGAGTATACATGTAAGATAAGTTCCAAGATATAGGACTACTGGGTCATAGGCTAGATGCATTTTTAATTTTGATATTTACAGCAAGAATCCTCTCTTAGGAACCCTATCAATTTATCCTCCCAACTGGCAATGCACTAGTGCTTGTCTCCTATAGCTTCAGTGTATTATCAACTTGCTTCTTGTCATATACTTAAAAGCAATTAATATTTCCATTTCTGTGAACATTTTGCTTATACTATTTGCCTATTTATCTATTGTTGGTTCTTATCGACTTAGAGGAATTCTTTACATGTTTGGGACATTAGTCCTTTGTCTATGATAAAAGATACAAATACTTTTTCTTAGTCTGTCTTTTCCTTTGCTTTTACTTTGTAGAAGTTTTTTTTTTTAATATATATAGAAAATTTTGTCAATCTTTTATAAATTCTGGGTTTTTAATAGTTTGCAAATAGAGATTCCACACTGCAAAGTGATCACTTTTTTTTATGCTTACGATGTGAGGTAGGGAGCCAACTTAATTTTGTTTCAGGTAACTACCAACTTGCCAGTACTATTCATTAAATGTCCATGTTTTCCATCATTGACTTTGGATGCTACCTCTAACATATACTAAATTCGTTCATGTGGATGGGGCAATTTATGTACTTTTTACTCTAGTCATTCGAGCGACAGCCCCACATGGTTTTAATTATATAGGTTTTATAATGTTACAGATGCTTGTCAACTTACAATGTGGTTATGTCCCAATAAACCCATTGTAAATTGAAAATATTGTAAGTTAAAAATGCATTTAATTCACCTAAACTACCAAACATCATAGTTTAGCCTAATCTACCTCTTTAGTTTCACAGCTCCACAGGTTGAGAGAAATCATACTTCAAAAATTGCACTTAGTAGATTACATCCAGGAGCCTCATCTGCATCTGATTTTATTTATTTATTTATTTATTTATTTATTTATTTATTTATTTATTTATTTATTTTATGGTGACATTGGTTAACGAGCTCCAGTAAGCTTTCAGTTGTACACTTTAACAGTAAGGCACATATATATTTACATTGTGTGCTTACCTCCCATAGTTAGATTTCTTTCTCTTACCACATATTTAATCCCTTTGCGTCCAATTTAAATAATGTTGATAATGAGATTTTGGACTTTAAGCTGATAAGATAAGGAAATTTAGATTTAGCTGATGAGGTTTTTTTTTACACTTTGAGCAGATGCCATAACAAGGTGAGACTTGGGAACACTGAGAAAGACGCAGATGTTTGGGAAGGATGTGAATTTTTGGTGAGAAAAGGGAGGACTGATAGGCAGAATTCTAAGTTAGTTCCCAATATTTCACACTTACGGTGTAATTATGTCCTGTATAATGCCCTCTCGCTGATTATAGAAGGGACTAATAAATATGGAACAATGAAGTTACTAATCAGCTGACTTTGAATTAATTTTTAAAAGGATTATCTTGCCTAAGCCTGACCTAATCAAGTAAGCTCTTATGAGAGCAACAGAGCTCTTCCTAAAGGGAGAGAATCTAAATGAGAGAGCTTCTCCTCTGGCTATGAAGAAAGAAATACAGTAGTCTCCACTCATCCACAGGGGATATGTTTCAAGACCCCCAGTGGATGCCTGAAACCCTGGATTGTACAAAATCCCATATTTACTATTTTTTTCTATACATACATGCTCATGATAAAGTTTATAGATTAGGCACAGTAAGAGAATTAACAATAATAACCAATAATAAAATAGAACAATTACAACAAAATACTGTAAATAAAGTTATGTGAATGGGGTCTCCTGCTCTCTATCTCTTTCTCTCCCAATATTGAACTTCATTTACTCTTTCACTTAAAGGAAGCACTTTCTGGCTTCCCTTTGGCATATTGGCATTGTCAGCATCACTACTCTTGTGCTTTGGGGCCGTTATTAAGAGAGAGGCGACTTGAACAAAAGGACTGCGCTACCTCTATAGTCGATCTGATAACCAAGATGGCTACCAAGTGATTAACAAGCTGGTAGTGTATACAGCATGGATCTGCTGGACAAACGGATGATTCATGTCCTGAGCAGGATGGAGCAGGATGCTGCAAGGTTCAATCACACTACTCACAATGATGTGCAATTGAAAATTTAAGAATTATTTATTTCTGGAATTTCCATTTAATATTTTGGGACCATGGTTGATCATGGGTAACTAAAACCATGAAAATGAAACCACAGATATGGGGGGGAGTACTGTACCATATTGTAAACTACCATATAGGGGGCTATATGACAAGAACTGAGAGCAACGTCTAGTTGCTGATATGGTCCCCAACCTGTAGTGACCAAGAGAGCAGGGGCTTCAGTACTCTGACCACAAGAGAATGAATTTTTTCAACAATCATTGAGCTTGGAAGAGCACCCTGAGTCTCAAATAAGATCACAGCCCAGGCCAACATCTTGATTTCAGCCTGATGAGACCCTGAGCAGAGGCTCACCTATCCATACCTAGACTCCTAACTCTTAGAATCTGTGAGATAATACAAACTAAACTGCTAAGTTTGTGTTAATTTCTACATAGCAATTGAAAACAAATTAATGACTGCTATATGTCTCAAATGTTTCCTTCTTTTAAAAAGAACTATCTATTGTATTTATCAAGTCTCTGTCTCATCATACTGTGTTGAGTTGTGAGAGTGGGAAAGGTATTCACAGTTTTAGTATATGTCTCCATATCAAGAGGAATTACATTCAAGAAGAAGCATCTGAACCTAATATAGAACATAAAATCCTGTAAGTTGTCTGTTGCCATGTTCAGATGAGAATTTGAGGTCTTGAAAGGGGTTTAGTGTATTTTGCATGTGGAAGGAACATAATCAAGGCCAGCATGCAAATTGTAGATAGATTGCATTGATAGTCTCAGTTGATAGCTACCTCATATTCACAGACAGCCTTGTAATCTTATGTTCTTCTCCCACTCTTATTTAATGCTCAGCCAGTTTACTTTGACCACTGGGATACAAGCTACTGCATCACAAAGAGTGGTTTGAAATAAGATGCACATTTTCTGCTAATCCTTGTATGACTGAGTTACACTCTTTCATGTTCTGCCTTGCTATGAGATCATGTCAACACCAGCCTAATTAAACAAGATAAATTTGGAGGAAACCAAGTTTTCCCACATTCTAGCTAAGGTCATCCTAGTCAGCCAGTAGTTAGCCAATTCTAGGACATAAGAGAAAATATAACTTAGACTAGAAGAAACTTTTAAACAAACACAGCCTAAATAGTGAACCCACAGTGACCAAAAATAAAAAAATGCTTATTATTTTGGGAGTGGTTTGTTAGACAGAAGAATTGTAGCAGTAAATGACATTTCAAGAAATAAGATACATAGAATAATCTAATTGAAGGATATATCTCTCATCCTATTTTTTATTTTTAGGCACTTGCCGTTTCTTACAAAATAGACTTTACAGGCTTGTGAGTTGCTCTGATCCAGAGTTTGTGGACATGATAGATCTGAGCTCTTTTAAGAAAGACCTTATGTGTCTAACCTGTGATTACCATCTATCAAGTTATGGCATTAATGTACATTACTGTGTCTCACTAGGAATTCCATGGACAGTCAATAAAGAATTCTTCTATCTCAATGACCTTGACTACTTAGCTTGACCTAGGAGTGCATGACCTCAAATTTAGATACCTAAACACAAAGAGGAAGCAATTTTAGTTATTCATTTCAGGTTTCCAATAATTTTCCAACATGAAGACTCAGCAGAGATAAGTTAGGCCATAACTCTATTTACTTTTGAAATGTGTTTGTCCTTCTTTAGGTTTGTCTAAGATAGCCCTTTGTTACACATTCACCTAAAACAAGACCCCTGGCCTTCATTATCTTTACCCCTGACAGAACCTTTGAACACTTTGCACTGATATAGATATTATCAACCAGTTGTATACATACCTAGTTAACATTTTACTAATATTATCTGTTGTGGCCAACACAATTTGTTTCAGAAACTTACCACTTTTATATATACAAACTTATACACACAAGAATTTGGCAGATGACATTGAAATTTCTGAGATGACACGTCTACCCTGCTCTTTACCCTAGTAAGATCTGGCCTTTGTAACTAGAAAAAAAAGTTAAAAACTAAACTCTTGATTTTATCCTTGATATATATTTTTCACTCAGCCTCCTCAAACTCAGTAAATGGATCAAAAATATACCCAGGAACAAAGGCCATAACTCTGGAGGTCAACTTGATTCTTCTTTTCCCCATATTTCTAATCTATCAGCAAATCTTATCAATTCTACATATAAAATGTTTCTCAAAGGCAAACACTACTATACATTTTTTCTTCCTCATCCTATTCCTAAACAGCTGCTCTTTTTCCCTCTGCATTAATTTTTTGCTCTTTTATTCATTCTTTTTTAAATTTTAATTTTTCAATTAGTTGACATTAAAAATTATTTTATAATAATTTCAGGTATCTATTCTTCATATTTTAGAGTACTATTTTTAAGATTTTTATTTTGAGAGAATTTTATTTTGAGTTAGTTTCAGAGTTGTAAAAAGTCACTCTTTTTTCCTATGTAATTGTTAAAATATGTTGATCAAAGTAGGATCTCAAAGAGATATTTACACACCCATGTTTACTGCCCCATTATTTCAATAGCCAAAAGGTAGAAGCAACCCAAATGTACACCAACAGATGAATAGATAGAGAAAATATGATATAGATATGCAATAAAATATTATGCCACCATAAAAATAAGGAAATTCTGTCACTTCCTATGACATAGATAAACCTCAAAGACATTATGCTAAGTGAAATAAATTACACAGAATGACAAATACTCCATGATCTCACTTATATGTGGAATCTAAAAAAGTTGAACTCATAAAAGCAGAGTAGAATGGCAGCTGCCAAGGGCAAAATTGTACGGAATTATTTTGAGACCGTGTACATATTATACTATACAGACAGATAGAAGATGTGTGTGTACATATCTACATCTGTATACTTTTGAGATCTGCCCATTGGGAGGTCTTAGAGGAAATGACACCTTAGAATATCTACTGCGCAGATCTTGATTTCTATATAATTATATATTTGTGATTCTTACATTAAACAATGATTTCTCTGGTGCTTGCAAAATGATGATTCTATAGTTTCATCATAGCTTTTACATTTTTTGGCATTCTACTATAAGAAAACACTTATTCATTCATTCGTTCATTAATTCCTATCAGTACAGATTTAAGAACTCTTATTTTATACATAGTTTATAACACATTACTATATTTATTTTGTTAAACAAATTGTTCCATATTTGGCCAGAGTGAAACTCTTCTAGCTGGCTCCTAAATTATTTTGACAAATTTCCATTATTCTTTGAGCATTTTCTTATTTTTTGGAACAAGAAGATGTTTCAAGTTCATCCAGCACTGTTCTTGCCCCAGCCCTGAAATCAGTCATTTCCTCAGGGAGCCCTGTCTTTTGGAAACCAAGATTTGGCTGCTGGGTGTTGTGGGGTGTTGTTCCTTCTAGGTTCTTTCAGTGGACTGAACTCAGAAATATGTAAATAAATGTATGTACACACACACACACACACACACACACACACACATCTTCTGTTTATTAAAAACTGTGAGTGCATACTGATCCCTCCAATTCCATTCCCACACTACAGAGTTCATTTAAGTCTTTCTCCTTTCCAGTTTGTAACTTCCTACTCTAAAGGTGAGAAACATGGCCTTCATTATCCACAAAATCTTTGCTTATTTGCACATTTCTATAAGACAAAATAATTTTCAGAATTGTGAACCCATACAACAGTAAACAAAAACGAACTTACTAAAATACAATATTTATTCATTGTTCTTTTTGTTTTCACCTTAAAGCAAATAGTCAAAACACTAAATGCCAATTATATAAGTTGGTTCTACGCCCACCACTTGAGTGTGATTAAGTTATTCATTGTGCAAACAGCTGGATTCATTTGTTTTTTGTTTTATTTTGAGTGTTCCCATTATTGAGATATCTATTTACTTATTTTTCACTTATTATTCATTCATTTTGAGTATATGAAACATTAATATGGTTCTAAAAGTCAGAATCATACCAAAAATCAAATTCAAAGAATTACTCTTCTCCTGTTTCTCACTCTGTTATCCAGCATCTCAGGCAGCTGGGAACATCATAAATTACCTCTAATTGTTTTTACCAAATGCTCCACAGAAAAAGTTTTCTTACTGGGTGAGCTCTAAGTCAGGTCAGATAAAGACAGCCCTGCAAGTTGTCATGCAGGGAACCACCAGAAAGGTAACATAATAATGACAATTAATTTGAAATGAGGTTTTGAAGGAACTCCAATCTTATTCTGTCACTTTTGGTGACTACCAGACTGCTAATTTTTTTTTTTTTTTTAAGCATGATTGCAAGCTGTTTTTAAAGCTACCTTGGGACTTGGGGAAGGAGAGGATGAGAATAGGGCAGGTTAAAATGTCAGGAAGCTTGCTGTCCTAAGATTCAACTGTTTTTCTAGAGTAACCCTCCCCAGATGCTATAAATTTTTGGTTAACTCCCAGAGTTTTGAAAAAGGTAATTTTGAACATTTTTTTTTTTGCCAGTTTTCTCATGGAATAGAGAATTTTCAGCCTTATTCACTCTTTTCCTGACCCAGAGTGATTTTTAAATATAAATGGGATCATCTTACTTTTTTATTTCAAATGCTTAATTTCCAATGCTCTTAGAAAAAAATCCAAACTCCTTGATAAAATCTATAAGATCAATGGGATTCTGTTTACATCTCCAGAATCTTTTTTTTTTTTAAAGTTTTTAAGCTATTGGATTTTTTTTTGCATTTTCATTCAATTAATTTTTTCATAATTATTATTTTATTGAGATATAATTGCCATATAACATTGTAGAAGTTTAAGGTGTACACTGTGTTGGTTTGATACATTTGTACCTGAATGATCTTTAATCCCTCTTCTTTCTCACTATTTCCAAACTTGCAGAACTCCTTCACAATTTTGAGATCCAAGTGTTAGAAAACCCAACCTAACTGCTCACAGCAGGGGTCCCCAAAACCCAGGCAGTGCACCAGTACCAGTCTGTGGCCTGTTAGGAACAGGGCCGCATGGCAGGAGGTGAGCTGCGGAGGAGGGAGAGAAGCTTCATCTGTATTTGTAGCAGCTCCCCAGCATTACTGCCTCAGTTCCACCTCAGATCATCAAGCATTCGATTCTCATCAGTCCCCGGTGCCAAAAACGTTAGGGACCTCTGGATTACAGCACAAAGAGAACTGGTTTCTGACCATTCTGTTGGTTCCCCTCTTTTTTGCTCTGTTGGCTTTATTTTTACTCTTGATTCTAGTACATCAGGAAAGAGCACATTCCTTTCTCTCAGCAGCCCCAGAAAATTGAATTGTATCTCACAGGCTATACTGGGTCAGAGGTCTGAACATTGTCCATAGAGATTATTCAGTGTTCTGATTCTCCAGAACTGAGATCTTATGATGAGTATGGAGTAAATTCAAGTAGAAGCACGTGGATTAAAAGTATGGCAGAAAATTGTTGCTTAGAGAAAAATGTGGAAGATTGCCAGAAGAATAATATACAGATGCTGAGAAGAGATTATGAACGCTGTCTCCATTCCATTGCCTTTGGGTCTGTGCTCATGTTCTTTCATCTGAGGAGGTTGCTGGGCATGGCTGACATGTGATCATTCTTCCAATTTTATCTGAAATGTTTTCTCTTAAGATAAACCTATTACAACACTTCTTTGACCTTCAATGCCTTTACTGACATGAGATTAATTTTTCTTAGCAAATATTTATTTAGCATTATTGTGTACTAGACTTATTTATTGTCTTTTATAATACATATCTGTTTTATTTACCAAGTATAATTCAATGCCTAGAACATAATAAGCCTTAAATAATTATTCACTAAATGAATGAATGAATGAGTGAACAAAACAATCCTCATACTTAAATCAATAAGATATTTTGATGTTTTGGGGGAGAAAAAAGGGTATATATTATTCTATTAGACAAGTTTATCTCAATCTTTTCTCATTGTTTGACCACTTAATTTGCTTTAGGCACACACACAGACCCCAAATTTGGGTGGTAAAAAAAGTTTATCATAAAAATCATATAAAAATTAAATGTAACATTCATAAAATTAGTAATATAAATCCACAATACATTACTGGAAACTCTTGGGACCAGGTATATTTTAGTATTCAATTGTTTTAAGGTTTTATAAATTGTGTTCCTCACGTTACGTATTATATTCAGTAGAGTAAGGACAACAATGTGAAATAAACTGTTAAAATTTCTATAGCAAATCATCAGACCAAGTAGGATTTAAAAAGACAAAATAAGAATCTTTATTTTTGTTTAGGTCAAGTCATTAAATAAATTTGTTATGAACTTATAAAAAAATTAAGATCTTTGGATTTGGGAATTGCAGATAAGGGATTGTGAACTTACAATCATTTTTCTACAAGAACTCAATGCATTATTTCTTCAAATGTTGTTTACCTAGCTTTTATTATTATAACTAGGCAGTTTCTTTGTTATTATTGTTTCTTTTATTTCCACCGAATTAAAAGTTCTAACTCAAAATTTAGACCATTGGGAATGACAGAACTATTATTTGATTAATTACGTTTTTCATTGTGATATATAGCTATTAGTCCACAAGCACTGATCACATGTTTTGTCCAGTCCACATTCATGTGGCAAAGACAATGCTCATGTTTACCACACCATTTCTTTTTCCTCAGTACACAGGGAGATTACATATTATAGTGTCCATAGCAATTATGTTTGAGTACCAGCCTGTGGAGTATAGGTGAAAGTGATAGAAACCATTCTGAAGCCCAGCTCTTAGAAATAAACCACATGACCCTTCAACTCATTTTATTTTCCATAGAAACCCTGGATATCATGTGTTCTAGGTCACAGAGCATACAAGATGGAGGAAGACTGACCTAATTGCACTGGGCTATGATATGAGTGATCTGAGTGATCAGTAAACTTTTACCGTTAAGCCACTGTGACTTCTGGGGCATATTTGTCACATCAACACAGCTCACAGTTTTTCACAAAATGAAAAATCGATCCTTTCATGGCATGAGTTTTCAGTGATAGAGCAAAAAATTCATCAAGCAATTCTTCTTATATATTAATCTCATGTATACTGCAAGTTGACATATAGTCTATGCATCAATGATTTCATCCCATTGTAAACTGAAATGTCAGCTAAGAAGTACTAAAGGGTGTAATTGCCTTTTAACATTGTATGTCAATGTTACTATACAAAATCCCGCCGCATCCTTTAATCAAGACATTTTGCTAATAGCTTATTCAGATTTCTTTCTGAGTTTTTCATCTCAAGTTTCCATATCTTCTCTCAGGTTCTCTGCCCCAGGGTTTTCTCCAGAGCATCTTGTTATGGCTGCTCACAGCCAAACTCAAAAGTGCAGGGGAGTCAATACCTCAACTCTCAACTGTAGGACAGTAAGTCAGTGGATCAAAGTCTAAATCGCCTATTAGTTGGATGGAAAATTCTGAGGAGTATTCTATACAGTTTATTGGAAGACTCCCAGTTGGATTGAGCTCTGCTTTCCAGAATAAAGCCAGTCAGGAACATGCCTTCCATGGGCTTTGCTTCCGGACTTCCATCCCCCTCTTTCTGCATCCACTCTGGCTTCCTGGGACCACCTCCCAAAGGAATGAGCTGTTTTGGGGGCAACCAAACTAATTTAATGCTTCTGTTGTATTACTGCTTTTTGTTGTATCCCCAACATCTATAGCAATCTTTGGCATACGTAAGTGCTCAATAAATATTTTGAATTAGATAATGGATGCTAATGTCCTTTAGCCATAAAGGACATTCTGCCATTTGCGACAACATGAGTTGACTGTAAGGACATTATGCTAAGTGAAATCAGAGAAAGACAAATACTGTATGATCTCACTTATATGTGAAATCTACAAAAAAGCACATTCATAGAAACAAGGATCAAATTTGTGGTTGCAAGAGGCAGGGGGAGGAGGGTGGAGGAAATATATGAGGATGGTCGAAAGGTACAAACTTCCAGTTATATGTTCTGGGGATGTTAAATACAGTATGGTGACTATAGTTAACAATGCTATATTGTATATTTGAAAGTTGCTAAGAGTAGATCTTAAGAGTTATCATCACAGGAACAAAATCTTTATAACTGTATGGGGTGATGGATGTTAATTAAACTTGTGGTAATCATTCTGCAATATATAAGTATATCAAATCATTATATCATAAATCTCAAATTTGTACAATGCTATATGCCAATTATATCTCAATAAAACTGGGGGGTAGGGGAAAGAGCAACACTTCTCTGTCTTGGCTTTTTGTTTGTAAAATTATCACATAAAATCATGGATTCTAATACCTTCTGTCTCAATGGACAGCATCATTTGACACACCCCCATCAGGATTAGCCCCTTTGTCTTCTTTAACATCATTTCCAAAGTATCGGTGTACTGATAACTGTTTTTATTTATTTTTAATCTGTTCTTTCTCCATCTCTTCCACCACTATCTTAATCAGTTATTATTTCTCCATTTGTGTCTACAAGAGCCTCTTAACTGTCTATCCAGTTCCATTCTGCCGACCTACTCTCTCCTCTATATTATAACTGAATTGATTGTATTAAAATGCAAAATAAGACATCACCAGCCTTCATTCTTAAAACTTTAGACTTTTTCTATCTTTAAAGTCACGCATGGTTTGGTCTTACCTATCTTTTGGATTGACCTCCTCCACACTTTCCCAACACCCTCCCCCACGCCCATACTCTATGCTCTGGCTGCATTGAACACTACACTATGATCTCTTTCTCCCAAAATGGCTTAGATATGTTCTTCTCCATGCCTCAAATATTCTTTCTTACTCTACTTTATCTTACGGATTTCTACTCATCTTTTTGATATCAGCACAAACTTCCTTAGGAAATCTCTGACCCTGCTGACTAGGTCAAGTTCCCCTGTGATCAGCTTTTATCGCACCAATTACTTTCCCTCACAGCATTTATCACAATTGCAATTTGACATTTGTATAAGCATCTGATTAACACCTGTCTTTCCTGCTGGAATGTAAACTCCTCGAGGGCAGAATCTGCATTTTATTTGGCTCACGTGGAATCCTCAGAACACAATATGATGTGTCGGGTATGCAATAATTAAGTAACTAGTAAGATATTCCATGGGGAAATTCCCAAATGCAAATTTGTGAAGCTGCTCCACCTTAAAATGGCTTGCTTAAAAGTTTTTATTCACCCACTCAATTGGGCATAGTCAGGACACAGGAAGAGATAACGTTAGCTCAAATCTAGGACCATTGATTCCCGAGTTCATACACCCCATCTACTTGCTATATCTGTACTTGGAGTCTCCAACCTTGACATAGCTTTCTAGTTAATTATCTTCTAAGTATACTCTTAGGCTCAGATTTAGCATTAACATTTTCACCCAGTGTTCTTTTCCATCATCAGTGTAGACTTACAGATGTGAACTTCCCCCAAAAGAGGTCATAATTCATTAACTGTATTTTGGAGAAAGGAAATGTCGCAAACTTTTCAGAGATATTTGGAATCTAGACCTGAATTTCCTTAAATTCTTCAAAGTGCAGAAAACCACTGCAGTTGTTTTTTTTTGTTTTTTAGGGCAACTTTACTGTGGCCAACTGAAAAAGGTATTCTAATTTAAGTTCACCATTGAGAACCCAAACTCACATGTATTCATTTGCCTACTATGCGGGTGTTTTGTTGAGACAGAAATCTTCAGCATGTGGCAGAACCCCCACATATTTTTTTAACTCATAAAGGATCTGGTACCAACAACCAATGGAAAACTATTTGGACTCTTCTCCTTATCAAAATAGAGAGTCAGAGGCAAGATTCCTTTCTCAGAGGGTATCACAGAGATCAAGGCAGTTATTAAAGATTTGTGAGATGCTGGCCGATGATTCTTCTTATCCCCATTTGACTCAACATGGTCAGTGTGAAAATTGATGCTAACTCCAAATGCATTTCCTAATTTCCAAGGTGACCTCTTTTCTAAAACAGAAGAATAAAGTTCCTGACCCCTGATCTGAACTTCCTGATTTATGCATCACGTATTACTTTGCTCCTGCCCACTTGGACTCCTAGGCACAGTTTGATTTAACCTGGCCAGAGCACCAGTTCATGAATTCTCTGCTGCTGTGCCACAATCTATTAATCTGGAGTTGTGGCAACCTTTCCTTCCTCATAGGAACCCTACCCAATATATTTACAACTTTAAGCTGGTAAGTCATAAAAAACGGGTAGCAATTCCCTAGTTATCTTGGAAAGGAATAAGGAGATAAATCTTTTAATGAATCAAAGAACCTATAAGTCCTAGAAAGGAGGGGAAGGAGTGGGATTTCCGATGTCCAGGACATGACAGAGTATTTCCCCTAACTGAGGAACAAGTTGTTGCATATGATACTAACAGGGAATCTTCTGGAATTTTGTAATCAGATTAAGGTAGCATTAGTGAGTCCTGTGGACAATTAACAAGGAACGTGGAAACCTGCCCAGAGTAGTAAAAGGTTTTCTAGCTGGTCCACCCTGCATGTTGTGGCCTGCTGGCTGCCCTGATAGCCGTGTTGATCCAATAGAGTTCAAGATGCAGGCAGCAGGCAGACATGCTATGAGGAAACTCTGTTAAGCCTTGAAAGTAGTGTTATTAGAGGGCAGCCTGGGGTTTTGGGGCAAATACCCCTATCAACAGGTAACTATTCTCCTGGCTTGCTTCCAAAACCAAGTATCTGATTGTGGAATCAGGTAATTATACAGCCTGGGCTGCCTCTGCACCAACAGGGCCTACCCTAAGACACTCTAAGAAGTGGTATGTATATAAAAGAGCAGGTTTTATGCGCTGCAATAATAGAAGTATTAATTAAATAAGTTGCTCACTTAGAACACAGAGCCCAGACATTGTATTTATTTATAAAATCTTGTTGAATGAAGAATGAACACACGAACCTGTTCCTTAGTGATAAAACATTCCTACTACATAGGAGGTAACTGAATACTTTCTGAAGTAAATTTCACCAGACATTACACTTCATTAATAATATTTATTTTAAAGGCCACTTTTTATTGTAATAAATATAAAGTCATCAGTGTTTTACAAATTTTCAAAATGCTTTAAGTACAAAAAAAAAATCCATTAGTAAAATGAAAGTTGTATTGCATTATTTGGTACATACTTAATGCTGTCAACATGCATACCATACGCCAGAAAAGTTCATGCATTATTGGAAGAGAGAAGAAAGAAATAAGCTATAATTGCTATATTGTCTGATTACAAATTTATTGCTTCAGTCAGTTTTCTTTCTTCAGGGATTCCATTTACCTGCAGTGTGGAAGAATGAACATGGGCACGTGTAAGTCAGGGCATGGACACTTGTAAATTTTGAGCAAAACAAATCTTCTATCTTCTTATCACTTAAAATAATTTCTCTGCATTTAGTGTAATCAATTTTAGAAAGGAAAATTCTAAATTAGTCCTCTCCTTCTTGGGCCAAAGCTATAATGTTCTGTGTTTTTCAACAGTCTGAAAATTCCTCCCATGATAAACAAAGAGAACATGGTTGACTGCAGGATGTATGACTGTACCTTTTAATTGTGGCTTTTTAAAAAATATGATGTGGGTTGGAAGGGCTGAGAAAATGAGAAAACCAGGAGGGGCATCGACCCTCACACCTTGTGCCTGGTCCAAACAGTTGTGTTATTGTCAGCTTTTAATTGCTTCATTAACCCAGCCAGTGCTTAAGTCCAGGATAACAACACCAGCAGCTAGTTCATTTTTCCAACTTTGGATGGCCATTGAAAAGACAACAACTAACCAAATGAAACGAACTTCAAAATATTCTCTCTCCTGACAAATTCCATGTAGGTAGTTACATATAAAATTTCTTGGTATCCCAGAGACAGACCTTGTGCTTAAATTACCTTCATAAAGAAAACTGACACTTAGCATAGTGCCTTGAGGTACTTGAGAAAAGGAAATTATTCTTTCATGATAATCATGCACAAATATTGTTGCCTCTTTGGGGTACTAGGATAACCAGGGTGGAGGAACAAGAAAGCTTGATGTACCCATGAAAATAACATAAACAGCACTGAACCCATGCATGTATGGACAGAACAGAACAACTTAGAAACTGAGAAACAAACTATATTCATTCAAACTAAGAGAATGGGAGTAAAGAACATAACCTCTCCATTTAGCTCTTTTCTCTAGGAGGCACGACTCTATTCGGCTTTACATTTATCAGAGGCAAATACACGACAATCTGTAACAATTACAAAAAAAATGCTAGGGTGGTCTCTCTCCCTTTAGCACTTAGACACTTTGGGGACTCACCCAAAACAAGAAGAAAACAACCAAGAGGGAATAGTGCACTTTAGTCAATAATATGCTCTAAATTACAGAAAAATGTAAGAAAACAAGAAGGTAATAGGCTATAGTGTTAACTAAAAGGGATATCAAAGCTTCTTGACTTAAGCAAATTGCCTGCTCCCCAAAACCTGTTTTAGAAAATAATTTAGAAAATTAGGTCAAACCACCTAAAATCCCTCTAGGGAAATTCTTTGGCTCTTATCACATTTGTTCAGGCATAAACTGTCCTTGGATTTGGAAGTGCTACCTATTACTAAATAGAAGCACACTAACAGGTCTACTTGCTAAAAATCTATACAACTATCAAATAAATCTCCTTAATAGCATCTACTTAAGTTTCCTTACTTCTACCAATGGGGGAATAAGTAAAATCTGGGTTTTTAAAATACTCAGAATTTTTTTACTATTTTGCTAGATACTGTTTCCTTCTACTCACTCCTTGCCTGAAATAATGATTAATCAGAGGAAAGACATCCTAGGAGAAACGGGAGTCTATGAACTTAAGGAGGAAGAAGTTTTAGCATTTCCATTGTAGAAATATTCTTTAAAAACTGAGGTAGTAGGGATTCATTCATTTATTTTTTTGCTCTTTAGATAACATGTTTGTAGCAAAGTTTGTCCTTTCATCCAGTCTCCTGAATGCTTACATCAATATATTGAACAGTCTTGTTGAAACATGTTAGCATTTAATTAAAACAAGTAATCAAAATTGTGGGGGAAAATTCTGATAAACGTTATCTCATAATTAAAATCTGATGAACAACTTCATTATACTTGCCTCAAATCTTTGAAAAGTTGTCAAACGAAAATCTCCTTATATTCCCGAAAGCAGTAATAAAGAAGATAATTTTTGAATAAAAACATCCAATACATTTCTATATGCGCCTAAAGTTTTTAAGAGACTTACTTAATAGCTTCGCTACCACAATACTAGTATTCATACTCAGAATTCCACATCCGACTTACATTTTTAAAACTTCTTTTGCTCTTCCAAAAGAGCTACAAAGGCTTTACTGGTTGCCTGGCAATTAGACCTAGGAATCGACCACTAATTAGAAGACAATCATGAATAAGTTATCTACTCAGTACTGAGATGAATGAAATAATTGGCTGTGGAAATTTTTTAGGGACACTTGAAAGAAATAAACTTAAAGAAAGCAAATCTTAGGGAAATAGAATAGTCCAGGGAGAATTGTCCGCCATCTTGTTGTCATTGGTCATGTTACAACAGCTTTTTAAAGTGGCATTAGAACCAAGCCAACCATTTCTCATTTATCCTCCTGAAGCCTCAGTGATTAGTCACAATGGTTTCCTTTTGTAAGAGTCAGTTTCAAGCTGCTCACTTACTGAGACAAATCCTGGATGCATCTAAGCAAAGAATCTTTCAAACCAAGGGAAAGAATAGGGAGCTTCGCTGAAGGAAGAGAATTTCATTCAGTCTTCCTTAATTAGACAGGACCTCCATGGGTGCTTTTGCTCTAAGATCATTTACCCTGTGTTTATCACTCTGATGCCAATCTGTGCAATAATCTAAGCTATTATTTGGAGGTTCTAACTCTGATTAAGGAATAACACAACTGTTTTACTTTACCTGGTGAAGCTAAAGCTTTATAAATTATATAGTACACTAATTATCTTTTAATCTATTAACTTCATCCATATATATCAAGTTATTATTTGTAGTACTCACCTGTAGTCTGCTGTTGGGGAATCTGAGTCTGATGTGGCAAGTTCCTAGAAATGATTAACATTTTTTGAGTAAAACTGTGTTTACTTACATACATGTAAACAAAGAGAAGACATATTAGAATGAAAAACTTTAAAGCTAGAAAGGACCCCAGAAATCATCTAATCTGGCACCTGCCCCACTCCAATGAGTTTATGGATGAGGAAACTGAGATCAGAGGAAGATAAATAATAACAATTTGAGTAACATTCATGGAGTTGCTACTACATGCTATGTTTTATTTCACAACAACCCTAGGAGGTAGGTATTGTTTTTCTCAGTTTACAGATGAAAAATAGGCTTAGAGATCCAAGGCTGTATTGCTAGGACGATGTGAAACCAAGGACTCCATGGCTTATGCTTGTAACCTGTACACTTTTAGATCTTGGTCGAAGAACACACAGACATAGTCACACACTCACAGAACAACATATTTAACCATCTTCATTCACTATGCCTAACTTGTGCTCCTCTATCCCCATCCCAGGAAATGATCATGGCCATCCACCCAACTGCACTTGTCAAAATGTAGAAGTCATCCCTAGCCCTTCCCTCTCCTTCAGTCCTCACATCCAGTCACTTTGGAACTTTAGATGATTCTCCTCAATTTTTTTAATCTGTCCTCTTCTTTTCCATCCCTGTTGCTAACTTGGTTGAAGCCATCATCATTTCTCGCTTGCATCTTTGCAACTGATCTGTATCGTTTTCTTATTCCTACTCTTACTCCCTTATAATCCATTGTGTGCATTGCTGTAAAATAGTCTTCTAAGACACAAATCTGATTATGTTATTCAAATAACACACATTTTGTTATTTTCTTACACCTACCTGCAAACTAAGTTTCAAGTTTTTTAGTGTGTCCTAGAAGGTCATCAATATATCTGGTCCTGACTGCTCAACACAGAACCACCACCACCACGACCCACTACCATATCTGGCACCCAATTAGTTCCCATTTGTCTGTGAAAATTCAACTCAAATTTTGTTATGGTGAACACATATTACTCTTATACTTACAAAATATCCCACAGGAATGTTAAGTAAAAATTTTAACTTATTACTATTTTTTTAATTAAAAAAATAACCTCTCAAGTACCACATCTTCTATGCCTCCTCATCCTCTAAGCATCACCTAAAAAAGGTGACCATGTAGCATGCTTTCATACACATGTTGATTGTCATTGTACTTCTCCTCACATGTTTAATTGCCCCAAAGTGCCTTAACAGTAAGAACCATCCTGTTTTGTTTGGTATCTCCAGCAACAAGCATGCAATAAACCATGTTTGAATAAATATAAACAAAAGAAGATACTTGTAAAGATTCACATAATACACATGTTTATTATCACTCACAAACACCTGTTTAGTTTCAAGTTTTGATATTAAAATTAATTTACAAAAATGTACAATTAGATTCTGTGTGGAAGAAATTCTAGGAGTCAGTTCCTTGCTACAAGTAGGGTTTGGTCCGAACCAGGGATTTTCTAAGTTTTTTTTGTTTCTATTCAGCAATGGAATTCCTTTTAATTGAAATACTAAGCAGACTCTTGATGTACAAAAGAGACAAATGTGAGGTTGAATGAGTTGGCAAGGGAGGCGGAATCCTACCTGCTTTGTTTCCTAAGCCCCACATGCTGGTCCCTGGAGCATTTCTAAGAAAACTCCAAGAAGCAGAGTTTGAAAAACATTAGTCAAAATCATGTGGGCCAGGCAAATATTATGATCCAAATACAACGATCTAAAGTAGAAAGCAGTACATGTTAGTTTAACTCTTAATCTACAGGAATGTTAATGACTCTGAGTAATTTTTTAAAAAAATTTCAGTTCCATTTTAATATATTGTTAAGGAAGTAACAAAATCAATTCTAACTCAATTTGAGGAGGTTACTTAATAATACATCTCAGTAATTGCATTCTTTTTTGCTATTGCCTAATACCTACAAGCCCTATTTATCCCTATGTGGTCTCAGGGAGGTTTTTTTTTTTTTTTTTTTTTTTTTTTTTGGTTTGTTTATTCTTTCCATTCACACAATGTATTTGTAGTGGTTTTGATCATGCAAGTAGAAAGATTAATTTATAAACCACAAAGAGGAAATAAGTTCTAGATCTAAAGTGGGAAAATGAACATCTTTACTATAGAAGTAAAACTTCAATTCTGTGGGCATTTGGGAGGGAAATAGGAATTTTGTTTCAACTTCTTAGCTAAAAGTGATTTGGGTCTATCCTACATTAGAAACTAATAGGGCACCCCTTTACACACAGGCGTGTGCACACACGCACTCACACATTATGCACACACCCATGCAGGCCCTTCTTAAGTTCTTATCATTTCTAGCTCTATCTAGCCTATTAATGGAGTAAATCAATACATCTTGATAACATAAGAATACCAAAGAGGACATTTAAAGCCCTTCTGAAGCTTAAGTACAGTATACCCAAAATATTTAGATGAAGTCATCGGAACTCCCTCTCCCATTGGCCAGCCCAACTTACCTTTCTGTGGAACACAGTTTGAAAAACACTGATCAAAATCAATCGTATGCCCTACCATTTCTCCTCTGGCCTTTGTTTCCCTATCTTCTGCTACACTGCAGAACTTTTTTTTTTTTTTAACATAGCAATGGTCTTGGCTAAGTTTTAAGAGAAATAGTTGGTTGAAAAAGTGCCACTCATAACCTAGCAAGAAATCTGGAGCAGCTGCATGAGAAAGCAACTGTGTGCATGACACTGGTTTGGGAATTTAAAAGTATCTGTAGTACGTGTCCCAAGTGGTTACATTTGAACAATGTACACGCACGCCTTGCAACTTCAACTGAAACTTAGATTAGTTACATAAAAGTGCTTATTTGTGCAAAAAGGTGCTCAACAAAAAATATGTGGAGAGTTGACTTCCCCAGAGACTCCAAGGTGTGCATACAGAGCTCTGTATTTGTGGTTGTCCAAATCTGTGACTACACGTGAGCCTGTGAGTGTTAAGAGTGTTAATGTATCTATGATGGGCATATTGGAAGTGTATGTTCCATGTAAGAGTTGAAGATGCCAAAGGTGCACTCCTTCAGGCATATTGGGAAAATGCCTATGACTAACTCTGCGATGGTTAAACAGCAGAGAACACAGTAAAGAAATGGAACCATTTTCATCTTTGGCACAAGCAGGCTGCTAAAGGCAATTATACAAGACAGTGGGGGTTGACTTCAAATAGAAGTCCTATAATCCTTTAAAGAAAGGACCTTCATAAAGTCATAAAACTAGAATAATTAAGTTATTAATGGACTAACCGAACATTTTGTGCAAACTGCATTACATAGAAAAAAGATTTAAGAAAACTGAAATTCTCTAAATTATTAGCATTATTTTCTGATTTTACTACCATTAATTACAAGCGTTTAATAGAAAATTATGTAAATTAGCTATTGCACAAACCTCATTCTTTAAGAAGGCAAAGGTAATAACTTGAAAATTAATAAATAAGTGATTTGGGGGGAGTATGCAATTATTCATTATTTGCACAACTGTTTTAAGGTAATTTGACTTTCCTGGATATCTTACAGAGTAATTCGGTTGATGATTATCAACCCATTATACTACTACTTGCTTGAAGACTCAAAAGCAAAGAAAGGTTAACTGATTTGTATAAAGCCACAGAATCTATGCCAAAGTTGAAAATAAATGACAGTTTAGTTATGTGGAATACAAAATACTCCTCTTTGGAATTAGTATGGAATCATTTAACAATAAGACATCGTAATATATTTTTTAAATTTCCAGTTATTTCATCAAAATTGACATTCTTGCTGATTTGGACCCTGTAACTTTCACTAACGGCACAGGCCATTATGTGGATTAATAAAAGGACACAAAGAAACTGGAATCACCATTATTTTTAATTTTAAAACTTAACTTTAACCAAAATCAATACATAAAGGAGAAAGAAGACATTCACTTATTTATTTTTTTCCCTGCTGGTATAAAGCCAAAAGCAAGCCTACCACAGTTTCAAAATGATGCAGTACAAACCTATAAAAACTAAATTCACCAAAGAGATGCTGCATCTGTTGCTTTCAGTGTATACTTACTGAATTAAAAAAAATGTCAATGGCTCCGAAATATCCTTGGCTGGTTGACACTTCTTGTCAACAGGAAATCATTATCTTGGTCCCCTGAAACATTCTCCTTAACTGATATTAACTTTTATTGAAAACTAATTTTTTATTTATAGAATTTTATCATAAAGTTATTTCTCATTATTACCAAAGGGAAAACAAGTGGAAAAATACTTCAGATAAAAGCTAAAATAATTAGATACTAAATATCTTTAATTAGAAGACTTAATTCTACTTTTATACTTGTTAAGTTGCAAAAGATTAAGCACAATAGACCTCCTGTTTTAAGGGAGACCCAATTACCCTGGATTAGGTATTATGTTTTGCATAATGCATAAGGAAAATTTTTGTATAGCCAATTAAAATCTTCCAAGAAAATGTTTGGGCACTTCCGCTCTTATTCACCACATTCAATCCTGTATGAAGATGCCTCCCACTCAGGAAAAGTCAATTGACAATTGATGTTGGTATAAGAAAAGAATAACGAGGAGGCAGAACTGCCCCCTAAAAGACCACTTAATATAGTACGAACTTAAGAAAAAATTATTTTTTAGAAAATCGAATATTTGGTATCCTCCACTCAATCCCTGCCATAACATTGCAAAGCAAAGACAATTTCCCAGTAGTTTTTAGGTTTTCAAAGTTTAGCATTTCTCTGTCTCATTCAGGCATTGTTTTCTAATCAACACTCATCTCTCACTTCCCACCATGCTCCTCAGGCAGCTTAAGAAGGTGTGAAAAGTCTAGAGGCTGATAAGCATAAACCCACAAACAGACCCAGCGCTCTAGATAATGTGCTGGGCTGCCCCCTTTCACACTTTTCTTTTGCACATATCCCTCAGGGAGAATTAGGAGAAACTGTTCCTCTTTTAAAACTCTGTGAGGTGGAAAAGTGTGAATAACAACCCCTTCTCTACCTCCACCCCCAACAGAAATACCAGAAATACCAATCTCCTTTCTGAATCCTAACACCTGGGTCCTTTAAGTGTTTAAATCAGGGAATCTCAAGCTTTTTACCTGCTCCACGATAACACATATCCACTGAGATTCTGAATCTCCCGGAGGCAGGGCCCTGAGATTTGCACTGTTAAGAGCTCTACAGGTGAGTGTGACCTGCAGGTTGGTTTGGGAACAACCAGGCTCTATAAACTATCAACATCCCTTTTAGGACTCAAAATTCTATGACTTGGAATTTGATTTCCTTAAACCATTAATTACAAAGCTCTATCTTTGAGGTACATCAGTTAAATCTGTAATATATTTTTGATGTTAAGTCTGGTCAAAAACATAATCCCTACTCGCAACAATGATTCTTTGGGCCAAGCAAATTTATTTTTTAGATTTTATATTGTGAATTCCAGCAATGAATTTGTAGTAAGTAACGGGACTGCCTATGGAGGAAAAAATTCTTCTTACTATCAATGGTAATATTTATTCACTGAGCTACAAAGATAACTGATTAAGTACAGATGCAGAAAGCCTGACTGTACTAGGGGATTGGGGGGGCATTCTACAGAATTCGTGCTCCTTAAGACTTTCAAGGTGATGGGAATCAAGAAAGGTCTAAGACACTGCCCAGATCAGAGAAAATTAAGATATGCAGTTATTGTACCCTAGACAGAACCATGGAAAAGAAAAAGGACATTAGGGGAAAAACTAGGAAAATCTGGGGAAAAAAAAATCTGAAATATGGGTAATGGTAAAGCACCAATGTTGGTTTCTTAGTTGTAACAAATATAATAAAATACTATAAGAGGCATATCTAGGAACTCTCTATTATCTTTGTAACTTTTCTGTACCTCAAAAATCATTTCAAAATAAGTTTGTTAAACAAGAAATACATTAGGGAAGTTCAAATTAAATTTAACTTATGTTTCTATACTATGTGATAATTTTAACAGCCTGTTTGTATTGTCTCTATAATCTGAAAAGTAGAAAGAATACTGTACAGATGAAATCCCTCCTTTCTGAGCACGTGTTCCATCTCCAGTTTCTCACTCCACTATGCGTTTACTCACCTTGTAGGTAAGCTGGATGAAGAGATCCTCTGACCTTCTGAGGTCAATGACCACATTATCTACCCCTGACTTGATCAAGCTAGGTAAATAATCTAATCTGTTTTGAACTGATTTAGCTTTGTCTCTTATCTGTGTCTCAATTGTAACATCTGCAAATGATTAAACATCTGTTATTGTCTAATTTAGGATGCCAGTCTGGAGTCCTATGAATCATTTTACCAAAACCAAAACCAAAACGACCATTACTGTGTAATTGATAAAAACTCTGACAACCCCCCATTACACAACTGTTATAAATTCTCTATATCTCGCACTGTTATAAGGTTCTTTATACCTCCTGGATCAACTTGTTTAAAAAACCCAAAGAAATTTCTATGCAGCTTTGAAGGAAAGCTTTGAATGTTCTTGAGTCTTGCATAGAAGCTAACATAAACTTTCAGCCACATCCTTATGCCTGAATATTTCCGGTGTCGAGTCTGAAGAATAAACAAAAAATCCTGTAGCTAGCTGATTATTTATGAGTGGTAAATTCAGTGTAGTTGACATGAATATGTGAAGATGAAATGCATGCCCTTTTACGAAGAGTTAATTGATAAAATACCAGGCAGCATTACCTAAGCATACACCCGGTTATCAAATACTGTAATTCCTCATCAAATATTTCACTTTAATGTTGAGAATTCAGTTCAGCTAAAGTGACCAAAATATTTGTATATGTGTATACTTGATGCTGAAATAGAACTTTAAAGACAGAGCTATGCTTTTAAGGTAAGGAGTAAAAGCTGAATTTGCGTAAAGGGCAGTTGTGACGAACTTGATACAATGAATTCCCTATCATCTGGTATGGCTGGAAAACGAGGTTAATCACAAATTCTGGCTTATAGGGAGTTACCATAGAGACCATGCACATTTTATCCATTTCCAAGAATAAAAGAAAGATAATATACACTCAACAGTGAAACTGCACCGAACGTAATTTAATTTTCCTCTGATGAGTCAGACACACTTGATGATCTCGCAGTGGCTCAGAATAATCATTGTGAACATCATCAATTATCTTTGTACCCTATTTATACAGAAGTACTAGTTAATGGAGTTTTCTCATTAGCAGAAACTTGAATAATATGAAGGTTTTCTGGATTTAAAATACATATATGTTCCAAGTTCAATAATATAACCTATAGTATTTACAAATAGAAAGATAAGATCAACAACAGTCTTGATGCAATTATAGAAGGACCAGAAAGATGTATTTGGTTGTAAATTGGATAGGAAATTTTATTTTGCCTGTATGTTAATAGCAACATTGCAAAACCCTAACCACAGGGAATCAAAATAATTTTTAAGTAACTTTTTGTGCTCAATATATATGGTTAGGAAGCATATTTTAAAAATGGTACAGCCTTTTTCCCTCCCTTAAACTTCACCAGCAATAGAATTTTACTGATTTGCAAATATATTCAAGTTCCCCTACTCACTACAATGAATATTTCTCTATTCTAAAATTCGATAGCATTGGTATTTTGTAAATAGAAGCATCTCCTTAAAGTCACATTTTCTGACCTTTCGCACAGACAGATTCACAGAGCATGTCAACACAATAGAAGCTCTGAGAACTCTTCTAGTTAAAAAAAAAAAAAAACAATCCTGTTTCTCAAGTGTATTTGACCATTTCATTTTTGAGTATGTCAACATTTGAAAAAGATATATCAACATCTTACTAGTACTCTTGGGTAAAGAGTATAAGAAACAGTAGTGTTAAAGAATTCTGTAATTCTTTTCATTCTGAAAATGAATGATAAGGCTGTTTATAATTTTCATGTAAAAAAAAGGCAGGAGAAATTGCTAAATTGTAAACTATTACAATACTTTTGAAATTTTACTAATTTTTCTCATCAGTATCTTATCCTGGTAAAGAGGATATTATAATGATCCATTAACCATCAGAAAACATAGAAATCCATCCCTTCCATTCAGTACAACAAAACTTTGTGGACTTTAATATTTATATCCCTGATAGAATATTGTTTCCAAAACTCAGAATTTTTAATTATGTAATTTTCTCCACTGTTAATAGGACTTGAATCAATTGCTCACACACATATGCACACGATAACGCAAACTTTTGCCTATTCAACACTAAGTAAATGATGTTAAAGGACTTCAGGAAAATACAATACTTTTAGATTTCCAAAGTATTTTGAACAAATTTATTGAGTTTTTCTATTCATAGAAATTACTGTTTAATCTTCAAATGACCACATGCATTTTACATGGTTACAAAATAAGCATCACAATGGGAAAATATTTGCACCCTCCTAAATAAATCTTTAATCAGTAAGAGGTGACTTTTAAATCATATCCTAAGGTTTACAGGTATGGGAGAAGGGAAATTTTTCTGCATATCCATTCGATTCACAAAAGTGAAAATGAGGAGGCTCTCAAAAGCAAACTTGTGACTTCCTTGGGGAAAATGAATTTAACTCATTTTAACATATGGTTAAAAAAGAAGAAAAAAAGCCACATTCTTAAAAAGAAATGACCATTTTACCTATAATTCCCTATGTCGAAGTTGATCCAAGCATATAGATTCTTGAGAGCTAATGGGTACCCTTACCAAAGCCTTTTCTGGCTTTCTAATCACAGTCCTCCTAGTACTACAGAGAAGGTCTGCACTAAAAACTGTGTTTATAGCCAAAATTGGAACCATTCATTTTTATATATAAGCAGATCACAAAAACAACCTAAAAACCTTTATCCAGAGGAAAAAATTTAATAGGTCTGTGGTAATAAATTTAAAAAACAGGTTAACATAACCAAATAATTCTAATAATAGATTTTAAAAAAACAATCGATTTGTTATACTTTAGGATATGCTTCTCTCCATAATTAACTCATCTTTGAGCAAACATGTTAGTTTATTAGCTGTGTCAATTTCTTAAATAGTAAGGTAAATGTTATCTAGTTTGGATAAGTGAAGGAAAAAGTATTTCCTGAAAATACTTCTATTTATTTGAGTAAGTACAATGATGTTGGAATCTACACTATCAATGTTCTTTTGGTCTTTTCCAGTTATAAACAAACACACACAAACGAAAGCAACAATAATAAAAAGTTCTGGTCTTTATGGGCATTAAGTAGATATATTCATGCATATTAATAATCACTGTCCCAAGTGGATACTTACTGCTGTGTTTGCATCAGTGGCATATTAGTGCTCTCATAATTGTCTGAGTGTAGAGGAGGTATGATTTCTCCAGTCACAGGGTGAAACACAGGAAGCGTTGACAGGGGCCATGCTATCTCTCTATTCTTGGACATGTCACGAAGTTCTTTGGTAGATTTCTGAATAGCACTATGATGGACCAGTTGGATGCTAGGTCAAAAAGAAATAAAACAGCATATATTTAAATCATATATTAGCCCAATTGGTCATCAATTAGAAAAAATTTTTAATTTTTTTTTAATTTTTAAAAATAGGAAAACATTATTGCACTTTGGGCATTCTATAAGTTATCTCAGAAAAAGATACATTTCATGTACTTTTAATACAGCAATACTGAAAATTATAAACTAATTTTAAATAAATGTGTCTCATTAAACTAAGCTATAAAGCATTGTGTTAATGTTACAGCCCTAAGTAACAAACTAGCATTCTATTTAATTTCTACGATTAAGATTAAACTACCAGAGCTTTTATTTTGTTGCTTCTGATGGGGCATTTATAAATACTCACAGAAGTTTCATTTTATGGTAGGTTATTACTGTAGATTCAGGAAAACGTGTATGAAAGGTCTTTTCATCTGTTCTCTGGTTTATAGAAATGCAGATTGGGAAATCACATAATATAAATGGCAAGTTAATATTCTGAATCTAAAATATTTAGGTTTAGTTTTTATCCAAATAATCTTGGTTTTCAAACATTTTTTATTTTTAGTTTCTAACCCTCCTAAATATCTCTATTTAGAAAGCAGCTTTCGCATTTATGAAATAAACTATGAAAGATAATGAATGAAAAACAAAAGCATGACACACATGTGTGAAGCATGATGAGCAACTGAGAAGTGAAAAAATGATAAAGAAAATAACAGGAAAGAAGACACTTACTCTGGTGTTTGCATGTTTCTCTTTTCCCTAGAAACAAAACAAAATTTATGAATTAAATAATAGCATTGATATTTGGAACATTAAGACTATATGCTTATGGGATCTTGCATGATGTGGAAATGCGAAGACTGTTACTATTAAATGCCACCAGGCAGCACTTGCCACCAGGTTTACAACATTACTTGGATGACTACACATATAGAGATGGAGTACTGATGAGAAACATACAGAAAAATGAAAAAAAAAAAAGATTAAGAATCAAGCTCTTAGAAATAAATTCTATGACATAATGAAATCAGGCTACATGTAAAAATGGAAGAATTTGTTACTTGCTGCTTTATTAATTTTTTATCCTTGGCTTTGGTACCCTGACTTCCAGATAGTCTTGGGAGATTATTTTAATTGACACTGACGTCTTAAAAGTACTAACTTTTCATGAAGTGAAGACTCATTACTCAAATAATACCCTCATTGTCATTAATTTACTCCTAAGTTTATATATATATATATATATACATATATACATATATGTATATATATATATACACACATATATAGTTATTTAAACATTTAGATTGCGTCACCCTGTTTGACAGTGGAACAGTTTCAAGAAGAATTCTGATCATCACTTCTGAACAAACTAAGGCAATTTATTTAAAATGTAATTACTATGTCAACAGATTCCGAAGTCTTTGCTTACACAAGGTGGCTTGTATAACCAAACTATCTAGCCTCAATTATTGTTGGGACTGTTTTTGACAGCATGAATTAAATCTAGCCTTAATAATTTTTGAATAAAGTAATTATATCCCCTAATTTGATTTATATTAGACTCAAAACTATTTTAATTCATTTTGAAAGAATAAAGTACTGTAGTTTGACTTGAACACAATTTTAATTCACTTATAAAGTGTTTTATGAACTAAATGAAACTTGGTTTTTGATGGAATCTTGTATGTTGTTATCTTAGTAGGCTCTATAACTTTTTATTAGTGTTTTAAAGTACTCACACGCCTTCCCGTCGGCAGCACATGATATAAGCAAGTATTAGAAAAAGGACCAGTGCAACTGCCGAGGGCACAGCCAGTGTAATTAGGAAATCCGTGTAATAGTCTCTGCTTTTCAAAGAATCGGAAGGGGGTTTGTACTCTCCACCATCAGGTAAAATCCCCTCTCCACGAATCACTTCCTGATAGGTGGATACTTGCTTTGTTTTATCAACCTGATATAAAAGAAGACAATTACACATCAAATTAATAGCTGCAAACATCATGAGATTTTAAGATCTAGACATACCAAAACATTCTTTGACAAATTTCTAAAAAGCAAATTTTTCCAATTACTCTATCACCTTGAACTTGCAATTATTTATGGGAGCTAGGAAGAAGTATTGAAAAAAACTGAAGCCTTTATGTTGGCCTACTTTCTGTTCTTCTCACAATATATATTCATATGTACATGTATATATACATAATAAATGTGCATGTATGTAGCTGTTCTTTTCCTCTTTCCTTTCTCGAAAGCAGAAGTCCTTCACACTACTATGTAAATTTCTTATTTCCTAGTGACAAACCTCTAGTGCAGACATTAACAAACTATAAACTGGCTGATAATCAGATATGCGAGTTTGGTTTCTAAAGTTAGTGAAAGAGAAAAGAAAAAAAATGAGAGACACTTTTCAATAATTACAACCTTGATCTTACTGACATCTAGTTGACATAAACAGTTTTTTAGAAAAGACAGTCTAAGGAACATATAACCCAAGCAGTGCTACAGTTTTACCAAATTCTATCCCAGGTCCAAAGATGCCTACTTATGTTAATTTACCTCCATAGGAATTGAATGGCTTCCACTGAGTTGAATTTAATTACGCTAAGGATTTTATTGAGGGACAATACAAAAACAGCCATGTGAAATTTGTTACTACATTTGCCACCCCCCCCCCAAAAAAAAAAACGTTGGGGAGAATTAGTTGTGGCATTTCTCGGTATCCTCTCCGAAAAAAAACTCTAAAGAATTTTGTTTACAACACAGTGCTAGTAAAAACTTTATTTTCTGCCTTTAAGACTTAGAATATCTGATGAATTTCCACTTTTAAGCCTGAACATTAGGAGGCTTGTGGTTAAACTTGACCTTAGACTTTTTTTTTTTTAATTTAGGTCCTGATTTTTCTTTTTTTTTATATTTTATTATGTTTATTCACTAATTCTTTCGCTTAAGCCTCCTGAATACTTTTGTGGTAAGATGTAACATATACGTAAATACATGTAAAATAAAAAATGAAAAGTCACAACCTTTCTATTTATAAAGTTGTACCACAGAAACTAAAATGTTCAAAGCATAAGTCACTTTTAAACTTTTAGAAATTAGATAATATTCCTAAACATAAACATTTTACAGCACAAGCACAAGTAAAATGGCAGCTAGGCCACCCCCTACCCCCACCCATCTACTGACTCTGGCTAGAGGCATCTATTTAAATTATGATCCCAGCCACTGAGTCTCTTGCACCCTGTGCCATTAGCACCATGACTGAAATACTGAGCTTTGTAAACTCAACATTTATCTATAATATATAAACCATGCCATCTTAGTAATTTTACTTGATTTAAGAAAGCGACGAAAGAGCATTATTTTCCTAAGACACAAGTGACATGAAAAGAGGCCAGAGCCAAGGGCTACAGGTGCTAAGTACTGCAACGTGAGTAAGATGTCCTCCCCTACTGAATCCAGGAAAGTCGCCTGCAGTTGGTTCTCTGAGACATGAAGTGACAGTTTGTTTATGTGTCAATAACTCTGTTCAAATGTCAACTTTAAACTTAGATCTAATTCAGTCACCACTAATCATCAAGAGTTGACAGAAGTTAAATCTAAAGGTTACAAAAGAAGGACTTTCCTAGCTTCTACAAAGTAGGATCAAAAATATTATATAAATACTATATAAAACATTATATATATATATTTCTTACATATATATGAAACTGTACCCATATTTTCCTAAGTCTTTCAGCATGCTAATTAAAAAGTGGTTAAGAAAGAAATATTTAGTATTTTGGGGCTGTGGATAAGATTCTAATTTTCCTCACTTAGAGCTGTTTCTTATCCCTTGAACTTTCCCTACAATTTGAGTTTCTAGGACACTGAATCACAGCACAATATTGCTTCATTTTCAGATGTATTGTTGTACTCTGGTCTCTCCTTCCACAGTGCAGTAGTAGCAGCATATTTGAGACTTTCTACACATGTCACACTGGCTCCATAGTCTGTCCTGATTTAGCAGCCACCTGGGTGTCCACGTTGAGCATTTGGACCACCTGCCAGGCTAATCCAGCCCCAGCAACTAATCAAGGGTAGACTGAGAACAAAGGTGGAGATACTCTCTCCCAAATGGATGCACTGTCAATGAGCTTGCCAAATCCTTAAAGTCAAGGAAAGTCAATTTTAGTTAACAAAGTAAACCCAGGATTTGTTCCTGAAAACAATTCAGGTTTTAGTCAAATGTTATCTCCAATCACATCACTTCTAATTACATTTGCAAAAACAAAATATAAAAACTCACCAATGAAATTTTGCACCAGTCAATGTAAAATTGAGTACGAAATTTTTTATCACATGTTATTACAGGCTCCATTTCTTGACTGCATCTCAACTGATTCTGTGGATTTTCAACTTCTCGTAAACAAGAAGAAAACGGGACATCTGCACCAACCATGACATAAACACTGCAAAAATGTGAAACTCGCATGTTATCTTTTAAGAAAATTGAAAACACTGAAAAACAATCTACCCTGAAAGCAGGATTTATCTTTTTGAATTAAGAGATTATTTAGAATCATCCCTAAGATAGGAGAATGGGCTTTAAAGGCAGTGATTCATGTAGGGGCTTCCTTTCATTCTTTTCTTTATTCAACCAATATTTACTGAGTGCTTTGGTGAACCAGACACTCTCTTGATTCTAAGTTAATTTCTAAAAAATTTTTTTCATCCTAATTCAAAATAATCATGTGTCCTATTCTGATTACCATATTTGGTAGATTACTTACATTTAAAAATTATTCTTAAATTGTTTAGAAAATGACACTATTGCTAAAATAATTATCAGCAATATATCTTCACTTGAATTCATTAAAATAAGATGGTGAAATTACACCCCTGGAGGTATGAAGCTTTAGGCAGCCTTAACTGTTTTACCCAAGAGTTCTGTTTGTCAGCTTTTCTACTTCACAGAGGCCTACTGTTAGATCTTTGAATACGAGGTCTCTCAATCTTCTATATAAGAAGTTAATGTAAGAGAAAAAATTTTGTTTGGTATATACAAACTAGGCAAACAAAATTTCTTGGTGTGTATCTTAGCAATTATTGGGGAATAACTCCACTTAATTGGTCAATAAGAGTTTCATGATAAAAAATAAGATAATGCATTTAAATAATTTTGGAGCAGCTTGAGAAGATAGAAATCTTAAGTCATTCAAAAGAAAAGAGAAAACCAGGAAATTACTCTAAATTAAATATTATTTCTTTTCCTAATGACAATGCTATAGCTACTTATAAAACAAAATAAGCTCATTAAAGTTCAGCTGTCTTCCTTGCAGAAATTGATAAACATCCTAAAATTCACATGGAAATTCAAGGGACCCAAAATTCCCCCCCAAAAATCTTGAAAAAGTTGGAAGACTCACAAGTGCCAATTTCTAAACTTACTAAATTTTGAAATTGTAATCAAGACAGCATAGTACTAGCATAAGGAGAGACATATAGATTGATGGAATAGAATTAAGTCCAGAAATAAACACATTTAGTAAACGGATTTTTGTCACAAGTGCCAAGACAATTCAATGGGGAAAGACTACTCTTTACAACAAATGGAGCTGAGACAAATGGATGTCCACAAGCAAAAGAATAAGGTTGGATCCCTATCTCACACCATATAAAAACATTAACTAAAAATTGATCTAAGACTTACATATAAAGGCTAAATTTATTAAACTCTGAGAAGAAAACAGGCATAAATTTTTGTGACCTTGGTAGGCAATGAGTTCTTAGATATGACACCAAAAATCCCAGTAATAAATGAAAAATAATAAATTGGGCTTTATCAAAATTCAAAACTTTGTGCTGCAAAAGAAACCACCAAGAAAATAAAAAGGAAATCCATGGAATGGGGGAAAATGTTTACAAATTATATATCTAATAAGAGACATATCTACAATATATAAAGAACACAACTCAACAACAAAAAGACAAATAATCCAACTTCAAATGGCAAAGGATTTGAATAGACATTTCTTTAAAGAAGATATACAAATGTCCAATAAGTGCATGAAAAGATGCTCAACATCATCAGCTATCAGGAAAATGGAAACCAAAACCAGTGAGATACTGGTTTTGGATGTGCTGGGGAGGATGTGAAAAAATTGGAACTTTCCTACTTTGCTGGTGGGAATGTAAAATAGTGCAACTGGTTTGGAAAACAGTCTGGCAATTCCTCAAAAGGTTAAATAAAGAGCTACCATGTGACTCAGCAATTTTACTCCTATGTATCTATCCTAAAAGAAATGAAAATATATGTCTATACAAAAACGTGTACATGAATGTTTATAGCAACATTGTTTCTAATAGTCAAAAAGTGAAAACAATCAAAATGTTCATCAACTGAATGGATAAAAGGTGGAATAGCTATACAATAAAATATTGCTAAGCCATAAAAAGGAATGAAGTACTGATACATGCTATATCATGGATGAACCTTGAAAACAATAAGTGAAAGAAGCCAGTCACAAAAGACCACATATTGTCTGATTTCAATCATATGAAATGTCCAGAAGAGGCAAATTTATTGACAGCAAGTAAACAGTGGTTGTCTGGGGCTAAAAGGGTGGTGACTGCTAATAGACATAGGAGGGGAATGCTAGGATAATAAAAGTGTTCTAAAATTGCTTGTGGTGATGACTGCATAACTTTGTGAATAAACTAAATCCAATGTGTTTTATACTTTTAATAAGTGAATTATATGGCATGCAAATTACATCACAATAAAGCTGTTATTTTTAAAAATGAAATATAATAAAAGTACAGCACAAAAACTCAAAGCTATATCAATTTAAGTATGAAGTCACACCCTGAGGTGACAACTGTGCTCCAGAGTACAATGACACAAACTCATTTGGCTGCTGTTTATGTAAAGTTTGTATTTGGACTTACAATTCATTTGAAAGAACATTTAAAAGAAAAACTATGGTGCCTTTGGGAGACAAATAGTGTATAACAAACTGAAATTAAAGATTGAATTAAAAATTCAGAACAAAAGGAGATGTAAGAGACTATTGGTAAAGTATTTAGATGATTAGTGAATATAAATATGTTCCATTTAAAACAAGTTGTTACTTTTAAGCTTCAAATAAAGCCAATTTCTATACCCTTATTAATGGCCTAGCAAAGACCATATTTTTCCTTGATAATTGTGAAGTAACATTGTAAATGCAGAAGTAAAATGAATATTTCGTACAACAGTTAACAGTTCTCTTGCTTTAACATGACATTGATTTACATTTATAATTAGTAAGATTTTAAATTAAGTCACTTCAAGATAACATAAATGGGCACAAGCATAAGTTATTAGTGCTCTGAAAAGTTTTATTTTTTTTTCTCAAATTATAAAAGCAATATAAAACACTACATAAAACTTGAAATATAAAACAGAATTAATATTACTAAGATAACTATTTTTTGTTTTCCAATGTACCTTGCAGAATATTTTTCAAATGCATATATTTTAACTGCAATCATCTCTAAAATACAATTTTGTATCCTGCGTTTCACCCAGTGCACATCATAAGCATTTTCCATATTGTCTTTGTAATTATAGTTTTATGGCAATATAATTTTTTAAGTGCACATGATTTATTCAGCAATTATTTCAGAGCTGGATGTGTAACTTGCTTCCAATTTTTTGAAGTTATAAATAATATTGCAAAGACTATCTCTGTGCACATTCTTTAATGTTACTATCTTAGAAGAGATGCCTAGAAGTGGAAACATTTTTATGACAGTTGACACATACTGCCAAATTACTTTCATCTCTACTTGGATGATCCATAAGCTTCATAAACTTAATATGTTCCGAACTGAGCTCATCATCACCCCACCCCACCCCACCTCCACCTGTTCCTCCTTCTATCTTCTTCTTTTTCTTGGTGACTGGCATGGCCAGTTGCTCAAGCACCATCATCTTTGACTCCTGTCCCTTCTTCCCACATAGTCAATCTTTCATCAGTCTCTGACACTGACCCTGAAAGAACTCTCCTACACACCTGCCCACTTTATTCCATCCCACTGCTACAACCCATTCTAGGCACCTTCACTTTCCACAGGAAGCGAAAAAACAGACCCTTAATGATTCTTCTTGAAACCCGGTCTTCTTCAATGTCCTCCAGGAGCCTATCTGCAGAATAAGTGTATGAATGGAAAACATCATACCAGTTTAAAAACACAAGCAATTGTATATTTGATAGTTGCTGAGAGTAGTTCTTAAAAGTTCTCATCACAAGAAAAAAATGTGTAACTATGTGAGGTGATGGATGTTAACTAAACTTATTGTGGTAATCATTTTGCAATATATATGTATATCAATCATTATGTTTTACACCTTAAATTTATACAATATCATATGTAGATTATATCTCAATAAAACTGGGAAGATAAGTTTATAAATAAAATGCAAACAGACTACAAATGTGATGCTCAAGAGGAGATATGGGATTTACTTTTTAGGTAAAAACACGTGAACTTATTATTCATTTTGTACTACCAGTAAGTTTTAACACATTAGCTTTAAGGAATAATTATGTATGAGGCCATGTATAACAATATCTGTTATATATGCTAAAATTACATTTTTCATTATCTCTTGTTTTCCTTTCAGCTGGCTTTTTAACATGCAGAAATTAAAAACTTTTATAAAGTGAAATGAGGATGATCTTTACCTTTATGAACTTAGCCACCTATTTTCAAACTTTCGAAGGTGTTTAAACAGATGAGAGGAGAATATATTGTCAAGGACAAGCTCTCAAGCAGCGGTATAAAAACATGTGCCTCAGAATCCTCAGAATTGGTAAGTACTTGATAGAACTTGTTCCTTATAAAGCTTTTTCTTCCAATTTAAACAACTCAGTTTTCCTTGAGGTAAAACACATTTATTGAGGTCTTTACACATATATTGCGAAAAACTGAGAAACAAGTAAAAATTTGAAGTCAAAACTCTACCTTTTTCAGCAATAGCCACATCAATGGATCCAATGATCAATTTTTTTACCCAATTGTCCAAATAATTAATGTATTTTATTCTTTATTTTTTGTATATAGAAGACAAAAATACAGTTTAGAGAAGAATTTGTCCACATGTTACATGTTACCTGAGAACTCTTGAGCTCTTAAAAGAAAATTTACCATGATACCTGCCTCTGTCTCTGACCCCACTTCTTTGTTCTTTGCATATCTGCAATCGATCAATCAAAAATAAGGTGAAAATTAAAGAATAAATAAAACTAAATAAAGAATCCAATACAGAATAAAAATAAAGAATAAAGGACCCTTCTGGACTCTAGTCTTACTGCTTAGTTCTCTCCATTGGAGAAGGGACAAATTATCAGAAGAGGGAACAGGCACACCGGCTTGGACCCTTCTGTTGTTATTTTGGGGTGGGGGGAAGGTTCCTGTTTGCAGAAAGGAGGCATTTGGGTTTGCTCTATTCTCTCATGTGGCTTGGCAGGCCCACCTGCTAAAACGAAAACTTTAATACAAGCCATTTTCTGAAAAGGTCCCCCTAATGCTTCGGAATAAAGTCTGAACCTGTTTTCCGGGCATGCAAAGGCTTATGTGGCCTGGGCTTTGCCTCTCTGGTAACTATCACTTCTGGATCCCTGCTCCCCATTTCCACATGAAGTAAGTTTCCAAATCTACCAATTCTCCTGCCTAAAGGTTTTTGTCCAAACTGTGCCCTCTGCCTAGAATCCCCCTTATTCATTTTCTGAGCAGGCTAATTCGTACTCATATTTGAAACGCAGATCAGGCTTCACCTCTATGAACCCTTTCCAGGCATATGCCTGACATGGGGGACGGTGACATGAACCACACTATTTTTAAAAAAAATAATCTGATTACTTGCCTGGTCCCCTAACAAATTGTGAGCATAGATTGTAGTTTTTAAATCACTGTACCCCAGAGACTAATACACTATTCTTCCATTAAAAAATACTTAATAAATGCTAACCTATGACAGAAAAGCATGAATCTATGCATAGAACTTAGAGGAATAGATATTAGACATCTAGTTGCATTGATTTCATTTATTTGTATTCTCATAAAAATAGACTTATATGGGTCTCTAATTTTTATTAAAAGTTTTTTTCAAAAATTTTTATGTCATATCACCATCATTCCAAAAAAGAAAAGATATTTGCACCAAAAATATAGGAGGCACATTAATTCAGACTAAAGAACAATCTTGTAAATCACCAAACATGGGGACAAATTCAGCAGAGCACGACACATTGGACCCAGGATCATGACCTTGTATCAGAGCAGTATTTGGCAGCCATTGACTTACATTCTCTTCTTCAAGTGTAACTTCTCACTAAGGCCTTTGTAAGGCAAAAAACAATCAATTTGAGGGAGTACTTTGTGAGGTTGTCTACAGAGTAAACTAGGATTCTCTGTTGCTGACTGGGGCTAGATCCACATGCTTTGGTAACCAGAGGAAATAGTAGAAGGTTTGACAATCTCTTATGAAAAGTGAGTATATTCTTTAATCCTCACACCCCATCATTCCCTTCATAGCCACCATTTACACCACATCACTCACCCTGGGTTGGCAGCTATGTCATGTCTACAATGAAATATGAACCTGCTCCTGTTTCCACCAGCTTTATCCCAGGCTAAATGCATCCATGAGTCCTTAGCCTCTGGCTCCCTGTCAGGGGTAAAAGCAGCACCAAGACCACACTCAGAGACAGCACAGTTGCCCTGGGTTACGAGTCTGGCAAATGAGAGGGAATCTTTCCAGGAGGCTCAGCTTCCTTTGCAGGAGCTTACTCACTTTGAAATAAATCTTTATAATTGTTTTATGTTAGATTTAGGAGAAGTTTGAAAGCTGTCAGTGAGTTCTACAGATGTGAAAAAAAAAATACACATTAAGAAGGATGAGCACTGGGATGCTGCTGAGTGGGTTCTTGATTGACATTTAATGGCATTTTGGGCTGTGGAAGGGCAGCAGGTTTACGTCGAGGGTCCACTGTGAGAGCTTTTCTTATGCACCTGCTGGTTTTTGATTACACATAGCAAATACGGAAAAATCTTCAGTTAGTAGATTGTGGATGTCACGAGTAGGAAATAATTTCATGGAAATTTTATTTTTAAATCAGAGACTGGCACTTATACCAAGTATAAAGCAGAAACACATTTGTCAGGTGCTTAATTAAAACTTCTGAAGTATAAGAGTATATTTTTAAATAAAATTTTAGGAAAAAAAAAAAACAATGCAGTCTTTTCAGTATTCCTGTCCCTCCCTACCTGTTGACCTTTTCAATATTTCATTTTTAAAAAGCATTTGTAGCCCATGTTATTTTCAAAAAATATATAGGGCAAAAAGTTCATTAAGTGAATTAAGAATTATGACACACACCATTAAAAAGAAAGGAAGGCACAAAAGATGAATTAAACATTGGATTTATTTCTGAATGTAAAGCAATAGGGTAAAAAAGCTATTTTCGCTACCATAACATTGTATAATAACTAAAGAAAATTTGCAAAATCATTCCCAGGGAAATTTTTTTTCTTCTGGAATTATATTCAAGGAGAATCTTGTTTCATCAGAGCTTGTATTGAGATATTGGAGTAATAAGAGTTGGCACCAGGTACAATTTATAGAAATGCTATTTTGAAAGACTTATCATATGAATACTTTGTAAAGGTTATGGCTTAACATTAAATTAAAACTCATGGAAAGCATTTCAAGTTGGGTAGGGATCTGAGACAACAGGGTCCAAATAAATGCCATGAGACTGACTCAAATATTTGATGGCACATGCCACCCTCTAGCAGGTGTTGGGGTCAGTCGGCTAATGACTGAATACTCTAACAAGTACTTGAAGGACAAAAATTCTGTTCTTAATTTAGAGTCACATGCTCAGGCCCCAGACTCAAAGATTCAGAATCTCTTGGGGGAATCAGAGGCCGGGGACCTGTCTATATTTTAATAAAGCTCTACTGGCAGTTCTCAAGCTGGACATGACTGGGATGCACTGTTTTAAGTCAGAGTTTGCTTTAGAGAGTTATTCAGTTCAATTTAGTTTAGTTGTTTCTGAAAGTGCCTCTATGGGTGAGGCTTGCACTATTGATGAGAGAAGGGGTGAGCCCAGAAGAAAGCACCATGATGGAAAACTCTATCGATGCCTGGTTTTCACGTTGCTTCCTCCAACATCTTTGCTCATTGTTTTAACTATTGCCATGGAACACATTACTTGAACAAAGTGTTGAAAAGACTCCATATTTGGAGAATGTTTTCAGGAGAGAGAACCATGTTGGAACTCTGAAGTAAAACTTTAAGCTCTAAAATTACATTTTCATACAGGAAGCCAACCAACGGAAAGACAAGAGAGAAAGCAACTATTTTACTCAAAGTATTTCTGTGTGTGCTTGACCGACCTCAGAATCCATTACTGTAAAATACAAGGTACAATTTAATTCTAGAATTTGTAAGCTGGACTTTACAGCTGACTGCTTATCCCTTAGCCCCTTTCTTTTCCTTTTCTGTGTCTATGTCTTTTCCCTTATTTCCTTGAGTTTAATTCTTATTAATCCAGGTACTATACTTAATTCCATATATTACCTGTATAAAAATGTTATCAGGAATATGGATAAAGGATTGGGAAAAGATATGCTTCACAAAATGTGATTCATTTCATATCTCATATGTTTGTAGGATTGGGTTTAAAAAGGGGGGGGGCAGTTCTGTCTCAGCAGGTTAGAAATTAAAGATCAAAGCTTGTTTTGACGCTTTCAATTTACCCAGGCATAAGGAGTGTTTCTTAACCTTAACAAGAGAATAAGTCATACTTTATAAGGCTTGAGAATAGACAAATCTCTTTCAAATGCATTGTCTAATTTAATCATTTATAATGACACTGAGAGACAGTAAAATCCCCATTGAACCAAAAGAGTAAATTAAGGCACAGAGGAGTGCAGCATTTTGCCCAATGTCACCAAGTTTGTGAGTGACAAGGCCAGGCCTTCGGAATCGGTTTCAAATCCACTCTAGCCATCAGTCATCAACACATGGTGGAAAGAATGTTAAAGGCAAAGAAATAGTTTCCTAGAATAAAGTTACAGCAGTCTTCATGTCCTTCTGCAGCTGATAACTGGGGCATCAATTTCCTTTGAAATTCCAGGCCCTAAATAATCAGCTTCTCTATGGAAGGTACAAAAGACAGTGCTGTAATTTATGATTGATGATCCTGATCTACAATTAGATTTCATAGGACCTGGAACATCTGATAGAAAGAACCATTAACGTAACCCCTTTGTCAATACAGAAAATTGCTAGTATTTTCATATCTTTACAATACCCATTTCTTATTAAAAAGAAAAATGCAATTGCCATCTTCCATCTATAATTAGTTTGATAAGATCGCTGTATTTAAAAATCCATGCTTAAGGCAACGAGAGAGAAAGGTCTGCTTACCCCTCCTTCATGTCATTAATGGGCAGTGGAACTCTGCCACCCCTGTCCAGGGCTGATGTGATGTTGATGGCATTCAGACGCTCTGGCTGCCACACATTTTTCACTGCCCCAAGGAAGTCTCCAAGAACCTCGCTGGCCAACATTTCTTCTACATTCATATTTTTAATGAAGAATTCTGCTTGATATGGTAATGGGAAGTCTAATTTTGGTTAAAAAAAAAGAAAAGGTATGCATATCTTTAATGAAACAGTCTTTCCAAAAGGGAACAAAAGAACAATTCTAGATTTGTTGACTATTGCCATGATCCTGGCTTTGGGAAACTATGTTAATACTGACTATAAAGGCTTTCTGTATAACAGAGGATATATACATCCTCTGAAAAACGTAATATATTTGACACAGAATTTTATGTACAAACATAAAATTCCAAGATACAGCAGGGCAATTTAAATGATAGGATATGGCCAAAAAAAAAAAAAAGTCAAATCAGCCTCCAACTTGCTAGGGACCTGCTGGCCTCCTCTCCATCTCTCCCAGGGAGAAGGCATACTCCCAGAACTCTACATGGGTAGGAATAATATTCTGTATTTGTAGAGTTTTAAAACTGACAGATTTTTTTCAAATACATCACCTCATTTAATCATTACAACCCTGGGTAGTGCTATTCCCATTTGAACAGAGGAGGAAGTTGAGGCACAAAACAACATTCTTTTCAAACAGAGAAGACATAACAAAATATCTGTATTTGCTCATAGATTGCTGACATAAGATCTGAAATATCGTAGTTTAATTTTGCAGTACAGTCATGTGTTCCTTAACAACGGGGATACGCTCTGAGAAATGCGTCATCATTCAATTTAGTCATTATGCGAACATCATAGAGCCTACTTATACAAACCTGAATGGGACCGTCTACTACACACCTAGGCTATATGGTGTAGCTTATTATTCTCAGGCTATAAACCTGTACAGTATGTTACTGTAGTGAATACTGTAGGGTTTTAATAGTATATTTGTGTATCTAAGCATAGGAAAGTTACAGTAAAAATATACAGTATAAAAGAAAAAATGGTACACCTCTAAAGGGCTGTTACCATGAATGGAGCTCCCAAGACTGGAAGTTGCTCTGGGTGAGTCAGTGAGTGAGTGGTGAGTGAATGTGAAGGCCTAGGACACTACTGTGCACTACTGTAGACTTCATAACACTGTACACTTAGGCTACACTCAGTTTATTTAAAACCTCACACCATTGCATTGTGATGTTACGGTGACTATAGAAATTTGTTAGCTCTGTTATAATCTTATGGGACCATGTAGTTTATGTGATCTGAAATTTTTTTATGTGATGTATGGCTGTATTACTGATCTTTTTGGAGCATGCTAAAATGTTACTTTTTACTTAAATAATTTTTAATAAGAATTCTAAAATCATAATAATTTTACTATTTGATCACTCTATAAATTTCACTATTTGATCTCACCATAATGAAATACTCTAGAGAAATTATACTTGAAATTTCTCATGAAATTCCCCATCTCATATTGTTAGAGATTTAATTAGCGTTTTTCCTCCTCAATGTCTCATCACTACTTCCCTTCAAAGATTTCAAAATTAATATTTTAAGCCAACCCATCGTCCAGTTCAGATTCTCAATGTAAGAAACTCTAAATATAATTTATTTCGGTTTCTCAAATGTTATTCTTCAATTACAAATCATCATTTCCTATATTCTAACTGTTCTAAGATAAAGAATAGCTTTCTTTTTGTTTAATAATATTTCTGTAATAATAAAGTTTGCTTTTAAAAAAATACTACAAGGCAGGATAAACTAAGGGACTGAGGTGAATTATCACATTTAATACTCACAAACAGAGTGAACACATACTTGTTTTGTTCTTATTTTCACAGTGGAAGCTGATCTTCAGTGAAGTCTAGGAATTTACCATTATTTAACTTATCTCATGTGATTTTTACCTATGCTAAAGGAGACTATATATAAAGTGCCCAGCAGAGCAACTAGCATAAAGAACTTATAAAATGTTAAACTTTAGCAATTAGTATAGTAAAATGAACAAGTTGATTATCTGAATCCTACCCTTAGAAGGAAAAGAAAATGTTTCTGGACTACACATGAATTTAAAGTCCCCACTAGTAATTATACTATGCATACTCTCTGATTTCATTAAAACTTGTATATCTAAAACAAACAAACAAACAAACAAAAACCTTGTATATCTATACAGTATTCCGCTACTGCTTAATAATAAAACATAAAAACTACACAATAAATAACTGAAATCTTAATTACTCCATTTCTTATAATGCCACTTTACTAGTAAAGGATATGTGCTGCCAGAGGTGAAGTCAGGGAAGATAGTCTGCCTTGACATAAATTTTCAAGAGTTTTCTAGAGTGTGGTGTCTCTTCCTAAAGAGTGAGTTTTTTGAGGCCCTATATCACAGAAGGTTCTTTCCTTATCTCCTTGTTATTTGCTCTGCTTATGGTTTGGTTAGATTTGTCTGATGTATAGGCCACCTACAACCTTCTAAAATATGAAATATTTATTCTCTTTTATATAGATAAGTTTTCTGTTTTATAGATACACAGCTAAACAGTAATTTAATCATATTACATTTTCCCCCATACCAAAAAGAGTCATACAGAAATATGTCACGAAGAACAGGTCCTTGGCAATAAATAATATTTAAAAATAATGTCAAATAATATTTAAAAATAATGTCAAATATGCTGGAAGTCTATCCTCTATTAATTTCATTTGGTGTTTTTACAGCCACTTTTCTAAAGAAGTGTGCAAAATTTGTTTCATTATCAATGTACTTTTTGGGCAAACTGTTATTTGGCTTTTCCTAATCCATGTGACGCAGCTTCGTGGCTCCTTCACGAGACGGGCTGCCACACCCCTCAGAGCTCTGGGCCATGCAGCTGCCTGCTGTCTACTCAGCCAAGCATGCCTGCCAGGACTCACAGAGATGAGTCACTGGAGCTTTCTAACTTTGGGGAAATCCCATGCCTGCTATATTTGAACATCACAGAGGCCAAGGGAACAGTAGGCCAACAGACTGGTGGCAGGCCTCTGAAGCACTAAACCCAATTTAGAGAATCACTCTGTGTACTCTCCTTGAGCTCTAGGCTGCGTGAGTCTACAGGGCCATTAGGCCTCTCAAAGCAGGAGACAGCTGGGCAAGGAGATAGACTGAGTGATTATCCTGGTATTCAACTCTTGTTATTTCTTTTCCTGACCTTATCTGGGAGAAAGGGCATGTGTGTAAGTTGTGCACAGAGATGTACATCCTAGAGCCCACATAGATTCCATCTATGCCAGAATGGAGAAATGATGTCATTTAGTTCACCGGTTTTCATTGTGTTGGCCACTCAATGCTCTGAAAAAGGTAGTGGAGCAGTTCTGCCTGAAGTAAAAGTGGAGGCTTCCAAAACCCATCTATTCTTCCTCCTTCATCACTTTTACAACCACCCCTGATTTAGATAAACAGACCCTAAACCCAACTTTCAATCCTACAGTTGTCTAGCAGTCTTCTATTAGCATCTGCTTGAACATGGGTCCCCACTCATCAGTATCACCTACTAGGATACCTGTGGACTCTGTATCTACAGGACTGAGGCCAGACTTGAGAAGAGGGAGGTTCAAACTGCAGACCAGGCTACCTTTCAGTCTGTAAGGATTTCTATCCTGGCAAAGTGTTTGAGTCCCTATGAGAGCATAATGGTAAGGTTAGTGGTACAAGCCCACTGCAATGTAATTATATAACTAACAATACTGGTGAATTCCCTAGGAGAAAGGGAACCTTGCAGTTATTCTGCTCATGAAGGGTATTCCAATTCTACAGGCACCACTTAGACTGCATGCAAGCATCCAAGTACAAGTGGAGTCAAGAACAAAGGTTTCCCTGATCCAAACATGAATACCTAACCTTAGAGAAATGGACAAGGAGTATAAGTCTTCTGTCCAGGCCCACAGAACTGGCACTTGGACTTGCTTTTCATATATGAAGGTCTTTTAAATTTTAAACTAATACATTTATTGTATGCAATTGATATTGCTAAAATACCTGGGGAAAAACTCAAATGTAAAAGGGTTCAAAATCTTCAAGAGATCTCCCAAATTACGTACTGCACTATCAAGTCTATAGAAAATGCTTTCTTTCATATAGTGTAAAGGCAATTTTTAACTCAGCCTTTACTGAAGCCTTTAACCTACTTTATTAGTAGGTTCTGATAAAATGTTTTGTTTGCACATTTGTTTTTAATTATAGTAGTCAATAGAAGAATTCCCCTATCCAGTAAACACAATTGTTTTACTGTTTCGGGGGGGGGGGGAAATTATGTCTGTTCTTCTCCTGTTACTCTCATAAACGATATCTGTAATAGAGAGGAGTATCTCATGACTTACACATTTTAAGAACAAAGTTTTTAGTGGTATATATTTTTTTAATCAAATGCCAAAATAGGGTCAGAATATTTGAGAGCGCAATTCTTGGAATATTTCCTGTGTCCTTAACCTTCCAAATTCTTGGGAATCACTTAGAATTTGAGCATATGTAACTCTCAATCGCTGATAGACTCCAGCTACTTAGTAAGGAGACTGTGACCCAAATTACTGTTTATTTCTTTCCATCAGTAACTCTTTATCTTCACACACAATTGGACTACTTCCTATAATAAATTTTAATGTAAAATAATGAAACTAGCTAATAATTACTGATCGTGTGCTCTGTGCTCAGCCCCGTGTTAAGCATATTTCAAGCCTGACTCATGGAATGTGTATCTTAGACTTATGAGAGAAATGCTATTCTTGGTCCAATTTATAGATGATGAAACCTAGAGAAATAAGTGACCTATTTGGTTACCAATCTTGAGCTTCTCAGCACCATAAAACATCATGACATTTTATAACAAATTAAATACTGCTTAGTTTTATTTTCTCTAATTTACTATTTCATTACTTATATTAGGTATCTGGTACTTTTAAATGCTTAACTATATTTTACATAGATATAAAACATAACAATATTTCTTGCAAATAAGGAAATGAGCAACTTATTTTTTCATACCTACCTTCTGCTGACATTATATTAATTATTAAATTATGCCTTGCCGTCTCAAAGGTACGCCTATTGTAGGCAGTTATCTATTAGAAAAAGAAAATCATATTAAAGAAGTGAAATGTTATTTGGAAAATGAAATTCGTTAAGGACAAAATGAAAACAAATTGTCATTCTTTCCATTTTCATTGTTTGTTTATATACTTACAAAATATTCCTTCTCTGGGCAATAAGAACTCAGAGCTTTTAGCAATGTTATGGGAAAATAAATAATTAGTCAGGCCTAATTAACATGCTGAAACAAAAAGTTAAAATCAGAAAGACTCTTTCACCGAAGATCCCGTTAAGTGCTAATCGCAATGCAGATGCACCATTAGTAAATGGATTAACCATTATCAATTACCAGTGCTGTTCTACAACTTCAAAAAAAAAAAAACCAATATATTTTTGTACTTTTAAATGAAGCTTAAGGATTACACTGGGAAGTACACTTTAAAACAAGCACATCTCTATGTTGTTTGCATTCAGTACTAAATTGTACAACAACCAGTCAAAAAATGTCATGAATTACTCTTTGGAAACCATTATCTTGTTTATGGGACTAAAGCTGTAAGGATCATGGTCTACAAAGCTTATGGCACATGCTCAAAAACACAGATCAATCCTTTGTAGAGTCAAAGATTAGTAAATATTTGCAGAGCCAATGAACTTACATCAAAGTCAACTCAGAAACAGCCACTGCAAACGACAAACAAAGCAAAGGCCAACAACAGGATAATACTTCGAAAATGAAAGAATAATTAACTTTATAACATATCAAATCATTCAGACAGGTCTGCAGTACCTTAAATAAAACAAATTGTTGTGTAAAGTCTTAGCATCCCAGCGTTAGCCTTCTGGCAGTGATTGCGGCTGTTGTTGACACTGAGACAAAAGGGTGGGACAAAACTGATTCAAACTGAAAAGGAATACCTTGCTCATTTAAAAATGAACACTGAAGATTTTTATAGCATCACAAATGAACTCTAAATGAAATAAGTCACATTTATCAGAAATATTATTTGCAAAGACAGTAAAAATCAAAATTTTGGAATTAGTAATTCTGAACCTTTAACAACATTTAAAAGTACATGTTATGAAAAGCATGTCATTCCACCAAGTTAAAAGAACTCTCCACAATCTGTCAAATTCCTGTTGGATTTAATGACTTCCTTGCTGCTGTTTGCTGAGATACATGAATAATTAGGTTCACATTAAACAATGAAATTAAGACTAGTCCTTAAAAATAAACTAGAAACTATTGTTCACAAAGAAGCAAATGAAAAAATGCAAAAGCAGATTTCATTTGGGAATCTTCATGATTTTAAAAGTTTACCCTGCAAAAAACTTAATCACGTTCTTAATGGAAAAAAAATTATTGATCCTCTATTTGCTATAATATCTCAAAGCTAAAGCTCAGAAAGAAATATTAGGACATCTTCAAACAAGTGGCAATATTTTTATGGCTAGCCTTCCCATAATAATCACAAATTTCATTATTGTAAATTTCATAAATTCTAATAAGTTTTTTCTTCTAATAACAGGCTACTGAAGGGAGTGAAGAACATTTCATAAATCAAGAGGAAGAATTTTATTATCTGAATTTATATTTAATATTTAATTTTAATAGCTATAACAAAATGTAGTCCTATCACTTCTAATGAGATATTTAAATACTATAATAAGCTCAATCGAATTTTATTTATCATAATGATGTAAAGATCTTCATAGCAGAGAGGTATGCATGTGCTTCGCGTGCATGCTTTTTTGATGCCCTATTTCTAGAAGTGTGGCTGATCTATGTTAAATGCTTAATAAACATCTATGGAATAAATTATTTGGTGGACTTATATAATAAATATTAGTTTAAGATATGCAGAATTCTTTTGACTGTTAATAGAATATTTAAAAATACTGTAAATATGTTACTAAATATGGATGTAGAAATGAGTTATTTACTACTTGTGTTAGATGAAAGATGTGCTAAATTTTCCTCATTATAGTTTTAGTATATTATTTGATATATGGTCATAACATTTTATCTTAGTTATAAGAACATAATAAACCCCTGCAAATCCTTGTGCGACACGTTATTTCTCTACTGTCCTAGCCCCTAGCCTTTCTCCAGCCGTAAATGGCCATTTCGAATTTTGTATTTATTATCCCATTTTAAATATAGTTTTATTATCAATGCATGTATGCTTAAAATATATTGTTTAATTTGCTCATTTTTGAGCTTTATAAAAATGGTAAACTTCTGGGACTAATTTTTTATTATTATTCAACATTATGTTTAAAGCATTTAGGTTGGGCAAGCTTAAGTTCATTGTTGCTGTAAACAATCACTGTGTGACTAAAGCCATGACTTATTTACCTATCCTCTTGCTGGTGGACTTTGCATCTATTATCTTCCGGATGGACTTTTGGGTTACCAATGCTTTGTGAGTTTCCAGTGTTTTGCTATACAAACATTGCTCAATGAGCATGACTGTACCTGCCTCTGAGTGAACATTTGCAACTTTTGGGTATGTACCAAGAAGTGGGACTGCTAGAGCCTAAGGTACAGTAATACTTAGCTATGTGAGCTAGTCGATGCTATTTTCCAAAGTGGCTATTCCAATTCCCACATCCAACCACAATGAACTTTACTGAGGGTAAAATTCTCATTATGGTCTTAATTTGAATAGTCCTCATTACTGATGAGAGTAAGCTTCTTTACTTAATTAGCATTTATGTCTCCTCCTTAGTGAAATGTCTATTCATGTCTTTTTCTTAATGAATTGTAGGAGTCCTTTTTTATATTTTAGATATTCACCATCAGTCAGATATATATATTTAAAATATCTTCTTCCAGTTTGTGACTGGTCTTTTTTTAATGGCATCTTTTGAACAGGAGTTCACGAGTTTAATATAATAAAAATTTATCAATCTTTTCTCTTAAATAAAAATATTCAGGTATTAAGAAATCCTTCCCTACCTCCAAACTTAGATATTCCTCTACATTTTCATATAATAGCTTAAAATTTTGCTTTTCACATTTAAATCCTTAATCTAGACTTGAGTTTTATATTTTCTATTCAGTGAGAATTTAATTTTATGTTTGCCATATGGCTAATCAATCGTCTGAGTACCATTCAATAGACATCTTTTTCTCCAATAATCTGTGGCACCATCTCTTCAGACATGTATCATTATTCCTTATGTAGATTTATATGATTTTTTTAATGCCTTCAAGATTTCGATGTGCTGTTTCTTCTGCCTAAAACAGCCTTCCTTCTATTTTGTGAAGTGAATTCCTAATCACTCTCTAATGCCACTGCTTCAAACAGCACCTTCTTATAAGAGTTACGTCAGTGTTGGCTAAGTATGGGCTTCCGTTCCACTGCTTCAGTCCCTCAACTCCAAGACATGGCAGGACTCATCACTTATTCATCTTCTTTTCACCAGCACCTATCATAATTCTTAGCACATGGAAGGGCTCATAAAATGTCTGCTTAATGACTGTATTTCAATGAACATCAATTTGAAATTAAAATTTAGAGCAAATAAGTTTGTATTTATTTTCTTAAACAGAATTTACATTACAGTAACCCATTTCTTTTAAATGTCTTTTATTTTTTTCACTAATTTAGATTGCCCTTTTTTATATAAAAGATGAAATTAAAAACTGTGCAGATGAACAGAAAAAAAATGGTACATTTCCAAATGTTATCTAGTGTGTCTCCAAGCATAAAATACTAAAAACTATTGCCATGTAATTTTTTATGTCAACATTTGAAACTCGAATTGCAAAAAAACAAAAATACAATTTTGTTCATTCTGAGTAAATTACCTCAATGACTGTTGGTTTCCCCACGTTTTCAGCTGTTGGAGACCCATAGAGAACGCCATCACTATATGGTGTCCTTTGGATGTATCGAAGCCATCCAGGTCGGTCTGGGTAACCCATTAAATTTGTGTTAAATGTTATGGGATCATTACTAATCTCACCTAGACAAGAAACACAGAATTAAGATACGTCATTTTCACACGTATTGCTTTGGTAGTTTCAATCAAAATATTTCTGTCTAAAATTTTTTTCTCACACTTGTAGCAAACTAAATACATACCCAAAAAACAAATCCATCTGGAAATTCAGATTGGGGCCTCATGTAAAGAAAAAAATCTTTTTGGTTGTTTAGTTTGTCTAGAAATCTAACGCAACATAGAAAGCAGATTCATGCAACTTTGAGGGAGATTTTCTTTTTTCTTTCCTTCCTGTCTTCTTTTTTTTTGGGGGGAGGGGTTGGGGTGGGAGGATGAGTCACCTAGGAGTGGGAAACTTCTACCAATGAGACAACAGTTTTTTTAAAAAATCCCCTAATATGTTGATGTGTTCATTCTCTCGAGAAGCCTTCCTATCACGAAACTCTGGACACTATCAAAGTAATCTTAAGGGATATCTCCAAATAATAAAACTATCATTAAAACAAAAACAATGTAATTTTAAAACAATGGAGGATGAATTGTAGAAGATGTTACAAATCCAAGAACTGTAATTACAATTTATTAATGATAAGTAATAACAGCATCACTTATTAGCATGCGCCTGGCCCTGTTGTTGTGCCTGGCCTCTACAAGTACTATTTCATTGGATTTTCAACCATTCCTATAAAAGTAGTTCTATTATTGCCCTAATTTTATTGCTGGAATAGCTAATTTTCTATGTTAAGTAACTTTTCTATGGTTATATTAAGTGGTAAAACTCGAATTTAATCTTGGCTGATTCCAGGAACTATGCTCTTAACTACATGTTTTCTTCTCAAATACTGGAGCTGCTCCTCAAAAGGTTTAGCTATACAGTTCTGCAAACACAGAATGCCATGTTTAAGAAACATTTTTTAAAATAATTGATGAAAAGACTACTTTTTTTTTTCTTGAATACTGGTGAGAACATGGTTAACTATATTTTGAGTGTTTTCAGGTATGCTACTCATCATTATCTACAGAAATCATATTTATATTAATTCTAATGCTATAATTTTCAGAGAATTCATTTTTATCTTTCACTTGAGTTATAATTTATTTTCTCTTGCTAGTCTTTCTATATCTTCATTAATTTGGTGGGATTTGTGACAATCCGACATAACATAATTTAAACCAAAGTGAATTAAATAAGACTGATATTGGTATTACCTTGAAGGAAAAATTAATATTTATTGTATTATTATGAAGTTTTATAAAATTACCTCATACTATAAAAGATTTTTCAAGAACTCTTTCTTAATACTATATTTCATTCTCTTATACAATATATGTAGTTTTCCAAAAATCAATGTACTATGTAAGACTGTCTTAATATGAAAAATCATAATTGTACAGCTGTAATTATTTCTATGCAAATATAGGTAGATCATTTCTCAGAAGCACAAAACTCAAGACTGAGAAACCAAAAATATTCTTTAAGATTCAAAAATGAATAATCTCCTTTTGTAATTAAATTTCTAGTCTTAAAGTGGAAAATATCCTATGACAAATTTAACAAGCATCCAAACCATTTCAAATAATGTTAATAACATTTAAATATCATCTAAAATATGTACATTGGAAAAAAATTTAGTAAATTAACCACTCCCCCTCTCCACCCAACCAAGAACATACCAAGTTTTGGGTAAGGTGGAAATTCTCCCTTAAAAGACTCTCTTTCCAAAACATGAACAAAGAGGACACCAGCAGATGGGTATACATCCCGATCGGAGTGCACCTTCGAGAAAATAGTGTACACTGAAAGCAAAGGAAAGATAAGAGATAGACAAATAATGAAATACGCTCTTGATAATTCACTTACTCTGTAAAGAAAGGTTTCACTAGGTAGAGATTCCTGGGAAAACTGAAGCAGCATGCAAAATATTGTTAAGAAGTTTGTTTTAAAGAGAAGTGATTTTAGGACAAAAAACGAAACAACTCTTTCAACTTGGTGAGTTTAGAGACTTTTCAAATACTACATAAACAAAATTAGGCACATTTAATATTTTAAATTGTTATTAAATAATGAAGACATCCATATTATCTTTTTTGATAATTTCTTTTTATTGAAATTATTATGATGAATACATATGAGAAATGAACAACTACATAATTGCTAGTTTATTTTTTTCCATTTTCAGAGCAAAGTTTAAAAAGTAATTTTTAAATGATCAGAATCTACACTGTGTTAACTGTTTGCTAGACAAAGCATATCAGAGTATATTAACACCATCACTATATGTAAGGCAATTTTCATATACACTTATAAAAAGGCACTGGATACTTTTTCTATGAGTACTATTTCTCATCACTCTCCTAGAAATGATTTATTCCATTTTATCTGATCTTGACATTTAATAATTCACACGATATAATCTATTCTATTATGCTACATTCTAAATAATAACAATTACATAATACAATTCAATGCCAATAATTGCTTTAAATGAAACGGGGCAGATTTCATGATTTACTAGTTATTTAAGATATATGATGTGAGTACATTAAAATGGTTGAACTGGTTTTATTAGTTTCCACCTATTGTTTTTCATCTGATATCATCATCTCTACTAACCCATTACTGCCATTACCCTTATCACCTCTACAATCTCTTTTGGTTTTCTATCTTCCTGACTGGCTAGTAGCTGCAATTTTTACACAGATAAACCCTATCAGGCCAGTTCCTTCTCTTAGTCAGTGACGGATTTGTAATTAACCTTAAGAACCCCAAGGCTGCTTACTCCAGGCTCACAACTAACTAAAAGCCCTGAATAGCAAAATCGCTGACAGTAAATTTTTAAGCATAAAAATAAAAACTTCCACTAAATGTTTCTTTATCTGTGAAAACTTGTCCCTGCAGTTCTGTGGATGGCTGCCAAAAATGGAAAATTAAACTAAAATATTTGGCTTGTAGCTTCACGGATCCATAGCATCACTACTAAAAACACAACTTCAAAGGCTTTTAATGGAAGGAAAGAAGCTGCAAGTTAGGTTTAAAGTAGGTGTGTAGGGAGACTTGGCTCTTTCCTGAGTCGTTTTGTATGAGAATTCATAAGTAGCCTTCCCATGGCATTTAGAGTACACAACTTCTACCCAAGAATAATTAACTCACCGGTGGAAGTGGTTCCATTCCAAAAAACGTGTGTATGACTCAGAAAAATCATGAGGACGAGAACTGGAGTTTTTTCGCCAATTGGATTCCATGACATCCCCTGAACGCAAGGTACTATGGAGAGTGTGGAGATGAGGGAGACCCAGGCCCTGTCTTCCATGAGTTCACCATCTGATTTGAGAGACCAATGCTCACCTAACTAGGTATGATCCCTGAGGTACAAACTGCTGTGGCAATACCTTGAAAGATAGATGGTGAGGACCAAAGAAGTCTAGAGAGATGTGGAAAAGATTTATGTAAGAAGTAGAATTCAAAATGGCTCTTAAAGTACTAGCAAAATTCTGAGACTCAGAGATAGGGAATTTGGGCATTTCGGCAGTGAACATATATGTGTATGATACAATCGTTGAATACCATGGGGCCCTTTCAAGGAAGGGAATTAAACCAGAGATGCTAGATCCTGGGGCATATTTAAGGTAGGGGGAGGAAAACTGGGAGGAAGAATCAAATAATGGAGAGTTGTGAACTCCTGCTGGGCATTTATTTCTCTCTATATGTAAAGGCGTTAGCATTCTAGATTGCAATCCTACATCTAAAGCACAGGGATATTTTAAATAATCTAAAGGAATCTCTTTGGAGCATATCTGATTTATTCTTTCTAGAGATTAAAAACACCTCGAAGTCAAGCACTGAATTTTATTTTCCTTCATTATTTTTCTCAGCACCTAAAATTTATGTGGCATATTTGAATAATTTTATCAATGCCTAGTGAGTGGATGACTACAAAGCACTGTGGAAGTCAACACAGGTCTCATGTCTGCAGTCTAAATATGTCATATCCAATTTAAATTTCAGTTTTATAACTTCAATTAATTCTCATATGTGTGTAGCAGTTTATAGGTTACCATTCTCTGTTTACATAATAAACTACTAAGTCTCCCTTAGTTCGGGCTGCCATAAGGTGGTAAAAGCTAATCTATAAAGCAAAAAGAAAGGTTGTTGGTATTAAATAATATTGAAATAATTCTATCTTCTATATAGCCCTTGGCAGGGCCTGAAGTGGAACCATAAAAGGGTACCTGCCACTTCCTATTGCATCACTTCAAGGACCAGTACAAAACATCTATCTCAGTTTCTGCTTTCACAAAAAAAACATTTCTGCGATCTACAGAGCCAAACCACAATCTACCATGGCCCTCCTGGGCTTTAAGATGACATGCACATTTCTTTATTCATCTGTACTCTATTGCCTTTCTGCAATCTGCTGAACTGCAATTTGCTGGTCAGTTACCTTGGCAACTCACAGAAAAGCCTGCTTCACTTTAAATATATAATATGTCATTTACTTTAGAAAAAACACGATATAGATGTATGACACATTCATCACCCAGAAATGGAAAATGACTAAGTCACTATGTTTTGTGAAAATAGTACTTCCTTTCTGTAGCATTAGTTTAAATTATGGGCACCCACACAGCATTTTAGAGAAATACTCTTTACCTTTACCTTTCCCGTTTAACTTGCAAAACAAACAGCTCTTAAATGGAGGCGATTTGGGCAGTAGTTACACCTCACTTCCTTTTGAAAACAACAGGTGACACAAAATTCGAAGTTATAGGCTTCTGTTCTAAACACGAGTAATAGGGTCTGCAGCAACACTCACAGAGGCTGTTACTAACAGTTAACACGTGTTGTACTCCTCTGTCTAGGTACTACTCAGTGAGCTTGAAGCATATTGTTTTCATTAAAAGCAAGTCTTTAATAGCAAATTTAAATACTCTAAGAATCTGCAGTACTAAAATATAATAATCTCTGAAATATACATGTGTATAGTACCATGCTAATCAAGCTGAGGTCACAGGGTCTTGCCATTCTGTATCACATGGCTTTGCAATCGTCTCCGGCTGCAAATCCATTACCTCTGCAAACATGCCACTGGATACAAATGAAACTGGAAACCACTGTGTGGCTAAATCCGTGCAAATCCATCACCATTAATGGGAAAAACAATTAAACCAAAAGTCCAATTCACAGACGGTCAAAAACATGATCTTCAAATAGCAAGGGTAATTAGATTTGTAAGGATTAAAAACTAAAGACAGGTAGTCATAAAAGATTTTTTTTTTTTTTAAGAAAAATTACTTATGTGAATTTAGAAGAACAAAAGGGTATACAGGCAAGTGCCCAGGGTAATTATTTCATCTTCCTTAAATGTAGCTTCAATGTTCCTTGTTACCATGCTGGCAAAATCGTTCCACAAAACTGTTCTCTACATGTTCATCATAAGGTATAGAAACTACAGATCATGTCAACAATGTACAGCAGAGAGCAAAGTACCAAGTAACGGACGGTGATGGCAGTAGCAATAATGGCCCATTTAACATGTTCTCCCTAGGGGAGCAACATCATAATAAAAATATGACGATGTGCTTATTTACAATGACTTACAAACAAAAGCAAATCTGGATGTATTTAGTAAACATTAAATTTTGAAAAGATTATAGTAGTGCATTGCTAATAAATCTATAGCACATAACTTCACAATTATCACAATGATTATTTTTAATGGCATCTAGGCACGTATAAAGTCCCTTCTCTACAAAAAAGTCCAGAGGAACACTTATCAGTCCTTTTTCTGTATCACCAAGAACAAGTACATGGCTATAAAGATACACTAGCTACTGAGTCTAAGACCCGGCAAGACCTGGTTAAATTTAAATCTTAAAGCTATCTCTCCTCTGAAATCTTTGAGAAGAAAGTCATAAAGTAACGTCTATATTCATGTCCAGGTGACCTTTATCAGGTATCTATTATGTGTGTATCTCTCTCATAGATGCTTTATCAACAAATTAATCACTTTAAAGTGTCCATTTATTTCATTTTTTAATTTTTATAGTTTAAGAGATTACAGTAAAACCTCAGTTTACCAGGAACCCCAAGAAGGAAACATTTCAGAGAGCTGAGTTTTCAAAAATACTCAGCAGTCGAATCCTTTTTCATGACGGGAGATCATCATTTGGTACATCAATACTACACTCTGCTCTATTATACAGTGACGCCCTTATGGACTGTTTGCAAGCCTTGTCATTTACTGATCGCACTAGCGCTAGCAGGTCCTCGTCTGCTAATGCTTTTTAAGGCTGTGTGTTTTATAGATTTTCTGTGTTCTCATCTGAGGACAGGTTGTCAGCTGTCATTTCTCATCGCCATCCATATGTTTCCTATATCAGCTTCTCTAGCCCTTCTAATTTGTCACTATTAATCTGCTGAGGGTTTAGAAATGAGGTGGGATTGCGTGTTCAAGTACGAACGAATCTGTACTGTCTTGACGCACATTCTGCTAGATGTGAAAAACAGGAAGGAGCCTGCATTTGCAGCATCTATTTTGGCTATCCAAAGACCCTTTCGTGACATATTGCCTGGTTCTTGGTTGACGCAGTATACTTCTGAATAGTTAATCTTACTACAATCAGGATATAGGCATTACTCGGGGAGTGACAGTGTAAACTCCACGTATTAAGTGCATTCAGAAATAAATAAGTGTTTCATAGAAAGTCTTAATTCAATCCACATATTTCATAAACATGAACTGTCAAAACAAAATGAATAGATTAAACTGTATAAAATAATTTTTTATGTATATGATGTGTGGGAAATATACTGCAGAATTTAAACAAAGAGATCTATTGATTAAGTGATCTATTACCTTTAGCAATAGCTAAATCAGCCTAAGAATATTATAACACACTATAATTAATAAGTAATTAATTAATAAGAAATTAAGGTCTGTTTCTAAATGCATTTTGAGTTTGTTAATTTGCCTTTCGTGTTCAGAGAGTTTTAAAATGTAAACTATTCATTGGGAAGCATGACATGGGTGCTTTCTGTGAGTGGTAATTACTTAAATAATATAGTGCATATTTCCCAACTATTGATAGTATTGCCTTAATAGTAAGTAATCTGGAAAAAAAAATGGATAAGAATGATGAAGATTTTTAAATACATTTAAGATATCAAGACAATAATTAATAGCTACTTATTCGGTATGGCTTGTAAAATAAACTTTTGCCTAAGCAACTAGACATCCAATTCTTCAAAATTCTATTTACAGAAGAGACACCATCCCCCTGCTAAAGTTGAGAATTGGAATATTAGTCTAAAAGAAAGTTACACCAAAAATACAACTGATAAGCTTATTTAACTACATGATCACCCCTGATAATTAAAAATTGTAAGTACTGATGGGAAAAATAAGGCCTGTCTTACATTTTATGGTTTTAACGACTAAAAGCTTTTTGTGAGGCTCAGAGCCCCTGTGGACACAGCACTCCAAGAAGCTGCTAACAATTCACTGGAATCGATTATAAGAGATGAATCCCATTTGCTATCTCTGCATCAAGAGAATTCATTTCAGAGTTTTCAGAGGCTGATACTTTATGATTTCTTTCCTAATTTATTTTTAATGTGTTATTCATATAGTGAAATGGAAATTTAATTAGATTAAATAATTGCTATAGAAAAATATTTTGAGAGACATCAATATCCAGCCACAGGTACATAACCTGTTTTGTTTATTTTTCCCTTAAGATTTACCTTGTGTTTTAGCAATCCAGCTTTATAAATGTTGGCTTTGAATCAAAAGCTGTTCTCAGCAGTCTGCCCTTCACCTTTCAGTTTACTCAACATCAAAGTGGTACAGGCCATTCATATGGCAGGGGTCGACTATTGTTTTTATTTTAGTCACAGATAGCCCATGACTGGGCTATAGAATTCATCGCAGGGAAGGCATTAAACTGCCTCTTTTAAACTTCATTCTTCTAAGAGATGTGGCCACTTTTCAAGAGGCAGAAGAGAAATCATCAATTGGGTCTCTTTCTATAAAAAGCAGAAGAGTTTCTTCCTGAGATTCCCCTCCCACTCCCAGTCCCCCCTCTCCCCACCGCCCCCAAAGACACTTCCTGAAACCATTTTTCTAAACTGAAGTTAAATATCTTGATTTTCCATGTAATGATAACGTATGTTTGTTTTGTTGTTTTTTATTTTTTCTTAAATGTCAGTTGGAAAGTGCTTGCACACCATTATTAATTGGTGATCAATAAACTTAATCTCACAGAATGCTGCAGTTGAAAAGGGCTTTAGATGTCATCCTGTCTGGGCATGCTAAGAGACAGATCATAGCATTACTTCCTACTGGGATATGGCCTCAGCATTCTACTCAAACCAGAATTCCTGACAGATACTACCAATTGGAGTTGGCATGCATTTGCTCTCCTGGAGAGTTCAGTCCTTCATTTTACAGATAACAAAATTGAACCCAGCAAGACTAAGTGACAGATTCAACCCTATAGGACTAGTAAGAGGACAAGCCAGGACTTGAACTTGGGTAATCGTGTATGTTGTTGATTTGAAAACCTAAGGTAATACATTTGGTGACTGTACATAATATTATTACAACCTACAACAGTAAGCTCATTATCTTACATAACCTTAACTTTAATTATCTCTCTTGTTTTACAACAAACCAGAATTTGACCAGATAAACCAAGTTCATTCTATAATTTCATGAAGTTATCATAATTACACTGCACAATAAAAAGAAGTGAGTTGATAATCACAATTCCAAGAACAAACCAATCTGAAATTTCTTTGGTTTAAAGAAAGAAAAAACTTGAAGGAGACATTTCAGCCCGCATTGTCAGAGCCTAGAAGAAGAAACTCACATCACTGGTAAACAGTCTTTTAAAGTCCTAGAAGAGGGTGGGTCCTCCCTCCTGACTGCCACATTTCAGAGGCAAAGAAGAATATACACTTTAAGCCCTGCTCCTCTCCAACGACAGAGGAAGTCATCTAGAAAAAATTTCTGTCTTCAAGCTGTGTAGTCCCTTGACCATCAGTAAGCTAAGGAGAAGCCTCCTTTAAAATGGCAATAGAGAATTCTACCAAATTATTCAGAGTACATATTACTTCATTCTCATGAATGTCCAATTAAAGTTTAATATTTAAGTTGAAAATAATTAAGAAATCAGGACAGAATCATTTTGATTTTCTCTTTGATTCTAGGGGAAAAAAGCAATGAAAGTTCATCAGTAAACTTAAGGCTAACCCATTTTAGAACACAAGTGTCCTAAGTAAGAAAGGAGAATCTGAAGAGGTTTATCTAAGCGAAGTATATAAAGGAATAACATGAAGGCTTAGCTCTTTTTATTTAAATTATTCCAGGAGTAAATTTTAAGTTCATCTACCCCAACTCCAGGAAAAAGAAAAAGGAGTCCATATTTAGAGGCCCTTTATGATTTTTGTAACCACTTAATGTGTCAAGGTAGAATGATGCCAAAAGTGTTGGTCTGAGACATCTAAATTTCTTGAAATCCTGTTTACAGAAGAGGCACCATCCCACTGCTAAAACTAAGAATTGGAACATTTTTAAAAAGAAAGTCACACAAAAAATGCACTTGGTAAACTTTTACTACTTAAATGCTCTTATAATCATTTGTGCTCTCCAGAAATTGTCAAAAAGAGATGACTGGGATTCGTGGGATTCGTGGTTAAGAACATCTCAAAGAACATTTGATAGATCTGAAATAACATTTAAAATGCCCTACTATACTACATAAGCTATTAGAAACAATTTTCTTCACACACACAGTTGATGAAACTTATTACTCCCTGTATAAGACATTTTGGTAATACAGAACTATAATAATAGAATTTAAATTGGATGAGGTGGCCAGAATGGGAGAAAAAGCAAGAGGATGAGTAAAATAGAAACTGAGGAAATAAGAGAGTGTGATAACCGAAAATGGTTGTTTCAGTAGTTCAACATGTACTGATCATTTCTATTTGGAGAACTACAGTTATCGCTCAGGTTCCAAGGGAAAAATAAGTTTGAGGTCTAATGGGAGCATGAATTTTGAAATAGGAAGAGACATGTACTTTTGGAGACTCTAGAAAGTGCTATATGTAAAGCTCTTGGAATAGTGAATTTCTCTAAGAACAGCACCATAGTAGATGACTTGATGGGGCTTAACAGCTGGTTTGAGAATAATGTTTTTTGGCAAATCGAATAGAAAACAGAGAGACATGGTCTAAGAGAACAGGATAACTGCAAGTTAAGGCAATATGGTATCGAGTCCAGGGAAAAGTCTTAGGAGATCTCATGTGAGGCACCAGAATCCAGGCAGGTCCCAAGTCTTTGGGAGATGACAGAGTAGAAGTGCACTGCAAATGGCAACATTGAGGGCCATTTGATGACCATGACTAGAAAGATTAGGGAACAAGACAAGCGAAAGTGCCAAAGAAGGTGAAGGCTCTCACCAGCTTGATTAAGGAAAGAACCAGCTACAGTAAGGTAGTCAGGGGTGATTCCATTAAAGAAACCAGGGAGAATTACATGAGAAGATCTAAGGAGGGTGTAGGGAAAGGATGATGAGACAATGGGGTAGGTCCTAGAACAAGTGCATTCAGTACTACTTAAAACAATATTTTGCAATTTTTTTTTGTGGGAAGTTACTAACATAAAACTCTGTTTTCTTATAAATATTAGCAATGAAAACTCCTTAAAAATGCTTGTGGCTTTGTTTCAAAGAAGCAGGGTAGAAGAGATGTTGGGAGCCTTTGCCTTACTGTGAAACAGATCTGAGGGTAGAAGATTTCAGCTGAAGAATACTTTGGTGCTGGCTGGAAAAAAGTTAGAGACCCTAACCTCAGGGATGTATAAAGAAAATGAGGTAAGCCAGGAATCACTCTACAAGGTACCCAGGAGGATTTATCTGGCAGTAAGGTCATTTTAGCTCACACGATTACTGATTACTACTCTTTTAAAAATATTTTAAAATTGTTATTTTTAAAACATTTCAGTTGCCTCAAAGTTATGGAAACCAGGATACCATCCTACTAATGTTCATGACTACATATAGTCAAAATTGTGTGTGTGCGTACGTGTGGTGTAATGGTGGGGAAGGAGGTGTCAGAGGGATGGTAAAGGCAAATAATCAAGAAATACAATATTGAGTGAAAGCTCATGGTGATCACTGATATTTTGAAAACAACTAATCTTTCAGTTATTAAATAAGTCTTTTTCTTCTTGATGAAATGCATTATTTGAAAGGTCCTGGCATATTGCTAGTGGACACATTTACAGATATGAAAAAAATTAGAAGGAACAATCAATTATTCAAGAGTCAGGTCATCTAATCATTTAATAGCAAAACATATCAATATAGTTTTACAACAAAAATCATTCGAAAAATCATCCATAATTAGCCAAAATATTTTATGACGAATTTTCTAAGGTTATATAAATACTGTTTTAAAGTGATTTATGTTAAATGTACTTCTTAATGTTTTTCAATGTTATAAATAAATTGTTATAATAACCACACTAGGACAATTTTTTATAAGTGGCAAGCCAATGACTGGATAAGGGGCAACAATAGGTTAAGAATGTAAGAATTATTTTTAGTTAAAAAAAAGGCATAACTATCGCAAAGGAAAAACACTTGGAAAACAATGGATTAAGAACACAGAGAATCAGAAGTTTTAGAAGATTAGGACAACAAAAATTCAATGTTTTCAGATTGATTTATCAAAAAAAAAATATCCGCACATGACTAAAAAAGCAAAAGGAATACTGGAAGCAGACATTTAATTGACTCCCCAAAAGGGATTTAGATTTACAACCTAAACTCACCATCTTTCTTCCCAGCAGCCATTTTTCTGCTGATAATAAAACTGTTGGCCTGTTTGGTCTTCCAGTTAACTGTTCCAGTTATGCCATCAGCACAGCTTAATAAAAAAGCTTTTCAGAATAAAACAAATGCACAAAAAATGAAATTAATGTTCAATTAAAATGACTATCATAGATAACCTACAACTAACTGGGATCGGATTCCTTCCAGCCCAGCTAGCTGTTTAATTCCATACAATAAATATTTGTTGCATGTCAATACAAGGAATATATGAGGATACCAGGTAAATAAAGCACAGTTCCTGCCCCTCACGGAGCTTACAATCATTAGGGACTAATAATTCACGTACAGAAATATATACATAATATATAATATATATGAAACAATTACACATAAATATACTATGATAGAAAGCATAAATGCCACAAAAACACTGAGGGGAAGCAATTACCTCTGGCTAGAATGAAGTAATAAATTTGAAATGTCTTTTAAATTCATGGTTGAGTTTTGGAAACATTACACTGACAGCAATGAATAGAACTGGGGTTAGAAGATACTAAATAGGGTGTTATTCCTGGATTGTAGAGTAGCATCCAGCCCATTACTTAGCAGTTGAAGCAAAAGGAAGTAACAGTGGGGCCACTAGAAGACATCACGGAGATAATACTGATAATACTTTTCCCATTGCTGGATGTGGACTAAAAGGAGAATCAAAGATAGCTTTGAAGGTCTGATCCAGAAGGACAGAACAGTGGTACATTAGGAAATCCCCTTCTAGAAAAAGGAGTTGGTTTTAGGATAAACATGATAAATTTAATTTGGAATATGTTAAAAATGGGGTACCAGCTGGATATCCAGGTGAAACTATCTTAGAAGAAAATGGAAATAGAGTATTTGTTGACGCCAAAGCCCCACTGTAATTCCTTAAAGAGATCATACCCCCAGGTAACACACATTGGGCCCTAGTGTACAAAGTGATCTGGAGAAGATATACATTCATATTCTGGACTCGTGTCTATTCTATTTTCCATGATATAAACTAGCAATCTTACAGCTTATTCTCCCACTTTCTCATTCTTACCTTTCAGACTTGATATTTGGGCACCATTTTCCTGACTACAACATTGGATCTCCATTTCAATCTCCCTACCTCTAGCCATCTCAGGTATGTTCCCTCTGGGTTCAGCTTAGTCCAGGGATCCCCCAGGGTGTACCCCATAGTTTTGTCCTAGCTCCTACAGCTGAATGAAATATAGCAAGAAGGAATGCATGAAAAGTAGGAGGGACAGCAAAGGTAGAAGACTGTATTAATAAATACGTTTACATAGCAAAAGCAGAGTATTCAACAAATGAGACAGGCAGTCAGAGAGGTTGGACAACTGAGACTGAAGTGTCACATATGTCAACAGAAGAGTTGTCATGATCAACACCCTAACATACTGCAAATAGTTCAAAGAGAACAAGAACTTATAAAAGTTTGGTAGATGTAGAAAATGAGAAGTTACTGGTGGCCCCTGCAAAGTGAAGCTCCTATAAAGTAATAGGAACATAAGTTGCAAAAGGTCAAGATGTAAATGCAGCAAACACAGTTAATCTTTCAAGAACACTGGCTGGAATCAAGAAGCAAAGTTATAAAAAGACTGAGGAGAAGGGTTGGTTGCTTTAGTGTGGAGGAAAAGATTTTGTTCTCAAGCTTCTGAAAAGACAAAGAGATAGAAAGAGCCTAAGAGTAAAGAAATGGGGCATAAATAATGAGATACAATCCAAGCAAAACTAGAATGGGCAGGACCAAGTATAAACAAGTAAAGAAAATACTTCATGAATCAAAAAGTAAGGACAAGAAAAGAAACATTTGTTTGGGGTGCAGGAAACTTAATGTTGAAAGTGTTTCTCATCTTAGTAAATTAGAGATGAAATGTATACTTCCTTTTCAAACTAAACGTTAAGTAAAATTCTGAACTTACACTAAATTATGGGAAATATAGAGTTACCTTTGAAAGTGAATAAAAGAATACAATTCAAAACCCAAGTTACTAAAAACAAACAGGCAAGCAAACGAAACCTCAAATGATTGTTTCAGTGACACCTGGGAATGGAAATAGTCCCTTGCACCCCAAGCAAATAAACAACGTGGTTGGTATTCAATTTTTAAAATATGTAAACATAAGTGTACTAATTTTATAGCTACTAAAAGACCAGTCTTATGGCTGATTCACCTGATAAATGATTGATTCACTTAATAACTGAAATTATATCTTTTTAAATCTACATGAAAAATACAGTAGTCATTTCCTAAATAATTTAAGCTAAAATAGAATCAGAAATGTTCACAGTCTCTTGTGGCAAACTATCCCACCCCCCTAGGATGTTACATAAGAATCATTTATGGGCAACTTTCTAAAAATACATATTTTCATGTACCCACAAAAATATATAATAAAAAAATTAAAAACCACATATTCATGACTCCACCAAGGAAAGTCTAGGTAGAAGGTAGACAGATTACAGAATTTTATCAGGTGATTCTCACACACAAATCTGAACTCTAAAAGGCCAAGAGGAGATCTACAGAACTCAAGGGTGTATAAGATATTCAGCTATGTCATATCATATACACCAATGCAGGGCTGACCTTAGAGCTGAAAATTTCACCCCCTTCTAGCTCCAACTGCCCCACACATGCAGCCAATTTGCTAGAACATGTTGGACAGTAGGAAGTCTCAACCTAGAAAGACAGGAAGCAAGCAACCAAATTCTTCTCTACAACTTTCCAAAGAACAACGACAAAAAACATTTAGATTTAAATCCATCACATCATCTGGTCATGAGCAAGGTGCTTTCATGTATATTGTCTAGTTCAATTCCTACAAAACCAAATGACTCTATTATTTGTCTGAAGATGATCAAGGCTTGGTCTTAAAGGAGAGTGGAGTAAATCTTGCAGGCATGCAAGCACTCTTTAGAATTCTCCACTTTTCCATGGATAGGGGAGTTACAATGAAGAAAGAATAGGTTGAGTGTCCAGACAACACCCCCTTTGTTCTTTATTCTAGCCCAGTGTTTCTCAAACTATGTTGGGCATAATAATTATTCAGAGTTATATCTACAAAACTACACATAGTATACTTCATGGGTGATTTAAAGGATTTACTAAGATAACTTAACTCATGGGATTTTTGTTTGTTTGTTTTACACTCTGACTTTTAGAAACTGACTAAGCTGGCCTAAGATTTAACACCACTGCAAGATCTTGCCAGGTGAACCAACATTGCATTGCTCATACTTTCTGGGTCCTAGATAAGGGCAGTCTATTAGTTCGCTTTTACAGAATTCACAATATAAATCTGATTGGTGCCTCAACTATTATAAAATAGAGGCAGGGTAAAGTAATTTAAAAACATTCCACAGATACTGCTGTATTTTAAGGTCAGCATTGCTTTGAGCACATTCGTTTTTTTAAAAAGTTCATATTGATCCATCTAAAGTCCTGCTTTGACCATAGAAGACCACAGCCCAATAAATCTAAATAAAATGACAACTTTTTATGCCTATACTCACCAGACAATGTCACAAAAGGCAAGAAAGACATAATACCACAGGTGATATATCTGCCTAAACATTCAAGTCTCACCCCTTGAGGGAGAAATCTCAATAATATAATAACTGTTTTTAATGGCTTGCCCAAGATCATAGATACACTTGACTTAACTTCTTGAATAAAAAATTATTGTAATTTGTACACTGACAAATGCAAAATACTCATTGAAAAAAGCTAGTACTTTAAAGTTTGATTTTCACTAGGAAAAAACATAGCATTTTTTTTTTTGGTGAAAACAAATTTCCTTAGGATGGGAAAGTATGACTTAATTTTTAAAATATGCTATGCATAACTTTTCAAAATTCCAATGCATAAAAAAGAGTAAGTCAACTTGTATAGACTGGTTCTTGGACTCTTTCCAAAGATAATGGCCCATCTTCAGAAATCTTGAAAGGAACTCTGCTGTGCTCACTAGGTTCATAATAATCTATGCTACAGTTGTATCTGGATGTGAGTTTTGCTCTAATTCATAAACACAAAAGCAAAGAATAACACGCATATTGCATTTACACAGCTCAAACTGAGGAGACATTCGCACAATTGGCCAGCATATCAAGATACATAATTTGTTCAATTCCTCGATGCTCTCTCTCAAAAATCATCAAAGCCTGAATTAATCCAAAGGTAACTGGCAGCGCCTTAAATTCCCTAGAAACCATACAATACTTAAAGTTTGTCTTAAAATTCTATGATTCATTCTGAGTCTTGTAGCAGCAGGACTACATTTCATCTGGCCGGGGGCAAGCACTCTCTGAAGAGACATCACTCCTTTCCAAACCTGAATAATTGACAGAGTGGGGGAGGAGGAGTTTGCTGCTTCGTGAAAGCAGTTGAAGAACTGTGAATAGCGACTGATTGCTGATGAGCTAATCAGAATATCAAGGAATAGAAATAATAAATAATAACTCACTCCAACATCACTGTCCAAGTAAACAGCAGGATATGGCAAATGAAATTTAATCTGATTAACAGGGTCACCTTAGAATCAAACTGTCAAGTCTTTCTCTGTTTGCTGCTTCGACTCTTTTCATATTTTATTAGAAGGGGACACAGACTTTGTTTTCATAAACTGGATATATAGCTTATGTCCCCCATATTTCTTCCCTTTTCTCACCATTCCCTATGTCACTATGTTGGTCTCTTGTCCTCGACATCTTCTCTTCCCTTCCTTTATGTAACTATCTGTAATATCTTTTAAATTGTCCCATATTAATATATATTTTTTATATTTTTCTCTCCCAAAAAAGTGTTAGTTGACATTATGATTAGCTATCATGTTTTTTGTGCTAACCATGAGGCCCTACACTAAGGGTTCTATACGTATTAACTAATTTAATCCTTATGTTATCAGTTTTGTGCAGTGGGTATTATCAGTTCCATTTCAGAATGAAGATAAGAAGTCTCAGGAATTTATCTTGCTTACTCCAGGATATATGGTCAGTAAGTGGCAGAGCTGGATTTTGAACCCATTTCTTGGCTGACTCCAAAGTCCATGTCATTTACCCGTCAACAACCTCCAAATGGTTAAGTGGAAAAGCAATCTGTAAACTATGTATTTTAATGTAATTTGAAATATTAGTATTATTACTAGTATGTCATCTTCGATTTATTTTTCTTTCCAGAAAAAATAAGTTTCCCCTGACTGCTGGATTAGAAATAGCTAGCAATGAGGCAATGGCCACGGAAATTCATCCCATGCACTATATACATCTACACACATACACAATTCATTAAAATAAGAAGGCTAAAAAGTTAGTTGGAACCTATGGTGAAAAAAGACTTTGCTGAGGAGGACCACCCCAGCCTCTGAAGGGAGTCAGGAAAGATATTCCTAAAAGAAGTGTCACAGTGAGACTTTAAAGCAAGGATGCCAGAATAAGAAACCTCCAAGTTTTGTTAAAACAGAAAAGCCTGGCAGGACAAAACATGCAAGTAATTATTTAATACAATTAAAAATTATTAGAATTTTATAATTTTCCCACAAGCTAGGTAAGACATTAGACTCTAGAGTAAAATAAAATTGTAGTACAGAAAGGTAGTGTTTAATAAGTCTCTGGAGATAGTGTCTGGATTCAAATTCCAATTTTTGTCCACTGGGCAAGTTATTTAGTGTCTCTGTTTTCTCAATTGGTAGAGACAAAATAGTGCCTAATTTATAGGCATGTGAGTATTAAATGAGATAATACATTTGAAGCCCTCAGAAGAATGCTTAGCACATAATGATGTTCTCAAAAAATGTGAGCTATTATTAATCTTCCAGTAATATGAAAATTTTAATTTCTTTAAATTTGATTTTTTTAAATAACTGTTTAAATGAAAGAACTCATTGTTACTATAGCCAACATTATAGAATATGTTACTCTCTTTTTTCCTCACAGACATGAGACACTTGAAAAATGACAATATTTCTATGGCTGTGTGGAATAAATGCTGGAAGCTGCTCAGAGCAAAGGCAACAGCCCAGGGTCTCTAACCATCCCAAACACTACATGGCCTCTTAGAGGGCTAAGATGGTACTTTTAGTAAGTCTTCATTCAGCACTAGCTAAGGCATACTAAGAGTTGCAGTTTAACCCTTTTGAGGAAAGCCAGATGTAATAAGAAGCAAATCTGTACTCTCTGACTCTCATAAACTCAGGTATTTATTCTGTGGAAATAATGCTACAAAAGCAAAACTATATGGGCACAAGATTCAACTCTGCATTACACATATCGAAACTGGGAAGAAATTAATGTCAATAAAAAAAGAGTTGGTTGGATAGAATGGTTACTGGAGAAGGGAGGGTTCCCTTGGTCCACTTCTCTTGGTAGTTTTACTCCTTTGCTCAAAACGGCCAGCCATGGCATATCCAGTATGGCTAGGAACAGTACGGTCTGTTTTATCTCGGAAATATTAGATGAATATGGAGCACCAGTGGGACCCTTAACAAAATGAATACTGAATACATAAGACATGCAGTTGTTATGGGCACCATTACAATTTAATGTCCTCATCAGCAAAATGTTGGGCTGTTTTGAAATTGATAAAATTAGTGAAAGGCAGAATACAAAATAGTATGTAGACTATGTGAAACCTACTGTAACGGTGTAATCTAGTGGAAAAGGATTAAAAGGTAAAGTGTAAAAGCTACTGGGTTAGTGAAGTAAACCTGTAGAAAAAATTCTGTTCCAAATAAAAAATATAATAATGCTTAACAGGAGTTTCCAATTAAAAAAAAATTTTTTTTAAAGAAATATTCTTCTATTGGGTGTTTATTTGAAACTGTCATTAATTTTCTTTTTTTAAAAAAGCCATACATTGTCATTACAATTCAAATAGTGTAACTAGTCGGATATAAAATATAAAAGTTCCCTCTCCTGTATCTATTGTCATCCTGCCAATGCCGCTGCCTGCAGTATTAACTCTTAATAGTCTTTGCATCTTTCCATATTCTATGCACACACAAACATGTTTGTACACATATACAAATAAACACAACATAGTCTTTTTTACAAAATGTGATCACACATTTTTCACTTAGCATATCTCTCGAGCATGTTTGGATATCATGTTTTAAGACTGCATGGCTTTATGTTGTGCGGCTCAATCATAATTTTTTACTGTCATCTCAAATTCAGCCTGTCCAAACTGGAATTTCTTATCTTTCCCTTAAAGTCGGGTCCTCATCTGGCATTTCTCATCCTGTGAATGGCACCACCTCTCATTCTCATGAATATGACAGATATCTATAAATCATTTTTGACATCTCTTCCTGCCAATCTCTATCCCAATTTAATCCACTACCCACTCTTGTTTATATCTCAAAATGTCCCTCCTATCTGCATCTCCCCATTACCACCCTAGCCCAGGAGGTCATTATCTCTATCCTGGATAATGATTACGGTAGCCTTTGAGGTGGTCTGCTGCAATCTTTTCTGACCCAAAGTTTTCTTCAGAAAGCAGCAAAAGTGCTCTTTTTGAAATGTGAATCTGATCACTCCTGCTTAAATCCCTCCCGAGACTTCCCATAGGTTTTAGGAAAAAGACTTATTTAAAGTGGTCTAACAGGTCCTGCAAAATATGCTCCCTCACCTTATCTAGCCTCCTTTCATATTGTGCTCCCCCTTCTCTATCAGCTCCAACCTCATTGGACTTCTTCCAGCACCTTCTATTTGTCATGTCAACCTGCCCCGGGGCCTCTACAAACTTCTTCCTTTTACCTCAAATATATCTTTCTTCTTCACCTCACTAACATTTACTCATCCTTCAGCTCTGAGTACTTCCTCAAAGAAACCTTCCTTAATCCCCCTGTCTGGCTAAATCCCCTACTTAGAAATTTTAGTAGTGTTTGTAGCACTTATCATAGTTCTAAGGGGACATTTATATGTGTGATTATTTGATTAATCTTTGTCAATCCCAATGATGTATAAGTTCCATAATGATTTCAAAACCAGTCACATTTAAAAATGTTGAATAAAAGAATTATTAGTAAAGGTGACCACTATTTTTTTTAGTTTTTCATAATTAATATCAATACTAAATAAACATCTTTATGCTTTTATCTTTGAGTGCGTTCACGAGTATACTTGTACACTAAACCCCTGGAAGTAAAAGGGCTAGACAAAAAAACATGCATTTCAAATTCTGATAAGCACATGTAGCAACCTGTTCTGTTTCCATTTCTGCAGTACTAGTCTTTGATTGAAATCAACTCTATAACTACAGAAAATAAAAGATGTTAAAAGTGCTACACTGATTAACTATTTCATAGGAGAGAAAAGCCAATGTCATTTTACCTAACAGCAAGAAACACCGATTTCCTGAGTAAAACACAAACAAAAAAAACAAAAACCTTGGGCTATATTTTTCTTTTCTTCTGCATTCCAAGGTAAAAGACCAACTTTACTTCTTTGCCTTTTGCTGAAGAAATCGGGAACTAAAATATTTCACTTTAACTATTATAGGAAAATTAACTGTGATCTCTTCTTTCAAATTCCCAGTGAACCCCAAATCTCCATAATAATCAAAGTGGTGACCAGATGAATGAGTGAAAAGCTAAAGAATGGGAAAGAATTTACATCAGAGCTGCCTAACTCCTAACATTTTTGAAAGGAGCGGCTTCATTTGTCAGAAAAGAAAAGTCTTCCTTCCATGTCACAACAGATGCTGTAGCGATTCCCGTGGTACAGAATGCCAAAGATCTATTCTAAAAGTCTGATTAGTCTGAGGCAATTAAGTAGAAAGTGAAATGTGCTAAAGATGAGTGCATTTTAAGTAATAAACATTTAAATTGCTATTGCACCAATATTGTATAAAATTTCTTAGATGAAAATACAAATAAGAAAAATTCTACAAAGTGACTCGAGAAGAAAACATTTTAGCTGTACCAACATATTTTTTGAGACTATAGCATTACTAATCATGTCAGCAACTCGTGTTCTGAGGCTTCATATTTGTTTCCAGAAAAAAATTCTTGAAGTTTTAGAATTTAAACATTGGGATTATATACCAACCAAGCAAGCCTTGCATTCAAGGAATTGCAAGTAGCCGCCTGTGGATCAGGTGAGCCAGCGGTGCCAAACCAGAAGCTCCTCTTTGAGCGTTTCTCTCTCAGAAATAGGAGCTCAGCCCAGGACTGCCGGTGGCATCTTCAACAGCTGGGAAGTGAGTCATCAGAAGTTACCCTGTGCGTTATTAGTCTTACAAAAGTGCACAGCACTTGTATAAAATATATAGAAAATAAGAAGAAACTTGTTCAGCATTAAAAGTACACTTCACATAGTCAGAGTTACAAAGACCATATTTCTGACCTAACCATTTGAGTAGAGGTTAAAAGTTCTGGATATGGAAGGGAGAGGCAGTAGTGAAAGCGGCAGGAAAAAGTTGGTTAAAAGAGATATGAAGAATGTTCTCTTCTTTCTTCATATCCTGCATTGGAGGCCCCCTTAAGTTTCAAGGCTCCAGGGCATAAAAATTATCTCCGTGGAGTCAGATGCATTATAGGTTATCACTCCTCAGAAGTGGGGTCCTGTGTGCATACTCCACAAATTAATTTTGAGCCATCACATTTTCAAAGTGAGATATGGTAATCAGAATAAAAGATCAATAGGCAGATGAACAGAAAAGAAAAATCTGCTCCAAGACATGTTTGAGACACTAAGAATGTGGCCCTGAGGCAGTCAGAAACCAGGTTAACCTCAAATGGAGAGAAGTTAAACGAGCATAGTGTCAGAAACCAGGTTAACCTCAAATGTAGAGAAGTTAAAAGAGCATAGTGTCAGAAACTACTTTTGATGGAAACTACTTTCTGTTGTAAAGCAAGAAATTTTAAGTATTGCAAGGATATATAAGGTGTGTGTGTCGGGGGAACTGCAGAAGGAAGAACTATCCCACATTTCTCCTGGATAAGAGGCTTCACCAGTGGATGGCTGAGCTGCCCTGGAACAGAAGCCAGCAACGACCTGATCCCCTTAACCCTGGGTGCCCCAAGTATTCGTCGCCACTCTGCAAAAGCCTTCTCCCAGCGAGCCAGAAACACCAGGGAAGGAATAACTCTAGGAAGCATGTGAAGGCCAGGATGCTTTGCAGGAAAAAAAAAGTCTTTTAATTCTCTTCTCAAATTTTCATGTTTGAAATGGAATGAGAGGAGAGGAAGGAATATGTTAAAATGCCCTTTTGCGGCTGTTTTCAAGTTGTAAGAGATCAACTTGAAACACACAGGACTATTCTTTTCAGACAATCTATTGGGAAAAATAAAACGTCTCCCTCATAAGCATCTTTGCTGTCCTTTTCTAAAATGTTATCATGGCCTTCAAATTAAATATTCATTGTAAAAAAGGTGAATATTTCTAACATTTTAAAAGAACAGACCAAGTGAAGATGTTGATTCCCTTGCTGAGCTACACTAACTGTTAGAGTTGAAATCCATCCCTACCTTTCACCCACTGATGCTTACTGAAGCAAACAGAAGAGAGTTTATGTCTACTTTTACTTAACATTTCCAGACCCTTTGGGGATACCTCCTATGACAGGCTCGCCAGACCCCTCTCCATCCCCACGGACTGTTCTGGAAGTTGTCTAATTTGTCAACATCTCTCTTTAAATGTGACAACCAGAAATGGACACAATACTACAGATATGGTTAATTAGAGTGCGGTACTATTAATTTCTATGACATATGGACACTATACTATTATCAGGATCTAAATTTGATTTTATTTTTTTGCAGCCACATTATGCCGCTGGTTCATATTAACCCTTTTCCTCAAAAACTGCCTCTTCATAAAGTCACTTCCTTTCTTTATACATCAATGAATTATGATGTATTTACTACTATAAAGTATCTTTTTGCATAGTGGTGCAGCTTATTTTAAACCATGTTAACCCGAAATTCTGTTATCTATTTGTAACAGTTATCCCTTTTCAAATCATCCATGGATTTTAAAGCAAAGTCCTATAACTTCATCAAAGTCATTCATAAAAATTTTGAAGAAGAGAAGAACAAAGGCAAAGGCTTGTGATCTTTCACTGGGCACGACTCCGAACCCAAACTCAGTAACCCACACACCTGGCAGGTACTGCTTCAGTCGGTCTCACACTCACAAAGCAATCTTGCTAGTCTACATACCACGTCACATAAAAGAGCATTCTAAAGCCTTGACACATGCTGTGATAAAAAGATGCACATCATTTCAAAATAAAGTGTAAAAAAATACACATATTAAAATTAGAGTCATGTAAGAATATATATGCACACAGAACAAAGACTAGAAGGGAAGGAGCATCAATAGAAATGTTTGTTCTAATGTCAGGCTGCAGAGATTGCTTTTAATTCAATACTGTCTTTTCTATAGTTACATTGTTTTAAATATTGAAGACACCCAGAGTTTTGCTTAGAAAAAATTTTGCTTGGACGCAGTTCATGTGAAAAGAGCTTTAAGAGCACTGAGACTTTATCTGATCCTACCAACCTGAAAACCCCATCAGAAAAATAGTCATTTGAAAAGACTTGTTGATTCTTAGAAAAAACAGTTTTGTGTGTGTGTGTGTGTGTGTGTGTGTGTGTGTGTGTGTGTGTGTGTGTGTTTTAATTTTCATTGCTGCTTTTGGCTTAATATTTCTGGATATCAGGGAGATAGGAGACTAGAAAAGTGGATCCTTAAGTTTAGAAAAAGAGTTGATGTTTTGTGTGTGTTGTGCGTGTCTGTCTCTCTGTCTTTGCTAGAGAGGATGGAAAGGATGGAAAGAAAAACAAAATCATCATGTTAATATTTCTGTGAAGTTCTGTACTAAAACAGAGCTCCAGCCCGAGAATCTCTAGTGGACACATAAATCCATATATTATCTATTTACCTAGAGTCCTGTTTACACTGAGAGTAGAATCAGCAATATAATTTGCACTTTGGTGTTTAGAACTGAGGGTAAGTTTTATGGGGTCAGATAGAGTAAGGGTGGTCCGTTAATAAAAGCGAAAAAGAAACAAAGTGGCTAGCTATTTTGGAGGAAGTGTGATCTACAAATGTTGTACTTATTGAATTCCAAACAATTTGAAAATTTGAGAATTTTTTTTAACATATTAGGGTTTCTTCACTGCTTCAGCATTTTGGTTTGAGCGTGGTTTTCATCAGAGGAAAACCAGTTGTAGAAACTTTATACATGGTATTTTTATTTCTTTGAGGTTGTCTCTCACTGGTTTTACTCATCAGAGACAAGTGAAAATTCTGCTTTGCTCAGAAAACAATTTGTCCAGCGTTATCAGAAGCTAAACATATGAAGCTTCTAGATTTATGGCAAACTCTTATAGTAAGTGGATAAAATGATCAAATACTAAGTACAGTTAATATCTGACTACTGAAAATTTTGCTTTGCTTAGAAATAAATATCCTCCATCATACTAAAAGTTAAGCCAAATGTATGCAGTAAATCGGCAGGTTCACAGATCCATAGCAAACTGTCATTTAAAACAGATAAAACACCCAACTAGAAAGTCCAATTATCATTTAACAAATTCCACTGTTTTGAAATATAATTTTCCCACCATCACAGAAATTAAGCTAAATACATGAAGTAAATCAACAGCTTTAGAGATAAATAACAAATTGTCATAAAATAGGTAAAATGGTCCAAATAGAAAGTCTAGATAATATCTGACAAATGAAAATCCCACTTTGTATTGAAATAGAATTTTCCCACTACTTGAGAAGTTAAATACAGGTGGTAAATCCACAGCTTCACAGATCCGCAGCAAATTCTCATTAAGATGGATTAAAATGTCCAAAACAATGCTCATTTACTATTTGATATAACAGATAATGTACATTAGCAACTCTCTTTGCTTTACATGTTATCTTGTGCAAAATGGGTAAGAAACAGTCAACACTGGGAACAAATATCTGAGGAAATCCAAAATTCATTTATAATACTAAATATCAAAAAAGTGTTTAAAATGATTAATTTTGGGGGGAGCGGTTTTTAATGTTGTTTTGTTGCTTTAGATAACACAAAAATGTTATATAAAGTATTGTCTATTAACCTTGCATTTTGTTTTCATTTTTAATATTATTTTGTTGTTTTAAATAAGTTCTATCAAAATTACTTCTCTATTAATGTTTTTTTTCATAGAAAATTTTATTTCTAAGGCAAAGTAAAAATAATTTTATATGTAGAGGAATAAAAACCAAATATACCAAAATGATAACTATGTGTATGTTAGAATAGTGAGATCAGAAAAAATTTTCAGTTCACTGCTTTTAAGTATATATGTACTAACGTTCATTTAAATTTTCAATTTTAGAAAAAATGAATATTATTTCCTTTTTTAAAAGTCTCTGAAATGTAATATTATTTGACAGGCTCCTTGGAAAAAAATAGTGGAGAAAAATTAATTTGTGCCCATTTTTAATTTTTAGAAATTACACATTTATATCACTATGAAAAATATATATTAGTTAGGTACATAGACAGGCATAGAGGAAGTTTGAAAAAGTGAATTCCATAATGTTTATTGGGGTTATCTCAGAATAAAGAGGTTACAGGTGATCTTGATTTTCTTCTTGATTTTTCTCCAGTTTTCTCCCGAATTTTGTACAATAGAAATTACTCTTATTATGATAAAAATACTAAAGCTTTTTTTAATTAAAAAAAATCCTGTAACATTTTGAAATAAAAAATCAAATCGGTTCAAACTTGTTCATACTTTAAAAGTCTTGAGATAAATTTTTAAACTAATTTTTCCCTACCACCTATGCTGGTTTTTAATCTCACTTTTTAGAAAAGGATATTTATAAGTTAACAACTAGGTTTAGTAACTTTTCTGGATTTAAATAAAAGCTAAGAATTTAACAGTCTCGCAGTGGCGACAACAGTACACTGGCAAATATAAGAAATCCTGTTATTCTATCTTGTAGAAAAGGATGCACGTTCTAAAGATTAAAGAGTTCTTCTAAAAAGTATAATCATGTTCCCCCAACTTACTGGGAAAATATCTTTCACTCCTATATGTATCTAATGGTCAACATTTTATTTCTGATAAAAATGTAAAATCTCAGCAAGAGTGCTACAGTTTTTATTCCTAGAAAGTTTCACTTTAAGTATGATCCTTGTCACCCTGTCTACAATGGGTCAAATTCTTATTTATCGTCTACATATAAAATAATCTGTAGCAATATTACTAAAATATGCTCAATTTTATCCTTCAAATACAAATGTGTCTCCTTAGTGTTTCAGGAACTTCACTCAGTTGTAGACAATTTGGTTTTTCATTTTAACTTAAACTTCTTTTACTCAGATCATCGATTGTCCGTTTTCTCATGCCTAACACTTTGAGGCGTTTAAAAGGAAGATCTGTACTAAGGCTTTTTTTTCTTTTCTTTTTTTTTTAAGCATCCTTCCTCATCAATATTTTATGAGTCTTGTTAACTCCATGTAATTTTCTGTAACGTAAAATATTTGTACATAGAGGTAGGTACACACAAATACGTGAGGTCGAATCTCGGCAAAACGCTTGAAAGTATTAAACTTCTTGTTGCCGTGACTAAATGTATTCATTCACTCTTAGATTTACAAAAATTTTACGTAGGAGAACTAGGTCTCTGCGAAAACCTCGTAATCACCACCAAAAGGCTGTGCCTGTGAGACTCTGAAGGCCGCCGAGCACATTGGAGGCATCCACAGCTGTTTTTAATTGTTTTTGCTTTCTCGAAATAGTGCCCTTGGTGGCGCAAATGGTCACGTTTGTAGCGCCTCTGGCCCCCAGCCGGGGTTAACCCTAACCTGAACGCTAGTTTAGCTTTAGCATTTTATGACTCTGCTTTCCTGATCCTGAAAACCTAAGAGAAACAAGATTTCCTACGCCGAGAAATGCGCTTAGTAAGAGGGGGAAATTAGATGTTTCAAATGCATTTGCGTGTTCTCTCCCGATCCAATTCCAGAAAAAAAAAAATTGTGTTTGTGTAAAGGGGGCCGCAGCCTGACACCCATTTCCTATGACTCGCCTTCGGGCCCAGGCTGCAGAGCCCCATTCGCGGGGTAACGGACCCCTGCAGAAAAAAATGCACTACGACCCCCAGCTCTTTGCTGCAGGGATCGGGAGAGGTCCACCAGAGGGCTGGAAATGGGGCGGGTGGGGGGGGAATGGAAATTGGAGACGGAATTTCAGTGCTCTCTGGGCAGGGAGGGGCCCGCGGGGGCGCAGAGAAAAAGAAAAGGCCAGGGGTCAAGCCTCCGGAGCAACGAACAGGGCCCGGAGACGGGGTGCGGGGCGTCCTGGAAGAGGGGTACAGTGGGGACCCTGGCAGCAAGAGGGAATGACGCCCATTAAATGCATCTGAGTACCCAAAACGTGGCGGGGGATGGGGAGGTGTTGGCCTGTTGGCCCCCGGACCTCCCGTCGCGCGCTGGTCACTAACCTGTCAGCAAGAAGGTGCCAATGGTTGCGGGGCTCATCTTGCGTGGCCCCCAACCCAGTCTTGTCCAAGCACAAGGGTCGCCCAGCTCCCACCACCGGGGCAATTGCATTCTTGGCCTGGCTAGGCCGACTGTCCTCGATTCTCCCCTCCCCTCTCTTTCTTCTTTCCTCCCAGTTTGGCCAGCTCAGCATCAGCATCCTGCACCCCCTCCTTAATCCCGTACTCCCTCTAGCGGTGGGCCAGTGTAGCGTGGCCATCGCCCCCACCCCATCCCCCATCCCTCCCGCCCCCATTCCCCCCTCCGCCCCCCTAACTCGCGGAGCACGCTGGGATTTGGCGCCCCCCTCCTCTGTTCAGCCTATATAAGGCTCCTAGTCGGCGATCCCGGTACACGCGCTACAACTTCGGTTGGTGTGTGTCGAAGGAATCTGACTGCGACCTGAGAGAACAGCGGAGAGGGTCCACCGAGCCTCGCGAAAGGTCCGCTGAGCGGGCTCGCGGCCGGAGCCACTCCGGGCTGCGGAGCACCCAGCGGAACCCACGCCTGGCACAGGTGTGGGACCCCATCTTTCCAGTCTTCGCAGAGGAGTCCGCGCGTGGTGAGTATGCGGTGAGGATTTTTTTTTTTTTTTTTTTTTTAAGATCACGTTTATTCCCCATTCTTATCGGGAGCTGCGGGAGACGAAGTAATGCCTCTGAATGTCTCCACGCAAAACTTGTCACGCCTTCACTGGCTGTACCCCAAAGCAGAGTGGAGAAACCAAGCCTTTAGGGCTTTGATCTCCAGGACCTACGTCCAGATACGGGTTGTAGACAGACATGAGCTTTGTACAGACATGAGCTGCAGATGGAGATGAGCTATGGACCAATTTGCTCTTCAGATGCACTACAAAGTGATACGCGCTACAAACTAATTGGCGCTTCATGCGCTACAGACTGATAAGCGCTTCAAATGCGCTACAGACTGACGGGCACTTTAATGCGCTACGAACCAATGTGAATTGCTGTGATGTGAGCTGCAGACTGACTTGCGCTTTAAATGCGCTATAAAAATCAGAGGTGTGGAAGATTAACGCTGCAAAATATGATTAGTACTACAACAGTGCTTCATTGTGCTACAAGGCACAGGAACTGCAGAGGTGCATGAGCTGCAGAACAATTTATACCTTCAAATACACTACAAAGTAATAACAGCTGCAGAGGTATCCAAGCTGCACAGTTTTCGCGCTACAAAGAAACCAGCTCTAGAGGAATATGAGCTACAGAGTAAGATACTCTTGCTTTCTTAGACGTGGACCCCACCCTTTGTCTTTAACACACCTTTTGGAATGGCTCCCAGTTTTCTTCAGGACAGTTCTCTGCATTTTATTAGACAAAATGGAGCCCCGGGTAAAAAATCAGTATTTAACATTCTGGCCACAGTATTCCTGCTATAGCAGTGGAGTGGAGAGGCCCTGACTTGAGTGTTATAAGGGAATCTTTTGGTGGTGGCTGAGTAGGTTGATTGAAGTCGCGGTGTAGTTGTAGTGGTGGCGCGAATTGGCATCCAGCAACAGTTTGTGGAAACTGTTGGTTTGCTTAGTATTGGAGAGCAGATTGGATGGCGGGCAATTGCTTTCGTTGCATGACATGAATCTGGCTGTTGGAGGCTTGTGGGAGGGATTTGGGGATGGGGGAATCCTGGGAGAGGTTTGCAGCCAGTCTCGGACCTGCCTCGCCCATTCTAGCGCGCCTTCTCTGTATTATCCGCTCAAAGCGGACCTAGCGCCTCCCAGCGCCTACTTAGAGCGCGCCTCCTCTGCAGCGCGCCTTCCCAGAGCGCGCCTTCTAGACCTTGACTTTCCAGACCCCGCCTCTCCTTGAGCCCACCTCCTCCGAGGGGGCTCCCCTACACTCCGCCTCTCTGAGCCTGCCTCCTCTGAGGGGGTTCCCCCCGGCCCCACCTTTCCAAGCTTGGCCCCTCCTTGAGCCAGCCTCCTGAGTTTGCCTGTGGCCCCGCCTCTCCCTCCCTCCCGCCCGAGTTTGCTTGCGCCTGCGCAGTGTGCGCCTCCAGCCCCTCCCATCAAGCTCATCTCTGCGCCTGCGCACTTTCACTGCCCCACCTGACCTCACAGTCCCACCCTCCTGCGGTTTCTGCGCCGGTTTTGCTTTTTATCCACTAGTGTCTAATAAATTTAAGAATAGTAAAGAACAGATAACAAAAATAGTAATTATACATGGAGTTTATAAGCGCTTCTTTAAAGTGCTTTGCATATGTTAAGTAATATCCCATGGTTTAAACTCCTGATAGTCATGAAGCGTGCTTCTAAGCTGACATGGCTGGCTCCTCTGAAGACAATCTAGCTAAGAGTCCTTACAACAAATGATAAAATGTTTTAAATACTTTTACACTTAAGGTTTGGTTTTGGGGGTTTTTTTTGTTTTTTGTTTTGTTTTGTTTTTTGGGTTTTTTTTGTTTTTTGTTTTTTGTTTTTTTTAGTCACTGCCTTTGTCTTGGGACCTACTGGAATTGGATACAAAATAAATGACAACTTGAACTGTTTTATAGGAGTTTCAAATGGATTATTGGTGCTGCGGACTTGGACCCTGGGAGAAATGTGTTTATCTGTGTGCCTATGAAGCTGTATTTTTTTTCTTGGAACTCTAGGCGATTAACCCTGGCTATAGTGCCTACATATTTATTAATTGTGCCTGGCACATGGTAGGCACTTATTAAATATGAATTAAATGACCAGAGTAAATTGTTCAATGCTTTTCTTCGTGTCTGCAGGTTTTTTCTAATTTGTTGCTCCTGGTTCTTTCCTATGGTGCTTCGCTGTCCAGTCCAAGGCATTGCTCACCTTTACCTGTCACATTTAACACTATTTTTTTTAAAAGCATGCATTTTAAAACTCTAATAATGTAAGCTGTCATTATAAAACAACTAAATTAATTTTAAATAGTCAAAATAATTAGTTTTTTTTTCAAAATAAAAGCTAATGATTTAAATTTGGAGCAAGTGGATTATTTCATGGTACATAATTGTCATATTTAAAGTTGGTATAACATAACGTAAAGTGGTTACATTATGAGATAGATAGAAAGTTTTAACTGGCATTAAATTTATAAAAAAAATTTATACTTTATTGCCAGTCAGATGTATCATGTTTATATTTCTAACTAAATGAAGAAATTTTAAAACCTGGTTCCATATATTAAAAACTTTGTTGAGGGGGGTTTGGGGCCTTGGGTCCCAAAATATACAAGTATACAATCTATGGATAACATGTGCTTATAATTACAGCTTTCAGTAAGTCCCCAGTTCCCTTTTACCCACTTTGCCACCCTGATCCCTTCTACTTGGAAATTTTGTATCTGTATTTTAAAAAGGTTCGAAACAATAGTAGAAACATGCAAATTAATTAACTTGCATTTCACAAATAGTACACTTAGTACTCAAAAAAAAATTTGGACATTCAAAAATGTAAAACAATTAAGTTGCTTAATGAAGTGTCATTTCCTAATGGGATGTTTAATGTACAGAAGCTTTTGGCTACTATTACTCTTTTAGTGTATTTGGGAAATAGAAATTTTTAGAGATCATCCTGAAGAGTCAAAGATTAATCAAATGTATGGATGTAATTCCTAAACAGACTAACACTGGACTATTTTTCATATGTAAAGATGGTGTCCCAGGTGGCTTGGGATTGTGTGTCCTTTCAAATTTTAGGAATGGGGCCTCGACCCCCCCTCTTCCTTCCCCCCAACCCTTGCCCCCCTCCCCTCCACTCACTCCCCCATTGAGCCCCTGCTAAGGGGGCATTTAAGGAGCCATAGTTCTGTAATTCAAATCCAGTTACAATGCTCCTGTTTTCTTGTTAACTGGTGCTCCAGTTGCTGTTTAAATGTTTTAAAACTTAAACTGATTGTTAACCTGACTGCTCACTACTCTATCACTTTTAGTGATATATTTGTCTCTGGGCATTTATTTCTTTTAGGACTTAGAGTCTCACCCCAAAATTACTATCTCTGGGGATAGGGTGCTGAGGCCTGATATTAGTAAAGGTCAGGGGTCTCAAACTGGTGACCTTGCAGGCCACATAAGGCCCTGACTGTGTGACCAGCACTGGATTAAAATGTTCTAAAGAATTAAAAGAATGTCCTTGGAGAGAAGAGCATGCATGCATCCCCAAATTATATATTTGCAACCCCTCCCTATTATCTTAACTCCAATCTCTTCTCACTTTTATATTAACTTCCTGTCTACTAAAAGCATTTGAATTTTAAATCCTTGTAGATCTTCTGTTTCCATAAACAATTCAGTAATTGCTGATTTCCTAATGTGTTATTATATCTGATCTATCATTGTTTTGCAGGCTTTAAAACTGTCAGACCTGGGCATCAATAAAGCCCACCCCAGTGACTGTGATTAACACGTAGGTTGTTAACTTTCCTGACCTGGGTCAGGCTGTGCCAGACCATTCAGTAAATGCCTTTTCAGAAGTTGTCTAAGTTTCAAAAGTTTTAAGGTTTAGATGACAGAAGTGGCACCTAAGTCATCTGACCTGTGCTTATTAGTTTTTTAATAGGATATTAAAACTCTTAATTTAATGTATTAAAAGTTTTATAAATAACACATTATTTTGTAAACTTATATCCTGAGTGTCACTAATGCAATTGTCTTTAAGGAGTTGGAAATGAAACAATGTCAGACTATGATGTGTTAATTACATCTTCTAATTTTTTTTCTAAACGTGAATATTTTATCTTGAAAGTCAATCATTCATTGTTTTGGTACCTTAAGTTATTAAATTAATCAAATAGCAAGTTAAAACTATTAAAATGACACAGCAGATCTGTGCCATTTTAAGGACTCCTTGGAGAGGCCACACCAACAGCACAGGGGATGGGGAGAGTGGCTGTTTGTGGTGGAGTTGGGGCAGGGGAGGGGCCTACAGGATTAGGGAGGGGTTTTAGGAAAGAAGCTAAAGGCCAAAGTTTATTTTTCAGCTAACTTCTCTGAATAATATATGTTTATCTTTGTGATTTTATTTTACGTAATTAACTTGTATCCATTTTTACCTTTATTGGTCAGTCAGGTCGCCAGGACTGCCAAATTAAAATTTAGTGAATAGGCAGGCTACCTGCTTTATATATTATGGTTCTCAACTTTTTGGTAGAGTTCCAAAAACGAGAATTTGATGCTCATTTTAAAAAATCATTGAAAAGTCAAAATAATTAAATTACTCTAAATACATTTAAACCTATATTCAGGAAGTATATTGTCACTGTGTGATGACATTGTATGTGTGATTTATTGTCATCATACCCATAATTAGGACATTTAATCCCTCCTTCCTGTTCCCCTACCCCCCCACTACCCTCCACTATTTGAGTTCAGCCCTATCCTACTCTAAGTTACGAACTTTCAGGTGGGGCTGCACTGACAAATCTTGTTTAAAAGCAGGGATTGTACACTGGTGACCTGCAAGTCAAATAAGGCCCTGAATTTGTTTGACGAGCACAATATTTTAAAAAAATAATATCTTTAGGTGGGAAATGCATGCCTAGGTTGCTATAGTTGCAGCCCAGCCCCTCCCTGACTTAATACCAACCTCTGTACACAGAATATTAACTTTCTGGTTTCTTATTAATGTCTACTAATAGTTACTGAACATTCACTATGTGCTTCACCTACATTATTGAATTAAATCTTTATTATAAGTTTGAGGTGTACTATTACTGGACTTCTTCTAATGTCACATTTTATAGCCCAGCTCCTCCTAGGAGGTAGCAACTAATGTTTGTTGAGTGCCTGCATAATAAGGAGGAAATTGATGTACATATGTCCCTGCTCAGTGCCATTTCTGTCTCATAGGGAGTTCTCTTTGGAAAATCAAATTGTGGTCAGAGAAGTAATTTAGATAGTCCTGTGGGTTTTGTGGCAATTGTCTGTAGTGGTGGACCAGGATGGTGGGGTTGGCTGAATGCCCCTGCCCTCAGGGTTGATAAATACAGGCATTGTGATTTTAATTCCCCCTTTCTTTCTTTTTCTTTTTTTGGGGGGATGGAATATTATCTATTATTCAAGAAGTAACTTTTCTAATAACAGTTAATCATTTTGGCTTTATTTTATGTAATTTATTTGATAGTCGTCTTTGCTTTGAAAGTTTCTTGCTCTGTTCTCTGGATATAAAACTACCTGTTTGGAGGATCTCAGCATTCTTTTATAGTTTGTGCTGTTAATACAGTTGCATATTGTTAAATCATAATAAACAGGTGATTTTGAGGAGGAAAGGGTGACTTGGACATCAAAAGTAGGGTGCTTTTCCTTATCTCTTGTCTCTTTGCAGGATTTTTAACTATTAATGTGAGCAAATAGACCATAGAGCTACTTTAAATATTCATGTATTTAAAGTACTTTAGTAAACACTGTAATGATAAAATCTTTATATTGTACTGTTTTGATTATATATGTTTAATTTATGCTTTTATCTTCATTTACAGAAACAAAAAGCTTTTGAAAACAAAAAGAAGAAAGGGTGGAAGAGGAGGCCAGGATCCAGGCCTCCATCCCCACAGGAGTGAAGCTACATTTGGGAGGTCCCCTCCCACCCCAGCTCTCATCCTGGGGCCCGACTGCCCTCCTCCTCCTCCTCCTCCTCCCCCCAACGCTCCCTCTTCCTCTTCCTCTCACAGCAGCCCAAGAGGCCAGTACATTCCCAGCGTGGCTGAACACCGGCGGGACGATCTCTCCGAAGAGATCAACAACCTCAGAGAGAAAGTCATGAGGCAGTCGGAGGAGAACAACAACCTGCAGAACCAGGTGCAGAAGCTCACCGAGGAGAACTGCAACCTTCGTGAGCAAGTGGAGCCCACCCCCCAGGATGACGAGGATGACCTCGAGCTCCGCGGTGCTGCAGCTGCTGCTCCCCCACCCATTCTCATAGAGGAAGAGTGCCCCGAAGACCTTCCTGAGAAGTTTGATGGCAACCCAGACATGCTGGTTCCTTTCATATCCCAGTGCCAGCTCTTCATGGAAAGGAGCACCAGAGATTTCTCAGCTGATCGTGTCCGCGTCTGCTTCGTGACAAGCATGATGACCGGCCGTGCTGCCCGCTGGGCCTCTGCAAAGCTGGAGCGAGCCCACTACCTGATGCACAACTACCCAGCCTTCATGACCGAGATGAAGCACGTCTTTGAAGACCCTCAGAGGCGAGAGGCTGCCAAACGCAAGATCAGACGTCTGCGCCAAGGCATGGGGTCAGTCATCGACTATTCCAACGCTTTCCAGATGATTGCCCAGGACCTGGATTGGAACGAGCCTGCGCTGATTGACCAGTACCACGAGGGCCTCAGTGACCACATTCAGGCGGAGCTCTCACGCGTTGAAGCCCCCAAGTCATTGTCCGCACTGATTGGCCAGTGCATCCACATCGAGAGAAGGCTGGCCAGGGCAGCGGCAGCACGCAAGCCACGCTCCCCACCGCGCGCTCTGGTGTTGCCTCACATGGGCCACCACCAGGTGGATCCCACTGAGCCCGTGGGAGGTGCCCGCATGCGCCTGTCCCAGGAAGAAAAAGAAAGACGCAGAAAGCTGAACCTCTGCCTCTACTGCGGAAACGGAGGTCACTACGCCGACAACTGTCCTGCCAAGGCCTCGAAGGCTTCGCCGGCGGGAAACTCCCCGGCCCCGCTGTAGAGGGACCTTCAGCGACCGGGCCAGAAATAATAAGGTCCCCACCAGATGATGCTTCATCTCACTTGCAAGTAATGCTCCAGGTTCATCTTCCGGGCAGACACACCCTGTTCGTCCGAGCCATGATTGATTCTGGTGCCTCTGGCAACTTCATTGATCATGAATACGTTGCCCAGAATGCAATTCCTCTGAGGGTCAAGGACTGGCCAATACTGGTAGAGGCGATTGATGGACGTCCCATAGCATCAGGCCCAGTTGTCCACGAGACGCATGACCTGGTCGTCGACTTGGGAGATCATCGTGAAGTGCTGTCATTCGATGTGACTCAGTCTCCATTCTTCCCCATCGTCTTAGGGGTTCGCTGGCTGAGCACACATGATCCCAACATCACCTGGAGCACCCGCTCAATCGTCTTTGATTCTGAATACTGCCGATACCACTGCCGGATGTATTCTCCAATACCGCCAACTCTCCCACCACCAGCGCAACCGTCTTTTTACTACCCAGTCGACGGATACAGAGTTTACCAACCGGTGAGGTATTACTATGTCCAGAATGTGTATACTCCAGTGGATGAAAACGTCTACCCAGATAACCGCGTGGTGGACCCTACCATAGAAATGATACCTGGAGCACACAGCATTCCCAGTGGACACGTGTACTCACTGTCTGAACCTGAAATGGCAGCTCTGCGGGATTTCGTGGCCAGAAATGTGAAAGATGGGCTAATTACTCCAACAATTGCACCTAACGGAGCCCAAGTTCTCCAAGTGAAAAGGGGGTGGAAGCTACAAGTTTCTTACGACTGCCGAGCTCCTAACAGTTTCACCATCCAGAATCAGTACCCTCGACTCTCTATTCCAAATTTGGATGACCAAGCTCACCTGGCGTCGTACACTGAATACGTACCTCAAATGCCTGGATACCAAACGTACCCCACATATGCCACGTACCCGACCTACCCAGTCGGATTCGCCTGGTACCCAGTGGGACGAGATGGACATGGACGCTCGCTCTATGTCCCTGTGATGATCACCTGGAATCCACATTGGTACCGCCAGCCTCCGGTCCCCCAGTATCCACCTCCGCAGCCGCCGCCACCGCCGCCGCCGCCGCCGCCGCCGCCATCCTACAGCACCATGTAAACGCTGTGATGTCCCTCAGGATCTCCGCCCTCATTTTATTCCTGTTCGGCTTCTCAATCAGTGACTGTGTGCTAAGTTGAGCTCCTGCATCTTCAGGCCAACCTGAGGCAATCCTCTCTGAAAGGCTAGAGAAGGTCAGGGCCACCCTGGACTGGCACACATCCTAAAAGCACCAAAAGATCTCCATCATTTTCTGGGAGCGACAGAATATTCACCAACAAATTATCTCTCAGTTTTCCACCTTGACTGCCAATCTAACTAAATTTCCTAAGTTTACTTCCCAGTGAATCCTGGAAACCTCAATTAACATTTACAGAGAAGCTGATGCAAACACAGGAAATGCCGTTTTCTTTGTGGAGGGGGAGACGAGGAGGAGGATGTGACTTTTCTCGTAAGTTTCGGTACTCTCTTAACATCATTGGAGGACCGAGGCCTTATTAAGGAAGCCACAATTATTGGTGCAGTGTGAAATGGCTTCCGTGATCTTTTTGCTGCACCCTTAGAAACTTCATCATCTTCATACTTTCATGGTTCTGTTAATTCTCAAGGAGCAGCAACTTGACTGGTTCTCCCAGGAGCAGGCAAAATTCCTGCAACAGAAACACCTCAGGCCTGAGAAGTGCCCTCTCAGACAGACTCTTGCATGTTGAGTGTGCCTTCACATCCTGGTGCAAATCACATGTACCCAAGAACTCTGGCTTTTTCACAACACCTTACCATCATCATGCCAGCAATGGCTTCTTTCAAAATGTTAAGCTGGTAACCAGAGACTGTTGGTGGCTCCAGGTGTGTTGGATATTTGTAAAATGCAATCACCTCTCAGTCATATCTGAGGGCTAATGAGTTGCAAATCAAAAGGACTCTGAAATCTGTACCCAATTCTTTAAAAAGGGACTCTGAGTTAATGTTTCCAACTTGTCTGAGAACGTTCATGAGTGTTGTTATTTAGCTGGAAGAATAACACCAGAAGTCTTGGGAACATCTATCCACATCTCTGCCTCCGTATGCAGATGGGCATTTTCATCATCAGTCCCCTCACTAAACTGTAACATCAGGATGCTCAGAGAGGGGAAATGATTTTAGTACCCACACCCATACTCCTAAGCCTGGGAGGGATGTCTTTGAAGAAGAGATATTGGGGCACTGGACGCTGTCTAGAGGATATGGACTTCTTTAGTGAGCTTCAGATCCAGCTGTCAATGAACGAAAGGCCTCAGAAAGCAACTCAGATGATTCAAAGCGAGTGTTATCTTCAGTCCAGTGACATCATCTGATGTCTCCTGGATACTTTGTGCTAACCTGGGACTGCCTGACTTCCTGGTCCCTTGCTACTACCTTGAACTATTTGTCTAACCTCTCTCTTTTTGTTTAATTCTTTACTGTTGCCATTAACCCTGCTGCAGGATTTGCGTCATCCTATTCGCCTGGTTGCTGAGACTCCATTTTACTGCCATACATGGAGAAGAGAGAGGCAGGCTTCAAGGACTGTATGTTTCAACACATGGTTTCCAATTGCCAAAACACAGTTTAAGCAGTAGAAAACAACATGGTTGCCTATCAGGAAGAGGAGTCTAACGGTGAAGTTCCATTTTTCATCAATATCATCTTTCACATATTCACTACCATCCACCCTTATACTTGCATGTTTAAATACTTATATGTTTTAAATGTAGATTAGCTATGTCCTTAGCAATGTCGTAAAGTGGTGACTGCTCAAAAATTATTTCCATTGAATTACAAAGTACTATCCAATTCTTATTGTGTTAGAGTTAAGGTAATTAAAATTGATAAGTAACGTAGTATAAAATATTTCTTTACTGTGAACTCTTACAACACTGTGAATGAGAGGCTCCTCAGAACTGGAGTTTTGTATAATAGTTCATCTTGTTCATCTTCAATCTTCTATTTTAATATCATATATAATTTCAGTTTTATCAATTAGGCCTTTAAAAAGCACACAAAAGATACAAATTCAAAAAAAATGCTTAATTGGCTATTTAATCAAAAACAAGTTTCTTTTTCTTTTTCATTGGAATCAGAAAATTTGTCAGTCACTCGTGTTTTAGAGTACGTAATTACTTTTAAAATGGTGCATTTGTGCTTCTGGACTATTTTGAAGCATCACTTCAGTTTACCTCAGATATCAATCCATCCTCCATACATTTGAATTCAAGTTGTATTGTGTCAAATTTACAGTTGTCAATTGATCTTTAAGCTACAGAGGGCCTAGAAATGGGTCATTGTCTGCAGCCCTGGCATGTGCACATGGACATTTGCCATCACTACAAGCAAAAGTCTGGAGATGTTGGCCATTGACAGCAGCAGTCGGGAAGAGTGTGGTGGTGTGGGTCATGAACTCACAGATGAAGTCTCTGACACACATTTGGCTGTTTATGTAAAGCTAGTGAAAAACGTATGGCAGTGTGTACTATGCTCTCTTGCTATATATACTATCTATAAATGTAGGTTTTAAGGATAAGTAATCTCAAATTTATTGTTCTATAGTATCAGAATTTTATTAAGTTTCCTTTCACTCGATTTATTTTGTTGTTATTGATCAAACTTATGTTAATTGGATACTTTAAATTATTTGGCATTTTTCAACAAAATCTCCTTTATTTATAAGAAAGGAAAGAGCAAAGGAATTATATCTCTATCCAAAGAAGTTAGAAAGGGAGCAAAATAAAAATATAAAGGAGATAAATTAAGCAACATCTGAATTATTAAAGCCAATAGTCAACCCTTGGAAGCAAATTGGCAAAATTGATTGACTTTTGGCCCAAATATGCAGTGTGAATTTAAAAATCAAGGAAGAAGAAGATATCAGCTCCCATTGTCAGGCAAGCCTGAAGAAAACTAGCTAAGGTTATCATGCTAGGATATTGAAATGGAAGAAGTTTATGTGTATTTCTGAAGGGTCAGTTTAGTTTGAATAATGAGGTATTTGTGTTAGATATTGGAAAAATGAAGAATTAGTTTGATTACATCATGTGAGGTAGCACAGTAAACTGGTAGGTGCATAAAGTAAGAGAGGCACATCTATATAGTGCAGTCTGGATTTCTGTTTAAGTTTGCAGATACCTCTTAGACTTCTGAATTGATCCAGGTGTCATCTACCACAGACATCTAACATCAGAAGGAATTCCAAGACTGGCAACAGAGAACATTGCTGGGAAGACCTGGGCAGAAATGACGGACCACCTGCAGAGGTGAAGAGTCCAGTGGGAACAACACAACATGTTCACCTTGGGACCGAAAGTTCTTTGTTGTTTCAGATTGTAGAATGCTATTGAATTGGTCTGTGGAAAATTGCATTGTTTTTATTTCTTTGCATAATCAGTTAAGTAATCAATTAAGTAATAGGGGTATATATAATCATAAGTATTTTAGGGTAGGAGGGATTATTATGTAATCATAAATGGGTGGGGTTAATTAAACAGCATGATTATGTATTAGGTATCTTTATAAGTAGACACGTGTATTTGTGATCCTTTACCTTGTGATTGCTACCCTTAATGATTTCAAATAAACTCGGAGGGAACTGCAGGGAGATCAGCCTATTTAGGGCGAATTGGACATGGATAAAACCCTAATGGGAGAAAGTTCAAAGGTGATTAGATAGATAATTTAATAGAGGTTCTTTGCCCTGGGTATTAACTCCAGGGATCAAGAGTGTGAGCAAAGCCTTTAGAGAGTTATAGGATGGATAGATACCCTTTGAGAAATTGTCACTGGAATGAAGTCGATAATGATGGATGGTAAATATTCATGAAATTCATACAAGAGTGATGAATAAGAACGCTTGCTCCCATCAGTAGCCCTCCTCTTTACCCCTACCTCTTCTCCCTACTCCTACACCTACCTACCTACCTCTCCCACCTCCCTACCCTTCCCCATTTTATTGCTGTATTCTCTTTATATTTCTCTCAATTTACTAATATTACATTGATGTTATAATAAATTCAATTAATAAAGATTTAGTGGTTAAGTGCAAACTGTGTCCTGATCATTTCAGTGGCCACCAGTATCAAGGGAACAGGGTAGGAGAGTGGGCAGGGTGAGGGGGTTGGGGGTGTGGAGGAATAGATGGGTGGGGAATGGACAAAGTGGGGAGTGGTGGGGGAAGATGAGGGGAAGGAGTGCCGAGGGCGGGGCAGAAGGCAGGGTGGATAGCAGGAAGGGTAGGGGAGTCCAGAGGATGGGTGTGGGATGGGAAGAAGAGGTAGGAGGATGGAGTTGGGGGTAAGTTCAGAAGTGTGGGAGATGTAAAGTATGTATTAATCAAGCAACCCAGTATCATTCAGAATACTCCAAGAAATAACTAAAGCTTTCCAGCTGCAAAACTTTAACATGTAAAATAGTCACAATTAACAGCAATTCTATTGCTGTATAAAAAACTTTTTTAAGATGCAAAACTTCAAAGCTGCACAATTAATATAAGTAATGACACAATGTAAAAAAATTTTAAGTTGCAAATCTTTAACATAAAGCCACAATGGAGATTCTATTGACAAAAATTTATTTTTAATATCAATTTTAATTATAATACTTGAGATTTATTAAAAATTGTAAAAACATGAGGACAAAAGGAAGACATACCAAGTGAAGTCAGGTGGTGATGTGTGGGGAATTAACATACAGCTGTTTTTAATACCAGTTAACATAGTATCAGAGTGGTCATGAAAATCATCTAAAGAAGTGACATGTTCATGAAGCACTCGTCCCATCACATTTCAAAACATTGACATTAGAGTTGTAGAATAATAGGCTGCATACAGAAAACCTGAACTAAATAGCAGTAATCACTTTACAACACATATGTCAAACCATTATGCTGTACACCTTAAACATATCCAGTGATGTATGTCGATTAGGTCTCAATAAAACTGGAGAAAAAAGCATTGCCAGTTCACCCCTACCCCTGCCGGAAAAAAGAAAAACAAAAATAAAAGGGGACTCTTAATGTACTAGTTTCAAAGAGTTGCTGGATTCATATGATGTGGTGGTCACATAAACAGTGGCTTTTGGGGACAGATATGCGGAAGATGGTGAATATGATAAAAAATTTACACAACTTAATGATAAATGATAATAAAAAAAATTATACAACTTAAAACATCTCTGGGGCTAATGATGAAAAAATGACACAAATTAAAACACCTCTTCTTGGAAGCAGGCTACCCTGAATATTTGTCCATCCAGCCCAGAGTTCACAGACTTCCATAGTGTGCAGGGTAATGGGTAGAGTTGGAGAAATTGGGAGGGGGACACAAATGCCTACCAAATGCCTATTTGAAGGGTTACTTGTTTAAACCATGAGGTAAAGCTAGTAATCAAATCACTCAAAGGAAATTATTCATTCCTCTTTTTCACACCTAGACTCCTCCCCATCCTGACCCCCGCCTCACTATAAACCACATGATTAGACAAAACTTAAGGGAAACTTTGTCGAGTCTCAAGATTGTATTACATTTGATTATGCAGCTGGATCACAAGGCTAGTTCAGAACATTAAACTTATTGTATACAGCAATGGCAATATTTGTTAAAAACCCATATTGATTTTACAAAAGAAGTGGCTGCCCAGAGAGGTATCAAGTCTGTGTATAGCTGCAGAAATTGTATAAAGAATCCCTCTTATCCAGTGTAGTTGAGGCCGGTTATTAACCAAAACAATTGTTTAAAATGAGGACGACACTACGTTAAAACACGTAAATGTACCTTCATTGGTCAATCTTGATAGAGGCCTATGTTTCACTGATTGGAGCTCTGAGTTACCTTTCTTGAATAAATTGTATAAATAACATGATATTGGGGAAATACAGAATTTAAAAAAAACATATGAGCAATTAAATATTAGTGTAGAGAATCACTTTTGATTCATACTTCAAAAAATATACTAATGAATTCCGGATCAAGAACTACAAGAAGAAAGAAGAACTTAATGGTGGCAGAAGGTAAACAAAATTATCTGTGGAATAATAATAGCAATCAAAACTAAGACAATGGTTTTGAATTCATAAAGAACATAAAAAAGTAAGACAATGGTTTTGAATTCATAACAAGAATAAGAAAATATTTGGTACATTCCCATAAAATATGTGATAACCCAAACATCTAATATTTTCCTGGAGAAATTAAATACCTTACTCTCACCCTTTACTCCTTTTCTGGTTTCTTTGAATATATATAGAGAAATCTGGAGGGATAAATACTAAATAATAAATAGATGGATAGATACATAGATAAATGAATAAATGTGTGTTTAATAATTTTTTAAGATGTTTCAGAGATAAGTAAATACCCAATCCTTACCCTTTACTCTTTTTCTGGCTTTTTTGAATATGCATAGAGAAAAATCTGGATGGATAATTAATTAATTAAACGGATGGATGGATGGTTAAATGAATACATGTGTTTGTGTGTGTTCAATAATTATTGATTTATTTTAACATGCCAGACACTGAGTGAGGTGTTGGGGAACACAATGCTGGGCACAGACCTTCCACTGAGATACCTAGCACAGTTGAAGGATGAGCACCTAAGATTCCCCAGCCAGGCAGGGTACCCCAACTTTCTTAGGCACCATGGTTGCCAAGTTATTTGGAAGCAGCTTTTTTCTAGAATACAATAAATTTCTTAAATGTGTGTTTATTTTTATCAGTGTTTGAGAATTCAAAAGGATCGATAAGAGACAAAGGCTAGGTGGTTCTTTGCTCCCAAATTAACCTCCCCAGAAACCCCTTTAGCACACAATAAAGCTCCCTAATTTGATTCCCAGGTAGCCCTTAGAGATAGTTGACACATGTACATTAGGGATCCTGCTTCCTGGTAACTCAAAATAATTTGCAGAATAACATTTGACCCAAGACGATAACTCTAAAAAGAGAGCAACCTCTGGAAGATCATTAATTATGTTTTGTGTCTGGCTTTGTAGTACTTACATAAGAAAATCACTGAATTTAAACTGTCACCTACTTGTATCATTGGCTCGTTCTTTTCAGGGAGTCCATATCATAAGCCAAGAAAGAAATAGGTTGACATTGTATACAATAAAAACATTTTTTTCTATTCTATTTCTAAGAGGTTTTGACATTATATCTCATTTACATCAACCTGGTGTTAGCATATGTATATCTATCATCTAGGCCTAAATTGATTTCAAGACTGTATTGCTCATTTTTATAACTTTGAGTCATCTGAGTACCACTAAAAGTTTTATCACCAATTGCAGTTCTTAAGATTAATCACAGTAGGGTGATAATATTTTACAAGCTTTTAGGACCACAAAATTGGCGTATCAAATTACTCTGTCAGTCAAACACAATGAAATAATGCCCAATTCCGAGAACTAGATTTAAACTTTATAACCAAGTGCTTAAATCCAACGTTGGGTTTGTGAGAGTGTTCACTAATCACCTCTCTTCTCTTTTGAATCTACTTGGGAATGAACATAGGAAGTTAGATGTGAATTAAAGTGTGTCTTTTAATAAAATTGAGATATAATTGACATATAACATATTAGTTTCAGGTATACGACATAATGATTCTAACTTATATCACTTAGTATATAATGTTCTCAAAGTCATTATAAAATATGATAACCACAGTAAGTCTAGTTAATCTTTAATGAGCACACATACTAACAAAATTTTTTTCTTGACAACTTTTAAGATTTCCTTTCCTAGCAACTTTCAAATATTATTATTTGAAATAATTCAGTATTTTAAACTACAGACATCATGCTATACATTACATACCCAGCCAGTACTTATATATTTTATAACTGGAGATTTGTACTTTTTGACCACTTTACCCATTTTGCCCATCCTCATCTCCTTATCTCTAGTAACCACCAATCTCTTCTCTGTACCTATGCATTCTTTATTTTCTCTCTCTCTTTTAAAAGACTCCACATGTCAGTGAGATCACATGGGATCTTTTTCTGTCTGACATCACTTAGCATAATGTCCTCGAGGTCCATCTATATTGTCACAAATGGCAAGATTTTCTTCTTTTATTTGGCTGAATAATATTCCATTGTATATATGTACCACATTTTCTTTATTCATCCATTAATGGACACTTATTTACAATAGTGAAGACATGGAAACATGTCTGCAGTAAACATGAGGGTGCTGATATCTTTTTGAGTTGATACTGTTGTTTCTTTTGGATAAATACTCAGAAGTGGAATTGCTAAATCATATAGTAGTTCTATTTTTAACATTTTGAGGAACCTCCATACTGTTTTCCATAGTGTCTGCACTAATTTACTTCACCATCAACAGTGCACAAGGGCTCACTTCTCTCCATCCACATCATAGCCAACACTTGTCTTTTTTTATGATAACCATTCTAATAGGTGTGAGGTAATAGCTCACAGGGGTTTTGATTTGTATTTCCCTGATGATTAGTGACGTTGAGTATCTTTCCATGTACTGTTGGCCATCTGTATGTCTTCTGCAAAAAAATGTCTATTCATATCCTCTGCCCATTTTAAAATTAGAATGATCTTTACTATTGAGTTATATGATTCTTTATATATTTTGGATATTAACCCCTTATCAGATACATGATTTGCAAATATTTTCTCCTATTTGGTAGGCTGACTTTTCATACTGTTGATTGTTTTCTTTACCATGCAGAGCATGTTGGTTTGATGTAATCCCCCTTGTTTATTTATGCCTTTGTTGCCTGTGCTTTTGGTGTCATATCCAAAAATTTATTGCCATGACCAATGTCACAAAGCTTTCTCCCTATATTTTATTCTAAGATTTTTTTTTCTTGCCCAAACTTCATTATTTATAGTGTGTATACATCACAGTATGCCCTCCACCCAGCCCAATCAGAAATCCACGTAAACATACAGTGAAAAATTTTTATATTTAGAATTAGCCAGCTGGACTCAGTTTAGATGATCCCAGTTTTGCTGGCAACAACCAAAGCATCATAGTCAGGAGCCAGTCGAACATATGTCTTCTTACCTCCATCAGGCCTGATCTGGGTGTTGACTTTGGCCATGTCAATGTCACAGAGCTTCTTCACAGCCTTTTTGATCTGGTGCTTATTGAGCTTGACATCCACAATGTATTGTTATCTTCTATCTTCTTCATGGCTGACTCAGTAGTAAGGGGGGACTGGATGATAGCACAGTGGTCAAGTTTGTTTCTCCGGTGCGGGGGGAGGGTGCTCTTCCGAGGAGATTTGGGTTGCCTTAGGAGCTACAATGTCTTGGGCCATCGGAAGGTGGGTGATGTGTGTATCTTTTTTTGTGTGTGGCTGTGGACACCTTTCAGCACTGCTTTCTTTGCCTTCAAAGCCTTTGCTTTGGCTTCGGCTTTAGGAGGGGCAGGGGCTTCCTTCTTCGCTTCTGGCGCCATCTTCATGAAAAGCTATTCTAGGACTTTTATAGATATTTTTTATCAAGTCTAGTTGAGGATTTTCCCCCCTAATCCTATATTGTTGAAAGTTTTTGTCATGAGTTCACATTGGAATTTATCAAATGCACTTTTTATTTTTATTGATATGATCATGTGATTTTTCTTTTTTAGCCCATCGATGTGATGGATTACATCAATTGATTTTCAAATGTTGAACCAGGCCTGCATACCTGGGATAAATCCCACTTGATCATGGTGTATAATTCATGTTATACGTTTTGTTGAGGCTTTTTGCACCTATGTTCACGAGAGAGATTCATTTCTGGTTTCCTTGTAATGCCAGTATTAGGATAATGCTGTTCTAATAAAGTGTGTTAGGAATTATTTCTTCTGCTTCTACTCTTTGAAAGAGATTGTGAAGAATTGGTAATAACTGCTTCCTTAAATGTTTGGTAGAATTCACTAGCAAACCCATCTGGGCCTGCTGCTTTCTGTTTGGGAAGGTTCTTAATTATTGATTCAATTCCTTTGATGGACTTAAAGATTGTTTATTTCTCTCTATGTGAGTTCTGGCAAATTTTATCTTTCAAGAATTTGGTCCACTTCACCTAGACTATCAAATAAGTGGGCATAGAGCTGTTCATAGTACTTATTTATTATCTTTTTACTGTTCATATGATCTGAAGTAATGTTTCCTCTTTGATTTCTGATGTTTATAATTTATGTCTTCTTTTTTTTTTCTTGGTTAGCCTGGCCATAGGTTTGTCAATTTTACTAATGTTTTTAAAGTCAGCTTTTGATTTTGCTAATTTTTGCTAATGTTTTTCTCTTTTCAACAGCATTAATTTCTGTTTTCATTATTATTATATATTTCTTTCTGCTTCCTTTAGGTAAAAATTGATCTTTTTTCTCTAGTTTACTAAACTAGATTATTGATTTTGGATTTTTTGTTTTCTAAAATAGACATTTAATAGTATAAATTTCCTGCTAAGTACTGTTTTTCTGCATTCCACAAATTTTGATAAGTTATATTTTCATTTTTGTTAAGTTCGAAATTTTTATAATTTCTTGAGACTCTTTTGTTGACCCATGTGTCATTTAGATGTATATTGTTTAATCTCCAAATATTTGGTAATTCTTTGGATTTAGAATTTTTTTGATCTGGTTTAATTCCATTGTGGTCTTACAGCACTCTTTCTGTGATTTCTATACTTTTAAATTTTTAAAGATGCCTTTTATGTCCCAGATTGTAATCTACATTTATGAATGTTCCATGTGGGCTTGAGAAGAATGTATATTGTATAGAGTATTCTATTCATGTTAATTAGATCAAATTGATTGGTAATACTGTTTTAGTCAATTATAGTCTTAACTTTCTTTCTGTTTGATTTATGCATTACCTACAGAGAGGCTTTGAAGTCTCCACATTTAATTGTAGATTTATCTATTTCTCTTAACAGTTCTATCAGTTATGCCTCATGTATTTTCAAAGTCTGTTATTAGGTTTTCTTGGAGAACTGACACCTTTACCATTATGTAATATATATCTTTATCCCCAACAATTTTCTTTTCTGAAGTCTGCTTTTTTTTGAAATTCATATAGCTACTCTAGCTTTCTTTTTTTTTTTTTTTAAATTAATGTTAGCATAGTATATCCTTCTCCATTCCTTCACTTTTAATCTATTTGTGTCTTTATAGTTAGAGTAACTTTTTTTGTAAACAACCTATAGTTTGGTTTGATTTTTAACCACTTTGACAATCTCTGTCTTTTAATTAGTGTATTTAGATTACTCATATTTAAAGTGATCACTGATACAGTTAATTAATATCTACCTTGTTTATAACTCTTCTATTCATTATACCTGTTCTTTGTTGTTTCTTTTTCCTCCTCTTTTTGTTTTCTATGGTTCAATTGAACATTTTGTGATTTAACTTATCTTTAAGAATGTTAATTATACCTCTTTTTAAAAAATAATTTAGTAGGGGTTGCCCTGGAGTTTGCAATATTTTTTTTAACTATTTGCTTTTTGTTTTCCTCAAAATGCCTGGTAACTCATTTTTGTATTCATATTTATAATAAAGGGACTTAGTTCATCAGTATAAATGTCATGGAGATTTTTTGGGGGGAGGGGGCATTTTCAAGCTTTTTTTCCTAGAGATAACTGCTCCCAAAAGAAGAAGTAACTTTAGGGTTCCATTAGAGTAGTGAGGAAGGAAAGCTTTAGAAATGCTTCTTGCTGGGGAGTAAAGGGCAGCTTTTATGAAGGGCCCATGAATAAGAAGCAAACAATCTACTGACTTTCCTGAAATAGTGAGATAAGGAAAGAATCACTATGGTCTAACTCATTTCAGCCTGAAGCTACATGTTCTTGTTGTTTTCTTCATGTCCATTTAAGTTCATTTGAGGGTCACATTTTACTTTTTTTTACCTTACCCCAACCCTGAAGCTCATTGTAGATCTTCATTTTACTTGAGTCAGAATTTCCACCTTATTTAGCACTTCTAATGAGATTTACCCTGTAGGCTAAAGAACATTCAAATTGGGACTGTCCTAACTATTGCACAATTATTTAATGAATTGGCTCACTAATTGGCCTGTGGCCAGCTCCCATTACTAACTCTGGAGACTCAATGTTTTGCATTTCTCTGAGGTTTCTAACACTCATCCTGCTATTAACTGTATATTTCATAGAAATTCTTCAAGTTCTTAGTATGACAATGACATCCTGTATTGTCTCCAATGCTGTTATATATAGATTTGTTCCTTTTCTTGTATCACTCCTATTTTTACAGGTGATTTTACAGATGAAAGCCAGTAATGTCTGTCATCTTGATGTGGTGGCCACATTTGTTTCTTCTACTTCACAATGAGTGACTAAATCACTGGGTAAAATCAGAATGAACAGGTTAGCCTAGACTACATATGCATTACCCCTAACTGAAAATTTATATTCTTTCATCTGTATATTTGGAATTTGTGCTTTTGCCAAAATTCTTCAATATGGACATCTTTACTTTTAAATGCAAACTATTATTAGATGTTTATAAAATTCATTTTAGTACTTCTGAGAATTTTTCTTAGCTTTTCTGAACCACATATATGTTTATTAACATAAAAAACATATGTTAATATAAATATATTTTTATATGAAGATGAAAATATTTATTATGGTTATTCCGGAAGGTGGAATTTTGAATGATGTTTCTGCTTTTAGATTCTATTTTCTAAAATTTCTACAATAAACGTGTGTAATTGAAAGGGAGGGCATTTCAAAATAAATGGATTTGTTTTGTTTTCTTTCAGTTTGCTAGACAAATGCTATACTGTGCCTATAGCTACATAGAGAAGTAATCACATTTTTGAACAGTAAATTTAAGGTATGGAAAATCTAAAAGTGTAAATAGACTTATGTCCATCAATTACATAGAGATTTTTTTGTGTGTGTACTATGAACTTTAAAACTTCATGCATTACTTCCATGCTTTTTCCTGCCATTTGCTGACCTTCAAAACAACATATTATTGAGATGAGTCATGAGAATCAGTGTGAAATAGAATGTGTTACTGCTGGAAGTTCTTCCTCCTTAGAGTGCTTAATACTATTTGGCAGTATTGTATAAAGGAATAATAGAGTTATAAAAACTGAGATTAGAAATTAGTCCTGTCAGCACACTTTAAAAGAATCATAATTTTGCCAGGAATGTGAAACAAAAGAATCAATGTTAATTCATTTAACAATAACATTTGTTATGCAAAATAAATAATGCATTAACAGCATTACAAGATGAGATCTCTTCTAAGGTCTAACATGGTAAATATAGAACTTTATAGGCTCCATTATAAGTTGGCTAACAACAACTCACATCTCACAAATTTCTCCATAAGCTATAGGAAACTATAGGCACAAAGATAACTTTATTAAAATATTATAACATTAGCATTTTTTAAATTTAATATTTGGGACTCTTTCTATAAAAGTGCCTGAGGAGTAAGAGATAGAAGATGGCTCTAAATGTAAAAGTGACATTGGGAGGCATTTTCGAAATCTGGGGAAAATGATAGACTTCAAAGTGTTAACATTTTCATTTGCTATGAAAAAATAGGCAAAATTTGAAAGTGAGGTGAAAAGTTGGATGCCATGTCCCTTCAGTGTCATCCTAGGGTGACAGTCATCCCAAGGTTATCTAGGAGCCTGGTTCTCAAACTTCACCATGCATTAGAATGGATTTCACCTAAAGGACTTATTAAATCACAGAGTGGGGGTAAACCCTACCCAGAGTTTCTGATTCCCTAGATCTGGCACTGGGCCTGAGAGTTATTATTTCTAACAAATTCCAAGTCATGCAGATGCTCCTGGTCCAAGGACTACAATTCCAGAAGTGCCTACTTATGCTTACTGTACTCTATCAATTGAAGTTTTCAAGTATCAATTTATAGACTGCCAAATTAATTAAACAAGGAAGTCATATTATATTTGTATGAGACTCATGATGTTACTTGTATAAAAATATCCTTTAATATATAGTAATGAATCAATTTTAACTGAATTTTGGTGCTCTTCTGTACTTTATTATATTTTAACCAAATATTGTACATAGACCATCAAGATAACATCTTTTAAATTGAAAATTACATATTTTGTGAAACATTAAATTACTTTGAAATTTCTTATGTTATTTCAACAGACTTCCTTTTCTTGCCTCAGATTTGTGCTTTTGTATTTCTTAAAGCTTTATCATAAAGTTGTATTATATGATGATTATCAATCAGAAATCATTTTCTCTTTGTTTTCATTTAAGTAGCTTATAGTGTTTTTAATGTTAACATGTGGAAATATATAACTTGGCTCTATGTATGTCTTTCATAAAGGTTTGGTGGCATTCATATTAGGAAGTAAAAAATTACATATATTAGCATAGAGAAATAATAACAGAACATGGAAGTCAGAAGTTTATGTGTGTTTCTAGGAATTATGTAAATAGTTGGGAGATCAATAGCTACAAATTCCACTGCCAATTTATCACTAATTTCCTGTGGGTCTTGGGAAATCACTAAGTCTTTTCATTTTTTTGTATCATTGTTTGCCAAGCATTGTAATATTTGCAGGTATATGATATGGTAATTAATGAAGTTATAAGCAAGGTTTATAAATTGGATGGTCTAGTGCAAAAATAAAAAAGAAACAACATAGTATTAAAAAATATAAATCTTCAAAACCACCATGAAATAGTATTTCACATCCATTAGGATGGCTACTATGAAAAAAAAATAACAAATGTTGGCAAAAATGTGCAGAAATTGGAGCCTTTACATTTTGTTAGTGGAAATGCAAAATAGTACATTTGCTAGGGAAACAATATGGAGATTGCTCAAAATATTAAAAATTAATTAACATATGATCCAGCAATCCCACTTCTGGGCATATAATCAAAAGAACTGAAAGCAGATTCTCAAAGAGATATTTGCACACCCATGTTCATAGTAACATTATTCATAACAGCCAAGAGGTGGAAGCATCCCAAACATATGTGATATATATGCAAGGAATATGATTTAGCCTTAAAAAGGAGAGAAATCATGTCACATACTACAATGTGGATGAACCTTCAAGACATTATGCCAAGTGAAATAAGCCAGTCACAAAAAGACAAACACTGTATGATTCCACTTATATGAGTTATCTAAAGTAGTCAAATCCATAGGACAGTGGAAGAGTGATTACTAGAGACCTCAGGAAGGGAGAAATGGGGAGTTGCTTAATGGTTTTAGAGTTTCAGTTTTGCAACTTGAAAAAGTTCTAAAGATGCATTGCACAACAATGTGAATACACTTAACCCTATGGAACTATACACTTAAACAAGGTTAAGATGGTAAATTTTACATGTTTTTTTTTAACCTTAATTAAATATGGAAAAAATAGAAATTGTTCTGGATAGGACTAACATTTTATGGCTTTATAAGAAGGCAGCTACAGGAGTGTAATTTAAGGCTTACCAAAGGATTCTCTTCTCTTTAACCTGTCTTTATGACTTAAAAGTCACCCATAGAGCATCATACCTGTGGTTATGAGTATATTCCCTATTGTGAGTAAATACCTAACATAATGACCTATAATCAAGAATTTACATTTTAAGAACATTATTGCGGATTGTTGAGAGTAAGCTTTCAAAGAATAAGGGAGGAAAAAGAGCAGGAAGGTAAGGAGTCCTTGGTAAAGGGAAAGTCAGAGCCTGGGGAAGCCTGATTGTATACTGAAAAATTCACCTATTTTACTTCACCTCAGACCTGAAAAATATTTTCCCTTCCTACTTCCTGTTGCCCTGGGGAAAGTTGCTGTTACCATAGAAAAGGGGTTCTGTGTGTGTAAGCTACGCATTCCTTTTCAGAGGCAGACAAAAGAAACATTGTGAGGGAATTACTTTCAGAGATCCTCACTTCTAGTTGGTTAGCAATATTTTTCCTGATTTCGAAGTTAAATCCCTTATTGATTGTTTCTCCTCATTTCCATATCTTCCTTAAGTTTGGTTGAGGAACTTTATTTTATGATTGGAACCAGAGTGTTGATCTGTGTTTCAATTCAAACACAGATCATTCACCTCTTAGTCTGAGCTGTGGAACTTTGTTCTGGAAGAAATTCCATTCTTAATTTGGTGATTTTTAGATGTATACATTAAAAAAAAAGTGGCTATCATAGAAACCGGGGAGTAAGTAACTTTGTAACTTTAACAGGAGTACACACTTGCTATTGCCAAAGCTGGAATAACAATTGTGTGTTTACCAGGGGAATATGGAACTTTCTATCATAAAGTTGGCTACTTTTTTTTAGCCAGGTGTTCCACAACTCTTCAAGTGTATTCCCAAAATGGAAATAATATATTCTGTACTGAAGACATAGAAAAATATTTGTTATTTTGACATAGCAGTATGGCGGTTAGCGAAAAAAATAAATTAAGACTTATTTTTATATTGCCTTATGTGTCTACACTTTTCCCTTCTTTTTTGTCTGAGGACTCAAAGGGCATTCATGCAAGTGTTGTGGGTTTTGATTTTCTTTATTTTTAATTAAACTTTGAAGTGATTTATTATACAAAATGTGAAGAGCAGAGTAAAATGTAAAGGTGAAAAAGGCATAAACTCATTATCCTGAGTCATTTTTAGTTAATAATTTGTTGTATGTTTTTCCAGAATTTTTTCTTAAGCATTTTTTTTTTTTTTTTTTGCATAGCTAAGATTATTAAGGCTTTAATTGCTATTGTAAAAGGAATTGCAGACTCCTTGCTTAAGTGGCAGGGGAACCTGTATAAAACTGCTTTGTTTAGTATTTCTTTACCTTTATTCTTCGGCAGTAGAATCTATCCAAGCCACCTATCATTAAACATTTCTTATTAATAATATGCTCTCAATTTTGCTTTAAAATATTTATTTGCCTACTTAACAAGTAGGGTTTATGTAATTTTTGATTTTTTATTTGATTAAATAATTCTTATTTGATCAATAAATATGTGCTATGGGAAAGAAACTAAACAATACTTTTTGGTGTCAGAGTGTCAGAGTCTGGATTTAGCTGCAAAATATTCCTGGCTAACAGGTGAGTGCTATGGGATTTAAGATGCCAGGAAGGCATAAGAGATGATGAGATGAGACTTCCATGGCTGAAGTTGGTCAATGGTTGTTCCTCTCATCTCTCATGATAATGCCCCTAGCTGTGTCTTATGGCATTGGCTTATGCGGTTGTGTTTTATGAGGTGATGGAGCTGAGAATGTGTGCAAGTGAAAATTGCAAGGAACTAGAAAATGTAATGGATTTACATAAGCTTCCTTCAAAAGGTACTCTTTATAAGAAGACTGGCAATATTAATAGCCTTTCAGGATACTAATACATAACGTTTACTGAATGCTTACGATATATCCAGCACATAACATTTGTTATGGTGTCCTCTCAAGAGTCCTATAAATTAAATAGTGTTATTTTTTTTTCTCATTTTAGCAATGAAGAAATTGTGTTATAGTGAAAGTAAATAATTTGCCCAAAGTCAATAGCTAGTTAGTGTTAGAATTTGAACTTTGGCAATCTGACTTGAGAGTCCACTTTGTTAACAATGTTTTACTGTGTCTCATCTGGAAGATTCAGATCAATAAACCTCAAGATTCCGAGTCTTGTTATTAGTCTTTTCTGAAAAAGTAACACCAATTTCCAAATGTCAAATATAGAGAGCTTTTGTCAGTATTTTTAGATCTTGGAGGACACGAAAACTCAAAAACGTTTTAAACTCATTATCTTCTTTCTTTCGAACTGAATCAAAATGACTTACTGAATGTCTTCCATGGAAAATTAAGCAGTTGCTGAAGAACACCATAACTGGTATCTGATTCTGTAGGTACTCTATACTTTTCCTTTTCTTTGAGATATTTTACAATTCTTATAAATTATAGATAACTGATAGCAATGCAGATGATTACTGTCTAAAATCATGCATGTGAATTTTGTTTGGGGTAGCAATTGATTTATCTCTGCCCATGGAATAAGCCAGATTTACAACTATTTGTAAATTAATTTCAACATACTTAATCCCTATATATATGTGATTCTTTAACTCTCACTTGAATCAGTTGGTACATCTATAACTCCCTCATTAATTAATGAGTAAAATACAATCTTTGGCAGATGTCCATTTTATATTTGTATGAGAGTCATGATTATATCCACTTTTAATGCCTCAAACTTCCTGTTATTCTTTTACTGTAATCAGCCTCTATATCCTATACATCCGACTTCAAACATATTTTAACCCTATCTTTTCTGTCCCTTTTTCCTTACATGGGTCCTCATCATCTCATCAGTACACCCTATCAGAAGTCTAATTGACATACAAATGTTGCTGAATAAAGGCATAAACTCCCAGGTTTGGGATTGGGATTAAAATAATTGTAATAGTTATCAATAATAATAAGGTCAGCTGGATTGGAAATAGCAAAAGATAACAGGGCTCTAGAAAGCCTGCTCTTTCAAAAATGTTTCTGAAATATGGTTTCATTGATACTTCTTTATCTGATAAAACATTTTAGTGTAATATGCCCATTCCTTCAACAATAATACAATTGCTCTTGCACCCATAATTCAACTGGCTTTGCAGTGGCTGATGCCTGGTTACATGTCTTCTTTCTTCTCTTCTATTTCTTTAGTCATGGCTGGGTGACACCAAATAGTTTGTTCATCACCTAGAGTTTGTACTATTGAGATGTTCAAATTAATGGTAATCCATTCAGCTGTTTCTTATTTTTTAAGCTTGATAATAGGATTGGATTTGACTGGTCATAAAGGATGAAGAAGGGGAATTATCAATATATAAAATTTGCTTTGCTAATTCAGAGTAGTCAATGCTTTTAGCTCCTCTGCTTCCAAAGAATACTCCTCAAAAATATCCTTTGTGCCAAGTTATTTTTATTGTTGTTGTTGTTCTTGTTGTTCTTTCCAAATATACCTCTGGCAAGTGCCAACTTCAACGTTCATTCTCGTATATGCTTGTGGTAACATAAACAGCATAAACCAAAGCCCAGAATTTCTATAACCTAATATACTAATTTAAGGGTAAAATAATGCCCTTATTCAAAGCCTTGAACTTCAGGATGACACTTCAAACCACTGTTTGGAACCTAGAAGTCACATGCAGGGGCAGGTGGATAAAGAGGTTTCCATAAAGAAGTTCTTATGCTGGAGGGATGTCCAACAAATACCTAAGATTATACTGAAAGTATCTTCAAACAATCCTATTTCCTGAGTTTCTTTGACTGCACACACAAAATAATTAAAAAATATACTCCTTGAAAGGTTCAGGAGCCATCCCAGTACTTGCTTAAGTGTCATAGGAATAGGAGGCTTTAACATTCTTGAAAGCCCTAGGTATACTGAATTTTCCATTAGCAAAATGTTTGCATTTATGAGCAGAAGCTGGAGAAAAAGAAAGGGAGCTTATCCTGTCCCTATTTAAGTTGAAACTACAAAAGCTGTATATGTGTCCATTTTCAGCTGCCCCATTGTTACCATGTAAATAATGCTAGGAATGTTCATTTTATCTAGATGCTTATAAAATGGATAAAATGTCAAAATATTCTTCTAAAACAAAGAATTTTAAAATTGAGTAAAACTCGAAAATTGAACCTCTTCAATATTTCTTAAAACATAACACTTGACCACAGATAAGAATTTTGTGAATGCTTAGACACAATTAGAATTTATGTACATATCTATTAGAAAATATCCCTTTTTATTAAGAATTATTTTATTATAAAATTATGGGTTATTTTTTCACTAATGTAGACCTTTTATTAACTTATATTAATATAATTATCTCTAAACTAGTATATAATTACACAACCTAACATTTTCTAATCTACTTATGAACTCTCCAAAGTTTTAAAAATCATTTTACCTATTTTTGTATGGTATACATAAAAAAGTGAATTTAAGTAAAATATTTTTACATTAGCATATCAACATATAATCCACATTCTATCAAAATAATTTTCCATCTAAAAATGTAGAACTTTTATTTAAAATAATGATTCGAATATTTAAAATAGTTAAAATTTTATTATCTAATTATTTAAAATATATATAAGAATAAATTTATAATCCTTCCTATTCAGTAAACAAAATCAAGGGGCTTAATTTCCTTTAAATTAATTATGTAAAAAAAAGCCTATCTTGTCAAAACGATGTTTAAAATAAAATTTATTTCCTTTTGGGACTGAATATATGTTTTAAATATATGTTAATGTGTAACTAAACATTATGCATCAAAAAGAGCAGAAACACCTTTTACAACCTTGGAATTTTAGCATATTTTTCAAAAACTCAACTGTTTTATTTATTTATTTATTTATTTATTTATTTATTTATTTATTATTGATGAAGCAAAATCAGTGTTTTGAGGCTATTTCTGAAGATCTTTTCATAAATAAAATAATTGCCTTAATGTACAGTAATTATTTCACAATACATGGATTACATATTATGTTTTCTCATTTTTGAAGCCCTTCTCTTGAAGAAGTATTTAAGAGTATAGCTTCTGATCTGTTGAAGAATAGTTTTTGTATTCTAACCACCAAAGAAGCAGAACTTTCTGCTACATAGTGTGACTAAATTGATGAGATTGACTTTAACAGTAACTAACAGTATCAAAATTGAGGAGAGTAAATTTCTCCAATGAGTATAATACACAACTCTTTCATAACAATTTTATCAATATTTTTCCCTGGATGAGATTATATCATGGATAATGAGGATATTAACAAATCTCTTGAGCTTGTTGATTTATTTTGCACAATATACAATCTCAGAAAATTTTATATGAGCAACGTTTTATCTGTAGAAAGTTATTCTTTCATTTGAAAATTCTTCCCACAAATTTCTTATAATAGTGATGAGCTAATTCAGAAACATAAAGTATAATCAAAGCAATCTAAAATATTTCTGGCATCTCTCTTTTTATAAGATAAATATATAAATAGTTGTGATTTTCCAGGGGATCTTTGAGAAATCTCAAAGATAGTTTTAACTGTAAAAGACATCTAGCACTTGTTTTGGCAGTACATATACTAAAATTGGATTATATAGAGAAGATTAGCATGGCACCTGCGCAAGTATAACATGTAAATTTGTGAAGTGTTCCATGTTTTCAGCAAATGATGTTGGGAAAATTGAATATTTACATGCAAAAGAATGAAATTGGATTTTTAGCTTACACCATATACTAACGATTAACTTAAAGTCTTAAACATAAAAGCTAAAATCACAAAAAGGAAAACCTAAGAAAACTTCGTAATGTTGGATTTGGCAATGATTTCTTGGGTTTGACACCAAAAGCACAGGCGATAAGGGGAAAAAAAAATAGATGAATTGTACTACATCAAAATTTAAAACTTTTGTGCCTCAAAGCACACTATCAACAGAGTGAAAGGGAACTCATGGAATGGCAGAAAATATTTGTAAATCACATATTTCACTAAGGGTTAATATTCAGAATATATAATGAACTTCTACTACTCAACAAAAACATACCCAGATTTTTAAATGAGTAAAGGAATTGAATAGATAATTGTCCAAAGAAGATATACAAATGGCCAATAAGCACATGAAAAAGTGTTCAAATCACTAATCATTAGAGAAATGTAAATCAAAACCACAACAAGATGTCATTTCACAACTATTTGGATAGCTGTTATCTAAAAACTAAAAATAATAAGTATTGGCAAGAATGTTGAGAAACTGGTAGTCTTGGTATTGCTTGTGCAAATAGAAAATGGTATAGCCACTCTGGAAACTGATATGGCCATTCCAAAAAAAAAGAAAAGAAAAGAAAAGAAAAAACAGAAAAAAAGAAAAAAAATTAAAGAGCTAGAACTACCATATGATCCAGCAATTCCACTTCTGGGTACATACCCCAAAGATTTGAAAGCAGGATCTCAAAGAGTTACTTATGTTCATAGCTGCATTAATTCACAATAGTCAAAGAGGGTGAAAGCAATGCAAGTGTTCATTGAAGGATGAGTGAATAAACAAAATGTAGTATATATGCACAGTGGAATATTATTTAGCCATAAAAAGGAAGAAAATTTTGACACATGCTATAACATAGATGAAACTTAAAGACATTCTAAGTGAGAGAAACCAATCACCATAGAACCATTTATATAAGGAATCTAATTTAGTCAAAATCATGGAGACAGAAAGTAGAATGGTGGTTTCCAAAGGCTGGGCGGAGGAAGAGATGGGGAGATATTTTTTAATGGGGATGGGGTTTCAGTTTGGGATGATGAAAAGTTCTGGACATGTATACTGGTAATGGTTGGACTATAATGTGAATGTACTCATTGTACTTAACGCCAAAGAGCTGTGTACTTTAAAATGTTTAGGATGGTAATTTTCATGTTCTTATATTCTACCACAATAAAAAAAATTTAAATTCTAAAAAATTAATTTTTCTCAATTTAGAATTTGATATTGGGGAAGCAAAATAAAAATTATCAAAATATATTCGGTCATTTGATTGAGACAGAAGTAGAATAATCCGCAAACAATGAAGAGTTATAGCCTAAGTCATCATAAATCAAAGTTACAATATGTTACAATAAAAATAGAAGGTAACAAAATTGTAAGGAATGTTAGCTGTTCTGAAGAAATGAACTTAAAAAAATAATCAAGAACATAAACAAGTCAGCACAAATTACAGAAAATTATTCTGGTGATATGGAATTTCTGCTAAAATTTCAGCTTACACAAAAGGTAAAGAATAATTTTTATTCTCCTTGTTAAAAGTAGAATAAATATTTCAAAATCAATTTATATTTTCACAGGGAGAAAATAAAATTCCAGTGTTACATTAATTCAGTCTTCCTCAGTAAAGGATATTAACACATATTTATAAATAAGCCCACCAAATCAAGCAAATTTTGCCAAAATTTTAACATATTTTGTCTATTTCCTTTCAGACTCAGATATTATAAAGCATGGCAAATAAAGTTCACTTTCCTCAAGTCTCCTACAACTTGCTATATGCACTCAAGTTTAATCCTTCCCTGTGTTCTTTAAAATACTGGAACAAACTGACTTGACTCTAAAACAAATTTATTCTTTTTTTCCTCAAAAAACATGCCAGGCTACCTCTCATGATTGTCAAGGGCTGAATTTCTCTTTCTCATTTTATATGATTTCATTTTTTCTTTATTTGTTGAGACTTGTTATATGACCCATAGTATGGTCTATTTGGAGACATTCCATGTTCAATTGAATGGTCAACATATATCTCTCTCTATCCCAGCTAATAGTTTCTCATTTTGAGGTCTACATTATATGAAATTAATATAGACATTCCAAGTTTCTTTTGATTAATGTGCATGTCTATATATGTAGACATACATACATATATAAATATATATGTGTATGTTTATATACATATCTCTTTAATCATTTTAACCTATCTATTGAAGAAAAAGTAATGAATTACAAAAAAGCATGAGGAAATTTGGGAATTGATGGAAATATCCAGTATCTTAATTGGAAGCAATATCATAAGATTCCTTATGATATATGTTAAAACTCATCTGATTGTATCCTTGAACTGAGTGCAGTTTTTGGTACAAAAATCATATTTCAACGAGGTTGATTGAAGATAGACTATAATAAAAAAAATCTACAAACTCTCCAATATTTGGAAATTAATGCACATCTAAATAAACCATGGGTTAAAGATGAAATCACAGTGAAAATTTAAATTATTTTGAACTAAATAATAATAAAAAGACTGTGGACAGAAGTATCCAGGATGCAACTAGAGCAATGTTTAGAGAAGAATCTTTAGCTCCAAATGTTTATATTAGATATGAAGAAATATTTAACAATATTGATCTAAGGCTTTACCATAGGAACCTAAAAACAAAAATCAAGTCCAAAGTAAGTCAAAAGAGAGAAACAATAAAGATCAGAGCAGAAATCAATGAAATTTAAAATGGCCAACAATAGAGAAAATTAATAAAGCAAAAAGTTTTTCTTTGAAAATATTAATACAATTGATAAATTCCTGGATGGAAGACATGCTGTTTGTTTTCTTTTGGGATATGAGTGCACTAACCAATGAAAATTGGATATCTCAGCATTCTACATAATATTAATTTTACCTTAAATATTACCAAAACAACTATGGATATTAGCCTTTGCTAACAGCTTTAGGTAAGATTTTGAAGGCTACAAAGAAATCTGCTTTATAAACAGTAAAGTTAAGGTAAGGACATTCTCAGTACCCACGTAGAGACTTCAAATTATGGACAAGCCCGTATGGTCACAGTTTATGAAAAATTATTCGAAACTTGGAAATAAAGCCAAGAGACTACAGTATATATTTTTCAGTGGATAATTATTTAGTAAAAACATCTGAGGATTATTTCATTTTTTCAGAAAATTAAAGACACTTTTACTTATGTTTTACTGTTTCATTAGAGCCCAGACACTGAAATGTATGTAATCTAGCAGATTTCTATGTGATTGAAGAGTTAACTCCCAGAATTATGTTTTTTTTGTTTCTTTTTCACTGTAAAGTAATGAGTTTTGTTTGTAACCTAGCAATCTTCTTCTAACATTACTAAAGCAGTTGCTTTAAATAAATAGTTCCTCAAAATGTTCTTTGAATTAGCTGTATCTTACTTGCTAATGTTAAGAGAGTTTTTCATAGGTCTCTCACATTTCCGTGTATCTTATGAAAAGAGGTGCTAACTGCCTTTGCTCTAGATTATCTTTTCCAAGAATGTTTGTATACCAAACAGCCTTGGAAGATACAATATTTGCTCCCAGAACAAAGCTCAGGTTTGCTTAGAGCCTTGAAAGATATCCTGAGGGTGGGGAAGGTGGCGGTCAGGCATGCTTAGTGTGTACTACCTAAGCTCAGAGTTCCTCTCGTGCCATACAGCCACTGCAAGTGCAGTTGTCACCTGGCCTCCTTCATATCACTCTGTGGAAATCGTGGTTTGAAGAAGTGCACCAAATATGATTACGCTTATGCTGCTTGATTTGCTATGAGTAACAATTTTCTTTTAGCCTCTGAGCCAGGCATCTTGAGTCTTTTGCCAGCATCCATGAGTCCATGGCAGGTGACAGTTTAGTTTGCAAGAAGGTTAAAATGTTAGATTTTTTACAGTTCTTGACATGTTTTTCATTATTTAAAAAACTGAACAAAATGCTTGACTTGTGTTCATTCTATATTTGTATGAGAGTTATGTTTCAATTCTTCGAAAATTGTACTTTAATGTGTTGATAGGTCATTCACTGAGATACCTGAGTGGACTTACCTGCTGGTTTCAAGAATTGCATTGTCTGAGAAGTGAACTTAATGAGCTGTTAAGCTGAGTACACCTTTTCTTGGTTCATGCAGTGATTCCCAATCAACAATAGAAATTTACCTTTCCTGACTCACTGTTTCTCCAATTTTTTTCCTTTTTCTTTTTCCCTCTTGATTTTCATTTTCTTTCTTAGTTCTTGGTCAAGTCTGTTAGTTGGTCTATGTTTTGTCTAACTGGGTGTTTGGGTTAAGATGCTTTCCACAACCAAGTGCAGGGACAAGTGGTCTAGGAGGCTGGTCTTGACTGGCATAGTCAGTTGAGCACCTTGTGTGTACATACATTTAATTTGTGTGTGGCCGATAAATATTTCCCAATTGATCACAATAATGATTGGTAATCTGTTTGTATGATCTTGCCATTTAGTAATCTCTGTAAGGGAGATGGGGATCTGTTTTTTGTCAGGTAAGGAAAAACAGAGAATCTGGCTTCTTTTTCTGTTTGACTATTTGTGAACTCCTATCAATTGAGAAAATATTTGTCTGTTGGAAAGGAGAATAGCCCTTTGATATCTAAACTACAGACATTTCTGTTCTGTGTATACTTTTACCTGTGACCAAGGTTACAAAACTAAATATGCAAGCTATCTCTGCTTTTTTTTTTTTTTTTCCGTGTGTGTGTGTGATTTTAAAAAGTCTTTAGCTTTTTTTGGGTAATTTAAAATACTTTCCTATTTCCAAAGGCTATTAATAAATTAGATTATAATGTCTTACAAAAGAAAAGAGCTCTATTATGATTGGTTGATATAACTTAATAGATCATCACACAAAGCTAATATTTCCAGAATTTCTAGAAATTAAAGAAACTAAAATTTAATGTTTTATATATGTTAGTCTTTTCAAAATTCCTTTCTAGAGAAACTTAGTTCAGAAGTATTTTTATATAAGAATCCAAATTCACATTATCAAGGTAAAATATTGGGCAAATAAGACTGAATTCATAATCTTGGCTTAAACCAGGGTTTCTCTACTTCAGTACTATTGATATTTTGGGCCAGATAATAAGAATTTAAAAGATTAAACTTTTTCAAAAGATATCTCTCATTACATTTTCATTCAGTATATGTACTGCCGAAGCAAGCATTACATTTTCATTTAAACGCACTTTTATTAATTTTTTTAATTCTAAAAATTTGTGGAAACAAAAACAACTTATTGGATCTGTGGAACTAATGTAGGAAATCTTAAACATTAAAATCATGAAAAATTAACACATTTTGTACTGAAATATCCTGTTAAAAATTTGTACATTTTGTTAAAATTAGTAGGAACACATAGTGTTGATTTTAAGCTATAATTATGTTACTCTAATTTGTCCAGAGCACTATTTAAGAAGAATATCTTTTGCAGATTTTTCAAATATAAACAAATCTCTGTAATAAAATATAAAAAATTTTAAAGGCTGTGGAATTTTACTATAAGTTCTTGGTATTGAGTTCCCCTTTCAGGTAGGAATCAGGTCCATTATTTAAACTCTTAGTGAATTTTCTTCTGAGTTTCATTCCTTGGAAAGGGAAGACTTGCAAAAGAAGCACAAATGATTTAATATTTCCTCTGTCCCTTTTTTGTTTTGGAAATCCTTGACTTGAATATACACTACATCTTCCTAGAATTTACACATAATAATAGAGCAATGTTCATGAACAAGTTAGTTTCCAAATTTCCAAGAGAAGGAAAAAAGAAAAGGAAAAGAAGGGGAAAGAAGAAACAACAGGATGCAAGCTTAAGACAGGTATAAAATTATCACTGTAAAAGGCTAATTTTCTAAACTCTGCAAGGAGAGGAGAAAGATTAGATGGAAGAAGCCTTGTTTTTACAAATACACACACTAGATGAAAAGCATTACATTTTCTTTAAACAATAGCCTTTAATGATTCTATCAAAACTTATAATTAAAAATTGGTACTTAGTAATCACTGAAGTAGAAAAATTTGAGAGGGTGAACTCTTACATTAAAAAGTAATCTCTTTTTTGGACACACAAGTTAGAGAATGTCCAACCAAGGTTTCCTTTCCATTTGTTCTCATTTGTCCCTCAAATGATCCATTTCTCCATTTCAGAAATACCCCAAAGTGGCCACAGTAATTCTAAATTCTCCTTGGTGAAATTAGGCCAGTTAGAGAAATATTTACATGAATGAAAGCATGAAGGCAGCACATGTGTGGCCCAGAGTGCCAAAGAAGACCCCATGAGAACTATATCATTTGGTAAGAATCTGGCCAATCAGTAAGTCCCATGGCTTTGAGACTTCCCAGCTCTAGGCAAAAGAAACTAAATGAAGTAATTCTCAAAAAAAAAAAAAAAAAAAAAAAGGCAAGATTAAAGAAAAGTCTTATTAGGTTCAGATAGATGACCCAAGGCAAAATTGGTCCTATAAGGATATTAGTCTGATGAGACCTTCTGAACTTATCAGCCCTAGAGGATGGATTGAGAGACAAACTGTTGAAGCTATACTAATCTTCTCTCCTCTGTATTTTCTCTTATGAACTCCCAGCAAATTAGATAAGAACAGAAAAAAAACCAAACACTGTATTATTAGTAACAGGCTAGGTTTCCCTTTAACTATAAGAATCTTCATATCTGACAATAACCAAAGGATTCCAAAGAGGATTCCTCATTCCCAAGGTACAAGACAAACTTAATTTTTTAGAGAGCTTCACATAAATCTGTCAGACCTGAGCAGCAGAGCAGGACCTGTTTCACCATTGCAGTGGGAGAGACTCCTGAACATGAGGTTCAAGAAGCCTCAAAGGTGTATGTGATTTCAGAGCTGAGAGCCTTGAACCATGTTAGGCAAGAGATCTCGACCAGGTATTGTGGCCTCCAGGATTGTCAATGGCAATTCCTCAGAAGGACATCTGTTGATCGAGCACAGTTGTTTACTAGACTTACTATAATAGGGGAAAACATCACTTTGAAAGTAATGTCTCAGAAGAGAGATTTCAAGGGTTAATATTTGTAGGGTTTAAGGAGCTGGGCTTCTGAGGTTTAAAGGAAGTCCTTCAGGGCAGGATAACTAACTTGTGATAGTTTTGATTCAACAGTTTAGGATTCATGGACACAGCAAAGTGTTTTGATGAGTGAATCGTTGAAGGATAAGCAAGCTGTTTGCCCAAGTTAGCTGTCTGTTGTCCTGATAGGAGAGCTGCTTATCCAAATGGGCAAAGTATTTGCCTGGATGAAATTGGTTTGAAGAAATTTCCTGAACAAATAGCAAAATTTACTGATTTCTAGTCTTATCTGCTTGGGACAAAGTTCTCTGGAACAAATAGTTGTGTTATGATGGCACAGGTGGTCTGAGTTCTCAGGACCTTGCTATTCTGCAGCCTTTATTATAGTTCACCCAGTGGTGTGCCTGGAAGTTATGATTGCCTTAAGATGGTTTCCCACTTAAAAATAAGTTAACATTTTTCAGAGGAAAAATTTTTCTGTTTCCTTAGGATATTCATTTTCTTTAGAATGGTATTCTTTCATTGATCTGGTGATATTTCTTTTTCCATTTTCTTGCAGAAGACTTACTGATTCTTAATATATTACAGTTAAAAGAGGTTTTGCCAAGGTTTGACTCAGACTTTTTCAGGCTTCCTGGGTACACTAGCCTATCCTTCCTTAACTTGTTTCCCCTCATATCTAGCAAGACTTATCAAACTTCTAAGGCTAGTAACAAAAATTTCTTTTGACTTTAATTATTTCCAGTTATTTCCATTGAAATCTAGGTTGAGAAAAATTAACAGCTTGCCCTATAACCCTTTTGTAAAGCAAACAAGTTGGACATTTTCTTTCTAACATGATTGGTAAAATAAAAAAAGGGATGACAGAGGACAGAATCACTCTGGACACTTGGTAAAATGAGCTATTTCGTTGTTTTAAACTAGAGCAAAATATCTTTGTCAATTATAATGCAGTGAAGCAGTTTCAATGGAAGCCCAAAATACATATTTTACTGTTTGCAATTATTAAAATAGAGAAATTAAAATTTACATTCGATTCACTACATATTAGAAACATTTCTGTAACCCATCCAAAAGAGCTTTTTAATTTGACAAGCCAGATTAAGAGGCAGACGTGCAAGCAATACAGATACATAAAAAAATAATCATACTGCATGTACAAGTGTCTATAGAAAGATCTTAAAAGTCAACAGTACAAAAACCAGACAAAGCCAGGCAGACGCCTAGAACTTAATTAGATATCTTCTAATATTTATAAAAATTATAGTCCTAGAAGATAGAAAGAACACGAATACAATGTAAGATAGTGTCAAGTCTAAAGGATTTTGAAGGTAGAAGATATTCAACCATGTTAGACATAGTGAAAATCCAACTGAGACGATGAAGCAAGTGACTAGTGGGGGCTGCACACTTCTTTTAAAAGACAAGTGTAGGCATTTCCTGATTCATGTCAGTAAACTGTTTCTGACAATCAGCACTTATGTATGAAATTGTTAACAGAAACTTATGTCCAATTATTTTAAATAGGAAAACTTTTAATATGTTAACCATTGTGAGGGCTAAAAGAATAGAATACTTTTCTTCTCACCCTCTAAGTTCTTCTAGTTGGGTTAATAACCAAATTAACAGATTAAAAGGAGAAAATCAAATTTTAGTATGCTCACTTGGGGAATTCACATAGCATGAAAATTCCCAAGACAGTGAGGGAAAATACATATGTCGTTTTGGACAAAGTAGAAAAGCAGGGTAGGGGCCTGAGGCTTCAAAGATAGTAGGCAATTTACAGGTAGTTTAGTAAGAGCAGAACATACGTGGCAGGTGAATTTTTCCTAATCAAACCCAGAAACAATGAGACACAGGTAATCTTGTAAACAGACCCCTGCTTGGTGCCCTCCCATCTACCGTATTCAATTTAGAGTAGTCTGCTAAGGGGAATCTTCTAAGATTTCCTTCCTGGAGTAGGTCTTTTCCTCTGCATCTCTTAGGCAGAAAAGGGGGGAGCATCAAAGTTTCTTTGAGTTTTTCATTTCTTAATAATCAGATTAAAATCAATATCCTAAAAAGAAGCTTTGGGGTGACAAAACTTTGGTACCCTTCATCATAAGTTCAATGCCTCCAACCAATTTCTTAAAACACAAAAAACAGTTGCATATGAGTAACACACTCTAATGTTGGGATGTGATATTATTATAACTAAATATTGTGTTATATGCAGTAATGCTGCAGTGCCTCTCTGTACACTATGGACATCATAAGTGTCACATCTCTTTTATTGACATTATAGTATGCTTGTCAAGGCTTCTACACTGATTCTGTCATTCTGTCAATTATATTTGGATCACAACTCAAAGAATTTCATCATTTTGGTAAAAAATATTGCGCTGAGCTTTTGGGACATAAATATACATTTTTCCTCATATAAACACCCACATAAAATATTGTTTTGAGAGATAAATATATTTTATGAAATTAGGGGTATTAAAATCCAAGAGGCATCCTAGTGGGAAAATAACTGAGGTGAGGATTGGCAGTTTATGCTTCTATTAGGAAATTTATAACTTATCTGTGACTTTGATTCATGAACATAAACTAAGTAAAACTTTTCTCCATCCCATTTTAAAAGGTATTTTGATTAAAACTATGACTTGGTTTAAGCCCCTCACTGTTGTCATTAAGAATCATTCTAGAATTCTGCCTTAAAAAAGAAAGAAATTCTGACACCTACTACAACAACATGAATGAAACTTTAGGAAATTCTGCTAAATGAAATAAGCAATAACATGAAGACAAACTCTGAATGATGCTACTTATTTAAGGTACCTAGAGTAGTCAAATTCAGAGAAAGAGAAAGTAGGGTGATGGTTGCCAGGGGTTGGTGTGGAAGGAGAAATGGGCAATTATTTAATGGATATTAGAGTTTCAGTTTTTCAAGATGAAAAGTTTTGGAGACTGGTTATACAACAATGTGAATAATATAGTTAACACTACCAAACTCTTCATTTAGATGTGGTGAAGATGACAAATTTTATGTTATGCATTTTTCTTTTTTGGTACAATTTAAGAGAAAAAAGAGGGAAAATAATTCTAGAACTTCATCTTACACAGAGGTGTTTTCAAAAAATTTTTTGGTATAACAGTTATCTCTTTAGTGATTAAACTTATTTTCACCCAGGAAGAATTAGGAGTATGTATAAAAATCTTAAAATAAAACCCGTAATGTTAATATTTTGCATTAGGGAATCTTGCATATTTGCTACTATATTTTCTTACATTATGTATTTATCTTACTAACCTTCTAATTCCATTTTCTAAAGTACACTTGTGAGTTTGGCTTGTGGTTTTAAGTTCATTTCTTACTAAATTTATTTATATTCTTGAAAATTTTAAGATAATTTGAGGTATTTATAAGTTTAGTTTATGAGATTGATGAGTGGTCAGGAAGATTGTATGAGTTAGATAATTGTATTGCTGAACAGAAATTGAAGATTTGAAAATAAAATGTTAAATGTAAAAAGAAATTTAATAAACTGAGATGTTTAAGAGAATTTAATAAAGCTCCAAAATCCTCCTTTAAAAGCACTTGTAAAAATTGGCTAGAAATTTTAAAAAGAATTCAGACTATATGGTAAGTTAAAAGCTTAACAAAGTATCAAGTAAATAAAATTTTCATTTAAAAAAGAACTTAGGTAAACCTCTAAATAGTCTTTTCTACACATAAAAGCTGTCCTTGAGGGCATCAAAACACTGACTTTCACAGTAGCAATAATACTGAATATAAAGAAGGGAATGAGAGTCTGATGGCAACAAGCTAGCAAGTACTTGTTAACTGCCACTGAGAAGGTGTGAGCAAGTCAGGTATCTTATAGAATAAAAACAGAACAAAATCCAATGACTTCTGAGAAACACAGCTAAAAATGTAGATGTGTAACGCTAATTAATATGATGGCTAAATGGAGGGCCACAGGAAGAAGGGAGAAATTGAGGGGATCGTTTTATGAACAATATAGATGTCTAATCAATGTACTATATACTTGAAACTAATTTAGATAAATAAATTTATTTTTTTAAATAAATATATAGATGTGCATTATATCGAACCCTTCTTGGTAATTTTTAACCTCAGAGTCTTTACTTGGTTCTTTATTCATTAACTGACTCACCAGCAGGCAATTTGTGAGTTCTAGGGTCGGCCTGAACCTGTGGGGCAAGACTCCCAGGAGCCTTGATAATGAGCAGTCTAATTCTCTTCCTCCCTAGGGCAGGGTAATTTATAATCCTGCTCAGGTGCAAAAACAGTTTGAAACTGACTGTGTCTCCAGTTCTCAAAGATTTTCTCATGACCAAAAATAGATTTTCTTTTCTCTTTAAGTAATTGGCAGAGCACCCTGCTCAGTAATATATACATTTAATAATTTGGGGGGAAGATAATAAGGATGACCTGGTGTGATACCATTTTAATGAACCGGTCTCTAAGGAAGCTCTGGGCTGTGGTGAATATGAGGTATATTTTTAAATGAGTCAGAATCATTTATTGATCACCCTCAGTGTGAAGATGACTGTTTTAGTATTATTGACAATTTAAAAGAATAACAATAGGAAAAGCCTTGGACTTCAAAGTATTTCTAACAGCCTTTTGGAATACGGAACACTTTTAAGCAGGCAAAACCAGGGCAACATGCTGCAGCCAGATGTCAGCCTCAGGGCACTAGGTCACACAGCAGGAGACGGGAAAGGAAATGAAAACTAGAAGTAGGCTATAAAATTGCCTCCAAAGAAATCCTCAAGACCAGTGGTCCAATGGAACATGTCAAACAGGGACTAGAGAAACCCATCCAAAATTATGCCCCTTACTAACCATAAGACTTGGTCCAACTATTAATTCAGTGAAGACTTTTCGAGTTAAAAAAAAAAAAATCACTGTTCTCCTAGAGAATCTGAAAATACAAATGGACAATACCAGAATGTAGATGGTGATGCCACACTGCCCCATAAACTCTGTAGCCCAGGTCCATCAGGACTTGGTCAATGACTGCCAGCTTCCTCTTACTTTTGCCCGAGCTTCCATCTCAGGACCAACCAGAAAAAGCCAAATAGCTTCTAGCTAGCCCACCTCCAGACTCATCATTGCCAACAACCTCCAATCAGAGCACACCTGAGGCTTATCTTTTTTTTTTTTTTTTCTTCCCCCACTATAAATCTTCCTTGCTGGACTTGGAGTCTCTGCCAAAAAAGCAAGTGATAGTGGCTGACTCCCCCATTAGAACAAGCTCTGAATAAATAGGCTTTAACATTCTCATTTCGGTGGTATTCATTTATTTCTACTGCTTTATTGGAGGACCCACCTAAATATAGTCTGCACTGCTGGTTGCTGTGGACCCCCGCTTCCAACTGGTTGCAGTGGCCGTGGAGGAGCCAGTGGCGCCTTGTGGCTTGCAGCCTGTGAGTGCTCTCTGATGTGGTAAGTCATTACGGGGTCTGAACTTGCTGTCTCTGCATTGAGTTCCTTCATTCTATAAGCAGATTTTGTTATTGAGTCTCATTTGTTCGGCATTCTTGGTGGAATTGGGTCATTCTTTTTCATCCCTTTTGCTGTGTTTTGTGCTTCTGTTTTGAGTTGTGCAGTCTGAAAATGTTATTATAAGAAGGAGAACCACAAGTGAGAGCAGAGGCCCAGGCCCTATAAGCCTGTTGTTTCAGCTGATCTAGCGGACTCACGAATTTACTGTTTTTACTGGACAGGAGTCCATTCAGACAAACTCTGCTGAGCGTCACCAAAAACCGTAAGAGTTTTTCCTTCTGTATTGACTTCTTCTCTTGAGAGCTTGGCTTTGATCCAGAGAGTGTTCACTCTGGTTTTCCACCTGCAGGGTGGGGAGATGGGGGCTGGCGGGGGTGCAAGTTATTGGGTCTGCATTTGGAAGCCAGTCTTCAGGTTAGAAGCCCAAAATATGAGATGCACAAGCATCGCGTTTCTACTGACCATTGCCAGCTCTCCTAGAGTCATCTAAACCTAGATCCTTTCCTCCCTAGAAAAAAACTCCTTCTTATATATACTCTCATCACAATACTAATCCCTGCGCCTATGTTTCCAAATGGCATAACTTCACCAAGGATGATTTGGGCCTTCTGTGACTGCTCTGGGGAACACCCTACCTGAACAAGTGTTTGTTTTTGAGAGGCATCTTAGAAAAGAGAGGGAATAAGATTTGTTGTTCCTAATGAGCAACATTTTTAGTTAGTATGCGGAGAACTCTAAATAAAATTCCAAATAGAAAAGTGTTTCACTGAAAGAGTCTCTGTCCAAAAACAATGAGTGATTTAAGAAATAAGCAAAAACAATTCAAGCTTATCACTTCCCTAATAAGTCCTCCCCTCCTGGCGACGATCTGTATCTCTTGCCTCTTTGTATCCAGCTCTTTCCTCTTTCCTTATGCTCTGATCTCAGTCTTTCATCATCTCCCTGAACTCCTCTTTGTTTTTTCTCTAGTCCTGGCAATTTCTTTCTTTCTTTTTCTTTCTTTCTTTTTCTTTTTTTCTTTTTCTCTTTTTTCTTTCTTTCTTTCTTTCTTTCTTTCTTTCTTTTTCTTTCTTTTTCTTTCTTTCTTTCTTCCTTTCTTTCTATCTTCCTTTCTTTCTTCTTCTTCTTCTTTTTTTTTTTTGCCAACTCTCCAAAGATATGGAAATAGCACTTCCCTCTAAAGATCCATTACTCCCATAAATGAGGTATGCAGGCAACTATAAAGTTTAAACCTTTGACCCTAGGTTAATTAAAAGCTGTAATTAAGAATTTCTCTAAACCCAAATGAGACCAGCAACTATTCAGAGATGAATTTAGAATTATTCTGGGTGCATATGACCCAGGATTCCTGGTCTGTACTGACTTGTACAACATATTGGTAAGAACCTCAGACACTAAATCTCAGATGGCACAAGTTGATTGGATCAACTTGGAAAAGAACCTACAAGTTCCCTGTTTTGGCAGCAAACCTGAAAAAAAGAGGTCAAAGTTTCCTAAAAGCTGTACTCGAAACATTTCCAATAAAAATGGATTGGACCATAAATGGATTATGGAGACAGAAAAGATGAAACTATAAGAACAGGTCCTCAATTAAGATTTAAAAGATCTAATTTCTCTTGTGATTCAGTTGTGATATAATATGTAGATGATGCCATGCTTTGTTCAGAAAAACAAGGAAGCCTGTAGAAAAGATTCCATTTATTTTTTCTCAGCCATAGCAGAAAAAGAGACATAAAGTTTCAAAAGATGTTACAATTTTGTCAAAATACTGCCCATTATTTAGGGCATGACATAAATAGGAAGAGAAAGACATTCTCTCCTGACAGAATAAAGACTATCCAAATTTATCCTATGCCAATTGCAAAAGGACAATTGAGAAGATTTCTAAATTTCACTAGATATTGCAGACATTTAGTGCCAAATCTTTCTGAGCTTATAACACCTCTTTATAAATTGAAAAAGATCTTGCAGTGCAGTTGACTGTAGAGATGACTGAACAATCCTCAGCTGGTGATGATCTGGATCTCTAGCATTCCCTGAATTGGTCAATCTCTCACAAGTGGGAGAGTGATCAAAGGGGTGGGGTTGGGAGTGGGGAACTAGAGATTAAATATACGAACTGACGACGGGCAGACCATAAGTGCAGTCCAACTCTGATGCACAGCCTCTGCTGCGATCAGCCCAGAAGGATCAGGACTTGGCCAATGACTGCCATTTTCCCTAATTTTGCTCTGCCTTCCAACTCAGAATTAACCAGAGAAAGCTACATAATCTCCCTGAAACCAATCACATAGGATACCCCATTTCTAGTTAGGTTTTTTTCACTACAAAGCTTTTGTGCTCCCCTGTCTGCCTTTGAGTCTCTGCCAAATGCTAGTGATGGAGGCTGACTGGTATGCTATAGCAAACCCAATAAATGAGCCCTGTCTGGTCTCACTTGGGTTGTTTTTGTATATTTCAACATCCTCCACTTAGAATTTTCCCATTTGGAAAATTTTGATTTCTAGTTCTAAGTTCCTTAGCATCATCAATCATACCCAGAGCCAGTATAATGATTATGTTATTATACTTGAACTTCAGAGTCAACACATGTGAGTAAAAATACATTTTGTCTTACTCTAAAGAAATATAAAGACACATATCATTTATCTGTGCCCAAAGCTGCATGGTGACTATGAGTTTATTAAAAAATGATCTAGTTCTCAAGTCAAAAGTTTGGAGTCAAGCAGACTTATCCATGCTTGTCTATCTCTCTTTAACAAAAACAGGTTATGGTGATCTCATTCTTCAAACTGGCCTCTGAAAATTAACCTTATAACCATAGATACGGATCCTGAGTAATAAATTTCCAGTGACTTCAGTCTTCTCCAGTAGCAGAGATTAGAAGGGATGCTGGTAAGAAAAGTTTGGAGAATACATTTTCCAGTCATGTAGTTTTATAGAAATGTCAAAATTACACTCAGTAAAATACCAGCCAGCCCTGCAGAAAACTAACATATTATCTCCACCAATGTGACAGAAAAATTATCAAAATATTAGCAATAGGCAAAAGTCAGTACTGGATATTGTTAAAACACAGTGCTGGGTTTGGAGCTTTGATTAGATTCTTGTTGCCTTCATTGTTTTACAATTCTGAAGAGACAGAAGTTAGCATGCAGGTTTTGTCCAGTTGAAGAGGAATTTTTACCTAAAAGGCTAACCTTATAATCAGCTCTTTGTTCTGCTTCTGTAGATATGCTTGCCACAAAGGCTGTAGGGAAGGGTGACCTCAAAATTAACTAAAGATTCATCTTCCTTTTTGCTTGTTCTCTCTAAACAACAAATGTAATGCCTGAACCCCATAGCAACTCCTGCACTTTGTAATCATCTAAGGACAAATTAACCCATCGGCCCCTGCCAAATAAACCCTATATAAGCAAAGTTGCAACTGAGCTCAGAGCCCAGATATTCAGAGCACTAGCTCCTCTGGGAGCGCCGGTGTAATAAACCTGAGTTCTCCAACTCTCCAAGTGCTGCTTGGTTTCCTGCCAGTGTGATTTTTGCAACATTTCTGCAACATTTCTGGGGACCCCAGTGAGCTTTCAACCACACCAGCTCTTTGAGTCACTGGACCAGTGGCTTGGCCAGGCTGGGGTGGAGGGGCTCCAAGACAAATGAGGAGGTACGTCACCTGACGATATTCTGGATTCACTTTCAGAACACCACTCCATCTCTCCGGGCGGCCAGGCCCCCAACTGGAGTCGCAGGAGGGACAGACCAACTCACCAGGAACAGCCACAGAATAAGGTAAGGCCCTGGGGCTCAGCCCCCTAGTCAGGTCACTTCCTAAAGTCTTCAGTTAGAAGACAGATCAGGGTCTTCCCAAGGGATGGGGAGGAGAAGATATCAGGGTCTTCCCATGGGGGAAGACAAAGGTCAGGGCCGTCCAAAAAGGAGAGAGGCAATGTTTTAACCTGGTGTGTGAATGAGTGAGTTAATGAGTGGCCTAGCCAGGTTAGGTACAAATTTGTGGCTCCACGGTTGAGCACCCACTAGGTCTCCTAAAGGCTACGGAGTCTGAATGGGCTCATCTGTGATTCTGTGGTGTACTGTATATGGTCTATGGTGGCATTGGATTAGTGTCTGATCGTTAGTCACAAAGCTGAGTCCACTACAGCCAAGCATCACCTAGGCTCCTTCAGGACATGGCCAGATGAGCACCTGAGTGGTCTCCTCTCTGCAGGAGGTACCCACCCTTGTTTGTCTTTGCGTCACCAACACAGGGTGAGATACACAAGGGTGGGGGCACTTAACCACGGCTTAAGAATTATCTATCTGCAAACAGCCCTTTTGACATAGGTGTCCTCTGTCAAATTATTTTCTTGAAATTTTAAGGTCTATTCTCTCCCTCACTCCCAGAGAAACTTCCTAAGGCAAATATGGGAGGAGGTTCTTCTAAGCCAACTGTCTTAAACTGTTGAAAAATTTTAAGAAAAGTTTCTCAAGGGATTACGAGGTCAAGTTGACCCCAGGGAAACTTCGTACTCTTTGTGAGCTTGAGCAGCCCACCTACAGGGTAGGATGGCCTTCAGAAGGGACCCTAGACCTCCCTACCATTAAAACTGTGTACCAAGTAGTGACAGGGACCCTTGGACCCCAGACCAGTTTCCAAATATAGACTCATCGTTGCAAATCACTACTGTAGTGACCCCGTGGGTCCAGTTCTGTGCAAATAGGCAGAGACAGAGTAAAGTACTTGTGGCCCAACTGACTCGGGGAAAGAACAAGAAAGAGCCAGCAAAAGTCATCCACCAAGAACCTTTCTTCCCACCACCATACATCCTAGCAGCTCCACCAGTCTCTGCACAGTTGCTCTACCCCCAATTATCAGACAGCCCTCTGCCATCACTGTCTTCGGCACCCCGACAGCCTGAGCGTCCACCAAGCCCAAGTCTACAACATCTTCACTCGGCCACACAGGCAGCCCAGCAGCATGCAGCCCTCCAGATGCCTCTCTGAGGCCCTTTTGAGATTAGCAAAGATGGCACATTCCATGCCTGTGGCTCCCCTAACAGATTGGACAACTATTGTCAGGGCCATAGGGGACTGCACTGCCCACTCGTTCTGCAAAACTTGCTTATGTCAGTTCAGGGGCCACCTAGTGACTCATGAGTTCCTGTACCTTCCAAAGTGCCCCATCCCCTTTTGGATAGAGACTTCTTAACAAAGCTTGGAGCACAGTTCACCTTTGCCCCAGTCTTACCCTGGGGAGCCAACCTACTCTAATGATGGCTGTGACTGTGCCAAGGGAAGATGAATAATGCTTCTATTCTCTGGAAAGAAAACAAACAAATCCAACCAGCCTGCTAGAAGAGTTCCCCACTGTCTGGGCAGAAAAGGGGCCCCCAGGTCTAGCTAAAAATCACGTGCCCATCATAGTGGACCTGAGGTCAGGAGCCACTCCTGTCATACAAAGGCAATATCCAGTGTCACGAAAAGCATGCTTGGGGATTTGGGACCACATCCAGCATTTGCACGATACTGGAATTCTAGTTGTGTCAGTCACCTTGGAACACTCCACTCAGCCTCATCCATGAATAATAACGCAAAGCCGGCTATGCAATAATAACCACAGGTGAGGTGATCAGAGCTGAGGCTCTGCCACAGGGCTGGTCAGCACAGTGGGCTGAACTATGGGCACTCATCCAGGTGCTGTGGTAGGCTGAAGGGAAATGGGCCAATATCTATACCGACTCAAGGTACGCCTTTGCTACTTTGCATGTACATGGAGCCATTTATAAAGAGAGGAGACTACTTACAGCAGGAAGAAAAGAAATCAAGAACAAAGAAGAAATCCTTAAACTGTTAGAGACAGTCTGGAGGCCTTCTCAGGTGGCAGCCATTCATTGCAAGGGCCACCAGCGAGGAACCAACCCTGTCGGTAGGGGAAACCAATTGACAGACCAAGCAGCTAGGGAGGCTGCCAACCAATCAAGTGCCACAATGGGTCCTAAGCCAGTCTCTAAGATTCTCTAAGCTCCAAAATTGCCTCTGTCCCTGACATACACCAAGGAAGAAGAACAATGGGCCTTAAGTAAAGGGGGAACCAAGAGAAAGGAAGGCTGGTGAGAGCTTTCAGATCAGAGAACACCATGAGTTGACTCACCTAGGGAAGATGACTTTAGAAAGCCTGTTAGGCCACTACTATTTCACACCCAAACTCCCAACGCTGTGTGCCCAGATCAGTGCTAGATGTGTAACCTATGCATGACACAATGCTGGCCAAAGGCCAAAATCCAATCCAAAGGTGCAAACAATTGGGACTATGCCCTTTGAATATCTAGAAGTGGACTTTGCTGAGGTCAAGCCCTGTCAGGGCCACTGATACTTGCTCGTGTTAGTTTGCACCTACTCCAGATGGGCTGAAATTTTCCCTACATGCACTGAATGGACACGAGAAGTAGCTTAAGCCTTGTTGAGTAAAATTGTTCCAATATACGGGCTGCCCTCTCTCTATACTATCTGACAATGGACCTTCCTTTGTATGTGAGATAGTTCAGACTCTGGCCAAAACTCTAAGAATCAAATGGAAGCTCCACATGACCTACAGGCCACAAAGTTCAGGGAAAGATGAGCATATGAATTAGACCCTCAAGATCACTCTAGCTAAGCTTAGTTAAAAAACCCAGTTACCTTGGATTGACTTGCTGCCTTTGGCTCTACTCTTAGCACTATGCACCCCAAGGCCTTTAGGCTACTCCCCTTTTGAAATCCTTTACGGGAGACCTCCCCCAGTGATAGAGAAGTTAAAAGGAGACCCTCGATTGATAGCTGACCTAGAAATATCCCAACACTTTCAGGCCCTAGAGAGGACCCTCCACCACATTACCTAGGAAACCTTAGAAAGAGCCCCTATCCCCTTAGGGAATTGGGTCCACCCCTATCAGCCAGGAGATGAAGTATGGGTTAAAGATCAGAAGAAGGAGCCACTCCAGCCAATCTGGACTGGCCCTCACACTGTTATATTAGCAACTCCCACTGCTATTAAAGTTGCAGGTATCACCCTGTGGATCCACCACACCTGGGTAAAGAGAGCACACCTCCGGAAAAACGGGAGATTTGGACTGCAGAACCTCTTCCTGATCAGCCGCTCCGAGTCAAATTCCGGAGGCAGCAGAAACCCACCTGAGATCTTCGGCCCTGCTCTGGCCACCCCCGGAAGCTGGCCAGTCCACGCACGGCAGAAGCTTGAGGATCGACCGTCTGGATTTATCAGATATATTGTTATCATCCTTTAGCCCTAACCCTTTTTAGTATACTTGTCCTGCTGCTTTCCTCAGGGTTGGCCTCAGCAGCATCCACCAATTAGACGCTGAGTCAAAGAGTCACTTTAGCCCTCTTCGATACATTTCTAGAAAATTTGTCTAATTGCCATTGGTTGTTTCAACTTATAATTAAGAGGAAAATCTTTCTTTTGTTAATTCAAGTAGGATTTTACATTCGGGTAATCCAAGCAATGATGTCTCCTAACTCACCTTACAAGAGAATTATGCATACTGGGTACTTATATAGAAGTCTATTAATACTTCTCATAAGCTCACCCTTGGGGGCGGCCCCTGAGCCTCAATGTGATAAATGTATAGGGGCCATCCAAATAGGTGGTCAAGTCCAACAGGCCTTTACCTCATATACCCATCAACCAGCTGCTTGTTACGAATCAGCTACCATTTGCACTTACGCTGGCAGAAAGTACTGGATGGGATGGATAAAAACCAAATATGTAGCAGGATATGTTTGCCAAGGGCTCCGCCCAGGGGCAACAGGAAAATGGGCCTGTTGGACATACTATGGGCAGATAGGTATCTCAGATGGAGGCGGAGTCCAAGACTACGCTCGAGACCAGCTAGTCAAAGAGACTGTGCAGCGAGTAATAGAACAACTAAAACCTAAACCACTTAAAAAGACCTTAGATCAAGACTTAGACCTCCCAGCCATGGGAAAGAACCTCTTTGTTGACCTAGCTGAGAGGATAGCCCATGCACTTGGTGTTACTAAATGCTGGGTTTGTGGAGGAGCACTCAGGAATGAAGATTGGCCTTGGAAGGGAACTAGCGTAGATGCTTTTTACCTCCTTCAGGGGAATCATACAGTGGCTCGACATGAAGAGGGTCGACCCAGGATCTGGGTCCTCTCCTCAGAAATAGTAGGAGAAGAATGTCTTAGCCGGATAGGTCCAAGATACACTCAGTGGGTTGGAGAGACTCCATGTAGAAGAATTCTATTTTTAAACCACACAGACCTAAACTGGTGGCCCAAAGCTCCTTCCTGGTATTGGGCCAACAGTACCATAACTAACTCCTCCTTGTGCCACTCTCTTGGCCAAAGCTTAACTGTTACAAACTGTACTGTAAAGGAGGGCATGGTCCCTAACCCCTTCCATGCTATCCCAGCTATTGGCACATTCTGGGAAACTCTCAATTCCACTAGCCCCAAGGGTTGGAAAGCACCAGATGGACTCTTTTGGATTTGTGGAAAGAAGGCTTACACTCAACTCCCAACAAACTGGAAGGGAAGTTGCACCATCGGGATCATTCAGCCTGCCTTCTTCCTCCTACCAGCCCAAGGAGGAAATAAGCTAGGTGTTCCCCTCTATCAAGACTTAAAGACCAGGACTAAGAGATCACTCGAAGTAAGGGGGCAACAAACATGGGGGGAGGGTGAATGGCCATCTCACCGTATTATCCAATACTATGGCCCCACAACTTGGGCCCAAGATGGGAGCTGGGATTACCGGACCCCCACGTACATGCTTGATCGGATCGTCAGATTACAGGCTGTACTAGAGATTATTACCAACCAGATGGCCTCGGCCTTAGAACTCCTGGCTACGCAAGAGTCCCAGATGCGTGCGGCAATATATCAGAACCGTTTAGCTTTAGATTACTTGCTAGCAGAAGAAGGGGGAGTATGCAGGAAGTTTACCCGATCTGATTGTTGTCTCCAAATAGATGACAATGGCAAAGCTGTAACTGACATAGCTACTAATATTAGAAAAATAGCTCATGTACCCATCCAAAGTTGGAATGGGTGGGTCCCTAGTAACTTCTTTGGAGGCTGTTGGTTCTCTGCTTTTGCGGGCTTTAACACCTTAGTTGGGATAGTACTCCACCTCCTCGGGGCCTGCTTCCTTCTCCCATGCCTATTGCTTCTTGTAATCCGGTTAACTACCTCCCTCATAGAGGCTATAGCAGAAAGAAAAACTGCAGCAAAGGTTTTCATGCTGTGGAAGTACTCGCCCCTGGCCCAGGAAGATCAAGAGATTGATGCCCTGTGAGACTTTAAAGGGCATCAAAAAGGGGGAATGAAAAGGAATTTTTACTCAAAAGACTAGCCTTATAATCAGCTCTTTGTTCTGCTTCTGTAAATATGCTTGCTGCATAGGCTATAGGGCAGGGTGACCTCAAAATTAACTAAAGATTCATCTTCCTTTTTGCTTGTTCTGTCTAAACAACAAATGTAACTGTCTGTACCTCATAGCAACACTGAGCTTTGTAACTCTTTGTAATTGCTTGCAACCCATAGCAACTCCTGCTTTTGTAATCGTCTAAGGACAAATTAACTAATCGGCCCCTGCCAAATAAGCCCTATTAAGCAAAGTTGCAACTGAGCTCAGGGCCTAGATCTTCAGAGCACTAGTTCCTCTGGGAGCACTGATGTAATAAACCTGAGTTCTCCAACTCTCCAAGTGCTACTTGGTTTCTTGCTGTTTTGATTTTTGCAACATTTCTGCAACACAATAAAGAGGCAAATACCTTGTACCCTGTCTCAATTATTGCCCTGCAAAATATGAACCCAGAAACCTAATATCTACCCCAGAAACCTAATACTAAGATTCTTTTATTAAATTACCTATAGATTCCTGTTTCCTCCAATGCTCTCTGGACGAGTTTTAACATCTTACTGATTCCTGCATTAGCTAATGAGTTGAATAAAATCATTGACATGTATTACTTTGGTATTTTCATGAGTGACATCATTTTGCCTTTTTGAAAATTACACTTTAACCATTAAAAATGTAAGCTCTTAAAAGAAAGATATTATATAACTGTTTTTCTTCTTAAATATTATAATATGATAATATGTACTAATAGCTAGTCTCATTTTGAATCAACCTTTCACTCCTGGTATATAATATATATAATACTATGCTGCCTAATTCTAATTGCTAACCTTTATATTTAAGATATTTGCATTTATAATTATTAGCAAATAATTTTCAACAAAAGGGAAAATCACATTGTGGTACAGATGTCAAAATAAATACATGTTAAAGAATTTATTCTATCCTATCATATGAAGTAACCAAACAGATATTCTATCCAGTTCACAGGAAAAGTTGAAATAGAAAAAATTATCTGGAATAAGGGAATGTTGAAAGGAAATGCAAATTGGGACAAAACTGTTTTTTCCAAGGAGAGGAGAAAATTAATTAAAATCTTTACCAAACAAGGCAGTATTTATATATTTATCTGTTCCCTAAATATAAAAAGAGATGCAAAATACCTCAAAGATGATGAATTGGGTTAGAATCAACCTGGGAGGGTTTAATATAGATAATGGTTCATTTCCATTGAAACAAAACAATTTTTGATAATATTGGTCTGTATAAAATTTTTTTATGCAACCTTCATTATATTTTGGTATTACGAAATTAAAAACAAAATTCTCCGACCCATCCATTAAAGAAGAATTTCAAGACACATGAGCATCAGTGAAAATGGTGGAGTACAAACCTCCAGGGGCCTATTTTTTCCAAGAAACATGAAAAAACCTGGCAAAAACTTTCATAATTGACCTTATAAGAACCCTGGAAGATAGTCAAAGGTTTGCAGCAACCAGGAGAAAGGCCACAGATGCAGGGTATAACAGAATTTTGTGATAGTTAACTCAGCCTTGCCCTGCCCTTCTCCCCAGTACGATGGCAGTTTTGAAGATAGTAACCTGTGTTCCTAATGTGACAGCATAGTTCCAGAGTGAGCCAAGCAGACTTGTTCCTGGAAACTGTGTTTTGCTCTTTCGACCTGTCCATGGGTTCTCTGAGGAACTGATGCTTGGGCTCTACCTTTGCTTCACCTAACAAACTCTCTTAAGGTGAAAAAATAGCTACATGGAAGATATTCCTCTAAAACATCAAAAGTCAAAAGAATGAGCTTCTGCCAGCTAGGGCAAAAATTACAGTTAAGACAAAGGATAGACATACAAAAAGCTAGGAATAAAAATGTGAAGAATGAGAATCTATGGGGAATAGGGCTCTGAAAAGCTCCTTCCTTAATGGGGAACTGAGAAAGCCACACAAGCCCAGGGCTGGATACCTGCTCAGAAAGACCTGAAAAGGCCATAACTTTTCAGTTTTGACTAATGTTTAGGTTCAATGAAAGCAGGAAGTGAAGGCTAAGTGAGAGTTGTAAACAGACTGGCTAAGCAATAAAGAGGTGCCCCTCAACACAGAGCCAATCTCCAAAGTCCTTCCTTTCTTTTTGTTTTTTTCTTTTTGGCCCCAGGAGTTTAAGGAAATCTCTGTCAAGCAATTAGCTAAAAACTGAACTAAGGAAACAGAGACTTCATAGACACATGACAAAGAATACCCTTTACAAAAATAGTATATAAAAGTCACTGAAACAAACAACTACAACCCATCACAAGCAAAAACAACAAATCTTGAAGAGAGGGAAGACTTTAATTTTCACAGTTACCACATTACAATGGTCAAAGTATTCAGTTTCCAACAAAAAAATTTATGAGACATACAAAGAAAGAAAAATATATGGCTCTTTCACAGGAAAAAAAAAAAAGAAATGGACAAAAATTGTCCCTAAGGAAGCACAAATAATTGTACTAAAGTAGACAAAGATCTAAATAAATGGTCTTACATATTCTCAAAGAACTAATGGAAACAATGAACAAAAAAATAAATGAACCCAGAAAAATTATATTTCCATAGAGAATATCAACAAAGAGGTAAATTTTTTTTAAAAAAAGACCAAATAGCACATTTAGAGCTGAAAAATACACTAATTGAAATGAAAAATTCTTTGGAAAGATTCAATAGCAGATTTGAGCAGCAAAAGAAAGAGTCAGAGAATTTAAGATAAGTCAAATGAAATTATGTAGTCTCAGGAGCAGAAAGAAAAAAGAATAAAGAAAAGTGAACAGAGCTTAAGAGAATTGTGGGACACCATCAAGTGTACGCAATAAAAATTCTTGAAGAATAAATAGGAGAGAGAGAAAGGGGCAGAAAGTCTTTTGAAGAATACTCACTATTTCAAGAAATAATGGCTGAAAAATTTTTACTTTAATGAAGACATGAATCTATGCACACAAGAAGTTCAACAAATGCTGCAATTAAGCAAATTTTTATACTCATAGAAGTCACTTGTGTTTTTTATTCTGTTAACTGCCTGTTCATTTTGTTCATTTTGCTAATATTTATGCACATATATTTGGTGATTTCTAATATAAACTACTGATTTACATATATTTATTGTTAGCCATTTATTAAATTCTCAAACTAGCTGTAATAGTTTTCAAAGTTGAGCCTCTTGTTTTTTCCAGGTACATATTGATAATAACTATAATGATAATTTTTTAAATAATTACACTTACTCCTTGTGCTAGTTACATTAGCTAGAACCTTTAGGAAAAAATGAATAATAGTGGTAATAGTAGATATTCCTGTCTTTCCTATGGTTTTAATGGCAATGCCTTTAGTATTTTCCTATTTTGCATGAGTTTTGTTGGTGTTGGTGGTTTCTGATGACTCTTTTCTGTCTTTAAGGCATTTCTTTCTGTTCCTTTTTGCTTAGAGTTCTAATCAGGAAAGGCTGATAAATTTTACCAAATTAAAAACAATTATGAATTGAAATCATCACATTTTTGTAAATGTTACATTGACAGATCACCTAACTAAAATTGCCTTTCTAGTGTAAATCCTACTGCTCTTTAAGTAAAATCCAGACTTTTTATCTACCTCCAACATCTTTCAAATCACTTTTCTCCTTGGCCCTTGCTTGCTACTCAGTATCCTACTAGCCTAACTTTTACTTCCCAAGATCATTAAGCTTTTCTTACCCATCACTACTTTTGCCAGGAATGCTCTCTTCCTAGTTCTTCACATGTCATCGTCTCAGCCTACAGGCCTCTGTATCTCCTCAGACCAGCTCTCCCTGACCAATATATCTAAAGATGACTCTTCTGGGTATTCTCCATTTATAAATTGCTTTGTTTTCATTCCATCAGCTTTTGAAAACTGTAATTATCATGCTATTTCTTTATGGTCTGTTTCAAGGTCAGCAGGGTTTTTTTTTCCATAAAGATCTAGGTAGTGACTAGTATTTTAGACTTTGTGGTCTCTGTCACAACAGTGGATTCTGACACTGTTGTGTGAAAGCACTCATAGACAATACAGAAATAAATGTTGCTATGTTCCAATAAAACTGTATTTATGAAACACGCAGCAAGCTGGATTTGACACATAGGCTGGAGTTTGCTGACTGATGGTTTACTGTTCGCCCTACCTCTCCAGACTATCAAATAAAGCGATCCTGTAGATTGTGTTGTGTTCACTGTTATGTTCCTGATGCCTAGCAAATTGCCTGGTCTAATGGTAGTCAGCATTTTCTGAATAAATAAACTTACTTTACCACACTCCAGTTAACTGTTTTATTTAACTAATTCACTTAACTACTCTTTTTTAAAAAAAATTGAGCATCTAGTTTCATAAATGATGATAGTTTTGTTTTTTTTTTTCTGAGTGCTATTGTCAGCAGTTTGTGGTGTTACAAATATTTTGAGAACTTTTTCTTATGTTTCTATAGTCTGATTAGCTTAAATAACAGGTTTTCTATTCCTAAGAAACCAGATAGAGCTCAGATATAAAACAGTACTGGACTATCATCTTTTTTTATTGTAGATTTTAAGCAAATATTTCTTGATTTGCTCTGAATGTTCCAGTTTCTTGTGAGAAATGATTAAAATTTATGTTTTAATAGAAAAATCCTATTTATGCCAGATATTCAAAGTTATTCCTATAAAGTGCCAAACAATACATTTATGATAGATTACAAAAATATCTCCAATTCTTTGGAACTTTTCCCATCACCAGGAAATGGGATCTGTTTCCTCATATTTTGAATTGGAGATGGCCCTGTAATTTGTTTTGGCCAATAGAATGTGGTAGAAGTGACACTGTGCGAATTCAGAGCCTGTACCTCAAGAGGATATGTGTGCTTCTGCTCTTGCTGTAGAACTCATGACAACCACTTGAACAAGCCCTGATAAATTGATAGTGGATGAGGGACCAAGTGGAGAGAGGCTTCAGTCATTCCATCCATCTCAGCTGAGGTCTTGAAAATCCAGCCAGCCTCAATTGACCGCACCTGCTGATAGCAGGTACCTGAAGCCAGCAGAGATCAGCAGATCTCAGCTCACAGCAGAAAAATCGTTCAGCTGCGTCCTAGCCCAACCCACATAGCCAAACTGCTGAGTTGCAAACTAAATAAATGTTTTTGGTTTAAGCAATTAAACTTGAGGATGGTTTGCCATACAACAAAGGATAAATAACGCACCTTTAATTAATTTTAAATTTTACCTCTAATAATTTTCTTCACCTTTTAAATTTTAATTTACTCGTTTATTGCTTTTGTTGTTCTTTTTCTCAATTTATCAAATTAAATATCAAGACTTTTGCTTGAAGCATTTCATCAAGTACAGGTTTAGCTGTATTCGTTTAGGTTTTTATCCAATATGTTATCTTTTTCTTTACTCTCTTGGTAATTTTACTTTTCATTTAAAAATTAATATTTCTTCTTGGGATCTTATTAAAGAGTGTTTTCAATTATGAAAGAACTAAGTTTATATTGTTTATTTGTTGTTGATTTTAGTTTTTTTCCATTTCAGTGAAAGTGCATTATTACTCTTTATTTAATATTTTTCCAAGTTTTTTATCTGCCCAATTTCAGATTTTTTTTTACAATTGTTCTATTTTTATCATTATAAATATCCTTTTCCTGAACTTTTAAATTATACTACATATGATATTAAGACTATAATCTTCTAATTTTTTAATTTATATTTGCCTAACTTTTTTCTAGCACTTTATTTTTACCCTTTATTCGTTTCTTGTATTAAGTATATGGCTATATTTTATTTCTTAAACCAATCTGAAAGTCTAACTTTTCATGGGAGAATTTAACCAAATCAATTATTCAGTTTAATTTTTTGTATTTCACTTCTTTTATATTTACTCTTTAGTATATTTTGTTACAGTCTTGTTTTCTCTTCTCATGTGTCTTACATTGATCTTTTAAAAAATTATTTTTCCCCTGGAAATATATTCTGTTATACAGCTCTATTTTAATCAATGATATTTAAACCCTTAATTTATCTATTGATATGGCCAAAATGAAATAATAATTATTGTATTGCTCTGCCCCAACACTCTCTCTTACTATTCTCTGCTTTTTCTGATGTGGGGGATTGCTGCTGTCTCTGAGCTACAAAGCAGAGAGCTGTGGAGGCAGAATATCAACTCAGATAATTCTCAGGTCTCTCAGATATTCTAAATGAATGTAGAAAGAATGAGCTAATGAGGAAGTGGATACAAGGAGAATAATTTCCTCCCTCAGAAAGTATTTGCATTGAGAAGGTGGTGTCCAGCCAATTTCCGTGTCGTTGACCCTCTTCCTGTCAGAGGTCTGTATCCATTCCCTATTGTATTGTTCCAGGGCAAAAGGTCAAGCATTCATTGGCTATGATTAGACTTGTTTAAACCTTAACATCTGTTTGCAATTAGTATGAATCCTTCCAAGGTTTTGATACATGATGAATTCTAATCCTTTGTTTCCAGAGCCATTGCACGTGTTTTTCTAATGTGTGTTTTCATAAGTAATACATAAAAATTTTGAGGATGTTTTGTAGCTATTAAAAATGTAACACACAATATTGCCTAACATTTGAAAGATGCAGAAAACTCCCCCCAAATAAAATACTCATTATCCATTTATATAAATATAATCTCTGTTATCAGATTCTTTTATATATAATTCTTATTTGATATCTATTTTTCTAATGCTAGAGCCAATATATTTGCAAACTATTCTATATTATTTAATTTATGTATCAAGAACATTTTTTCATTTCACACAGTATTCTTCAACAGCATAATTTTTGTTGCTACTTATAATTTCCACAGAATTATTTTCATATTTATCAGTAGAATTGTCTAGTATTTTCTTTTCACCTCTTAGGATCCTCTGACTCTGCATATATACACTTTCTCATTTTTAAGTTTATTTGTGTTTACCTTCTATTATTTTTTATTAGATAATGGAAAATTTATTATATTTATCTTTGTGTTTTTTTAAATCAATACTTTGAAAAACTTCTTTGGTAAATTTTTTTTTTTTTTAATATTTTAAACTTGTACAAAAGTTGAATGAGTAGAATAGGAAACTCCCTTATACCATTTTGTTCATTTGCTGTATTATTTATATTTGTATATTATATATAAAATATATATCATCTATGTACTTATACTACTATTCTATATTATGCTATTTTTTCTGAACCATTTGGAAGTTGAAGATATCCTTATTTTTCCCTGATTACTTCAGTATATATTTCTTAAGAACAAAGATTTTTTACTTAAGCACAGTACAGTTTGTCAAAATTAGGAAATTAGACATTGATACACTATTGTTGAATCCATAGTCCATATTCAAATTTATTTATGCCTAAATAATGTCCTTTATGTCATTGTTTTAGTTATCACATCTCTTTAGATTTTCTTTTTTTTTTTTGGGTGGAAGAACTCCTCAGTCTTTCTTTATCTTTCTTGACTTTGAAATTTAGAAGCAGGCAGGGCAGTTGTTTTGCTGAATGTCCCTCGATGTGACTTTGTCTGACACTTCTCATGACAAGATTTAGGTAATGCATTTTGGTGGAAATATCACAGAAGTGATGTTGTGTCATTCTTGGTGCATGATATATGGAATAATGTGATGTTAGTTTCGATCAATTTGTTAAGGTGGGGTCTGCAGGTTTCCACTTCAGAGTAATTGTTTATCTCTGTGTAATTAATGAGTAATTTGTGGAGAGAAAATCCAAGGTTTATGAAAAGTCCTGATCCTTTTCATTCACTAACTTTAACATATTTTGATGATTTTTAACTCAATTATTTCTCCTGTACTTGTTGACAATCTACTGTAAGAAAGGCTATTTACTCTTTCATCTTTACATATGTATGTGTATAGAGGGGTTATAAATTCTTATGTTGTTAAATTGGTTATAATCCATTGCTCGATTTAGTTTGAGAGACAATTTGTCCCAAGGTTATCCAGTATGAGTCTCTTGAAGTTGTCTTCATCCTTTTTCTCACTTTCAAATCATATTGCTTTTTCATTAGCTCTACCAACTGTTTCCTGTTTTTAAATGTATTTCCAGGAAAAAATAAGGATATCTTCAAATTCCAAATGATTCAGAAAAAATAGCATAATATAAAAATAATATTATAAGTACATAGATTATATATATTTTATATATAATATGGAAATTTATTTCCATACACATTAATACATTGAATTGTGATGTATAGGAGATACTTTATAAACTTTTAAACTTTACTCAAAGTTCTCCAATCTGAATAATCTTGACTTGGTAAGAAATTTTCTGCATTAGAAAATAGTTTACAGGTAAAACATAACATCCTATCAGATGTCAAACACACTAATCTTTTCTCTTTTGTTTTTCACCTTTTTATTTTTTAATATGGTAACTTGTGGAAAAGCATCTGTTGTTTTGTGTTTAGGATAACTATCTTCTTGATATGGCATGGTAAGAGGACCTCATTAGATTTGTTAATGTTCTAATAACACTCCTCTAGTGTTTGGGCCATGAATCTGTATCACTCATAATGAAATTTTGATTTTTAGTTACCATTTTCCTCATTGTAAGAGTTTGTCAATGTGTTTGTAAATGTACAAAGATGATGGAATTTCCTCTAAAATTTCTGTCCTAGGTATATGAAAAAAGAGATGAGTCTAGTCCTGCTTTTATAAATTTGAGAAGAGAAATTCTCTGTTGCTTATCATTCTCTTTGTCTTGAATTTTTCTAACCCTCTTTGAATGTATTCGGGATTCTTTCTTCCTTTGTCTCATGGTAGCCATAAAGCAAAAGCTATATTAGAAACACAAAAGGTAAAAAGAAAGAAATCAAAGTATGCAACATAAAAAAAAATCGTCAAACCACAAAAGAAAAAGGAAAAGAGGATCAAAGGAATAAAAGAATAACAAGACAATCAGAAAAAATTTAACAAAATGGAGATAGTAAGTCCATATCTCTCAATAATTATTTTAAATATAAAAGCAATAAATTCTTCAATCAAAAAACATAGAGCGGCTCAATGTATAAAAAACAAGATCCAGCTGTATGCTGCCTACAAGAGACTAATTTCAGCTTTAAGGACACACATGGACTACAAGTGAAAGGATGGAAAAAGATATTCCATACAAATGGAAACCAAAAGAAAGTAAGGTTAGCTATATCTATATCAGATAAAACAGATTTTAAGCCAAAGATTGTAACAAGAGACAAAGAAAGGCATCATACAATGATAAAGCATTCAATTCCTCAAGAATGTATAGCATTAGTACATATTTATGCATCCAAAACAGGGATATCTAAATACATAAAGCAAATTCTAACAAATCTGAAGGGAGAAATAGATAACAATACAACAATAATAGGAGACTTTAATATCCCACTTTTAACAAGATAGATTATCCAGATAGAAAATCAATAATAAAACATAGAACATAAAGTACATATTAGGTCAGATGAAACTAACAGATATTTACAGAACATTTTATCCAACAGCAATAGAATACATATTCTTCTCAAGTGCATATGGAACATTCCCTAGGATAGTTCCTATGTTAAGTCACAAAACAATATTTAAAAATTCAAGAATTTTTGAAATTCTAACAAATACATTTTTCAGTCACAATAATATGAAACTGGAACTCAATTACAAAAAGAAAACTGGAAAATTCACAAATATATGGAGATTAAGCAACATGATATTGAATAAACAGCATGTCAAGGAAGAAACAATAGAAAGATTTTTTTTAAATCTTGAAATAAATGAAAAGGGAAACACAACATTCCAAAAGAAGAGATTTCCACAAAATACATGGGAAGTTGTCAAGGTCATCAAAAAGTAGGAACGTCTGAGAAATTTGTCACAGCCAAGAGAGGACATGATGACTAAATGTACTATGAAATCCTGGATGAAATCCTGCAACATAAAAAGGACATCAGGTTAAAATTAAGGAAATCTGAATAATACATAGATTTTTAGATAGTAATAATGTATCGGCATTAGTTCATTAATCTTGACAACTATATCATACTGACATAAAACGTCAATAAGAGAAACTGAGTGTGTGATATAAGGAAGCTCCATAACATCTCAATTTTTCTGGAAATATAAAACTGTTTTGAAAAATAAAGTCCATATTTTAAAAAGCATATATTGAAGTATAAAAGGGCCAAATGGTTTGGGATTGTATGTATAAACTCTTAGCAGTCTAAGGGTCAATTGTATTGTTATTATTTTTTATTTTTTCCTTGGTTTACAATGTTAACTGCATTCTTTTCATAAAATGATTCAGGTATTTACTTTGACTACCTCAGGCAAAAACTTCCGTATGTGCTCTGCAATACGCTTTTCTGTAACCCCATACTATTTATACTATTTAATAAAAATTCTTTTCAGAAACAACACATTATGGAGTTCAGTTTTCAACTTTATTGAGTGAAGGACATTAGTTCTTCCCCTTATAGGTTCAAATAAATCTTGCATTCAAGATGCAGATCTCACATATATTACCTTTTAATCTGAAAAAGAAAATGCCCTTTGTGAGATAAACATAATACAGCGCAATATGTGACAATTGTTACTCTTGAGTGCTGAAAGCGACCCTGAACAAAAAACACGAGTACAGCATTGTACAAATTATTTTCATAATGACTAAATTATGGCAAAAAAGAAAGTAAAATAAATAAACAGAACAAAACAAAAAGACCCAAAGCATAGCATAAGTTGAAATATTTATAGATGTTAGAACAACTTTCGTATAATGAAGGTCTTCATTTTTCTTTTTCAAGATTTCTCAATATGGCATAGGAGTTTATTTGAGAGCCTGTTTGCCCTATTTATATTAATATGTAGTAAATTCTTGTGTCCTTGTTTTTGGAATATTAAGATCAAGGCTCTTCCCTGGTATTAAAATTCTGCACAACTCTGAAAAAAATCCAAAGGGAAAATTATTTTTCTCTTTGTACAAGAATGCATATTCTGGATGCTAAGGGGGAGAATTCAGTTCAAAATATGGGGCATTCCCTAGAACATGATAATGTTAGAACTACAGAAAGCAGCCTTCAGATATTGGGGGAAAAATTGATATCAAAGAAAATTATATCAATTCAAAATAGGACAAAAGCATGACTGTATGCCCTTTCAATATTGTATTGAAACTTTGTCCAACAGGACCATCCAAAGATTATCTAATTCTCTAAGGTAGAGGTCCCCAACCCCTTGGCCACAGACCTGTACCAGTCAGTGGCCTGTTAGGAACTGGTGCACAGCAGGAAGTAAGCAGTGGGCAAACAAAGCTTCATCTGTATCTGCAGCTGCTCCCCAGCACATCACAGCCTCAGCTCCACCTCAGATGATCAGGCATTAGATTCTCATAGAAGCACCGGTCTCTGGTGCCAAAATTTTGGGGACCACCACTCTAAGGGATGTACCTTTTTTGACTTACTAGTTACCTTGGATTAAGGCCCAGTTTCTGTGACTTACATGTCAATGGTATGGATTTTTTTCTAGTAGAGGTGAATTATTTCCTCTGGTAGAAAAGATAACCCAGAAGGTTATAATTTTATGGCCCTATAGGATATTAATTAGTTTTCTTCTTGCTTAGTAAACTTATTTTAGCAAGTCATTTTTCTTCCTGAGTGACAGTTAAAATCAATCTCTGTGTGTGTATATGTGTGTGTGTGTGTATACACACACACACACATATACATACAAACATATATAAATAATATGCATAGAGTATGTGTGTGAATATATATATATATATATATATATGTATATATAAAGTGTTATTTGAACAGCTTAACTATTCTACTGGCACCTTTATTAATAGTCAAAAACATCTTTGACACAAGGTTATTCTATATTTGTATGAGAGTCATTTTCTAAAATAATTCAAAGTTATTCATTTTCAGCTCCCTAGGTGAGACCTTCCACATACACTCATTAGCCCTCTAAAACACATCACTGAAAAAAAGGTTTATCCATACATTTTTTGGTCTAGAGCTATATTATTACCATTAGAATGTATCCCTTCCCTGCTGCTATATGTGTTCTTATGTATTTACAATTATGAGATGGCTCAAGACAGTGAGCTATTATCAGTGGTGATAAGACATAGATGGCTTCCACAAAGTTGAATAGCTTGAGCTTGTGATAGATGAACAACTTGAATGTGTCATAAGCTTCAAAGCTTTTAAGCAGATATCAATTGGAGAAAATGCTTTTAATATTTATACTTTAAAAGAAAGCCACTTCATTAATGAAAATCAATATTTACTCATCTCTCATCAAATATCGTCAAGGAATGACATAGATTTCAATCTGTGGGTTATGTGGGGAGAAATCATCGATGAACTTTATCAAGTAGTCGATTATAAAAAGTGTATCTTTTGCGATGCAATCACCACAGGATCAAAGTTCATTATATAAATGATTGAAATATATAAAACAAGGGTAAAATAACTCTTATGTTAAATTTCATTAAATAATCATGTAGACAAATTAATGAACAACTCATCTGGCAAATCTGTCAGCCTAGGAATAAAGTCAGAAGATGACAGTCATCCTTTAAACTTTCCTATATATAGCTTCTGAGACAAAATTAAGAAATGTTAGCAAAATAGTCCTGTGGTATAACCAGTGTTGAAGATGAGAATGGCCTAATTGTTAGATCTTTACATAACACAGTCAGCATTTTACAAATGAATATCTGTGGAAGTGCAAATCCTCTCCCAGGGAAAAACTTTGCTTCTCCTACTTATGTTCACTTGTCAGGGGTCTTACTGAATCTCATCTTCAAGATCCAGTAAGGGACATGGCTGGAATTTGAATGCAAGACTTTTAACTGTTTACCCAGTGCTTCCTCCAAAAGATGATAGTGTTCATATTCTGCACTTCCTAACTTTACATCATTTCAGATCCGGGTTTATTAAAACCTTGTTTTGTGTTTTGGCATGGGAAACAATATTTTCAAGGTTTCATTCCATAGGAATGGGATATATACATATATAGTAAATTCTGAATCACTCAGGCCAATAAAGAGCAGTAGCATGGAAAATGAAAGCATCATAACTAGAGTACCACTTGATCTAGAGCTAGGTCCCACCTGCAAAGAAGCGAATGTGTGTTCCACGTCCATTTGCATTTGTATGTTTTATGATGAACATCATATAGTCAACTCTTAATTGTTTCCCACATATTTTCTGTCCAAAATATTTAGTTTCACCCTCACTGGGGTTTCCAAAAACACATATATCAAGAAAACTTGGATATATGTGTTTTAATTTACTACTGTCTCTATTACAAAGATAAATTATACTTTTGACCAAAAGACCATCGAATCTAACAAGACTTTGGGTTCTTCAACTACTTTAATAGATATATATATATATATAGCACTACCATTTGGATAGTTTTCAAATATAAAGGTGACTTATAACACGTGGAAAGGCCAGCCACACTGGCTTGGGGAGTAAGAACTCAGTTTCCAATGGAGTTCACACTACAGTTGTAACAAGGTACAAGTGGGAAATCACCTAGGACTGTTTTCCTCAAATGGAAAACCGGAGGGCTGGGCTGACTTTTAGAAAATGTCTATGTTCTTTCTCTTCCATATCGTAATTCACTGACTTCTCTAAATTTTTCCATCATGAAAAATAAGTTTCAAATAAAATTCTTATATTTATGAAAACATAAATAAACATCTAAAAGTTAGATAGATATTTCTACCAGGGGAAAAAAGGAAAATAGTTGTCTCAAATGCACCTAGCTTTTACACTGAATCAAAAAAGGTAAACTAACCTTTCTAATACAACTATAAATTTTTATTACTAAAGAAATGTTTAATTTTTTATAACAAAATCTGTAACTATACCAAGACAAAATCATAAATATCTCTTAAACTTGGACATTCTGTAGTATATTTGATGCATTGATTAAAAATGTAAACTGTATTAAATGCTAAGGATTATAAAATAACTTTAAAAAATAAGCATTTTATAAAGTAAGTCACTTATTTATCTGAGAACACATAAGTACAAATTATCATAAATCATAATATTCACTTTTGAGTATGACTGATGAAATCAATGGTAAAATCTATATAGGTGAAATGCCCAACTTTGAAAGCTAAAAAACTTGTTTGTCAGTGTGAATTCTATCAGCTTTTGCTTTCCAATCCTCTAATTCTTTTTCCTTATCAAAATTTTTTTTCACTTAAGTATTATCTTTGGAATTATTAACAGCCAAGTCAATGTGGTCTGACTGAATAATTTGGCATCTTAGCTAAGGCAAAAAAAAAAAAAAATTAAAACATGGCTCTTTCTACTACTGTTGGCATTTTAGTTCTGTTCAGAGACCTTCTCGAATTTAGCTGGAGACAGTTTCCATGGTGACTGAAGAATGTGCTCTGATGAGTCTTGAAACAGACAAATAAGAATCTTTGCTTCTTAAAGTGGGCAACAATTTACCTCTTTAATGCTTAATGGAAGACATTTTAATTTATTTTTGTTTCAACAATAGCTGGAAAAAGTCAATTTTGTCAATTATACAAAATCTGAAAGGTAGATATTAGTAAATTTGGGATTAGTACAGGATACTGATATACATTCCAGCTGTTTTAGCCTTTCCAAGATTTTTTTTTTCCAAAAAGAAGACTATATTATCTGATAATAAATATCTTATACTACCATGAAGAATGTTAAAAATTAATTTTCTTAGTTCAAGCAAATATATTACTTTCTATTGTCATTGTCAGTTTTTAATGAATTATTTCTTATGGAATATAAAATGCAAAGTTGTAACACTGGAAGGAGTCAAAATGGTTTTTAATTTTTTATAGATTTTTTTGATAGAGAAAAATTTAGGATGGATTAATGGGGAGGTACAAGTCAGTGCATGAAGGAATGAAACACTTGCAAACTATTAAATTGAAAAGCAGATATAGCCTTTCAAAGTCTGAAAAAAACCAACCATGAACCTAGAAAAGAAAATTGGTATTACTCAAGAATAAGACATGACCCTGCTTGAAAGTCTCTTTGCATAAACTTGTATAGCAAAGATAATAAAAATAGATAAATGTACCCTAACCCAAAGACAAAAATCAACAAAAAGGCAGTCAACTCTCTAAAGAGGAATCTCTGTTTCTCTTGGTTATGACACGGGTTACCAAGGTAATAATTATATCTGAGAGGCCCCTGGCTATCCATTCTCTTAAAGACCTTCAGTAGAATCTAAATCAACAGACCTTTATAATGGATTAACTTGTGCTCCCCAGTGCTCAAACACCTGAAGCATAGCAAATGAAACTTGTCTTTTAGGAAAGCAAAGGCAAAATATCAAGGTAACTATTGAAAAGTTTCATTTGAAATTGCTTTTGCCTTAACTTTCTAGAACAAAAAGTAAGAACATCTGGCATTATTTAGAACCCCTTAACCCAGGCGTTATGACTCGCAGGATAGCTACTAGCCAACTTGATGCTTTTGTGTGATTGAGAGGATAAAAACGCTAGTGTTGGGACTTATGGCGAGTGAAGCACAAGCGGATTTAAGCTCCCTTCACACCTTCATCCAGACATATTTGTGAAGTATGTAAACTGGTGGTCCTAGCACTGAGTCTTGATTATGCAGTAATGAATAGAACAAGCCAATCAATACCAACAGAAAACAATGATTGAGATCTGGTTATTAAAAGACTATTATTATTTAAACAAATTTGATTAACATTAATTGAGAACCTACTATGTTCCAGTAATACTGTGTAAGGATTACAGAGATGGGAGGATGCAATCCTAACTTCAACAACTACACAAGAATTCTCAGCACAGGACTCCTACAAGGACTCCTGAGCTAAGAGATTTACCAAACCAATCATGGCTTCTGGAAGCCTAAGGCCACATTCCAAGAACTACTCAGCCCTTCTTTGAATCCCTACCTGAAAAAGCTCAAGATTGACAAAAGAATTTGCTGTTTCTTTTATCCAATATCTAACAATAGGCATCTGCTCCCCCACTTCTTAGAATATTTACTTTAAAAAGACTTACAATGATCAATCCTTCCCCTGTCCCTTTGAGATGTATATGTATACATCTCCTAAGAACAAGGAGTGTCTTTCTCAAGAACCTGAAAGCTGTTTCTTAGAAATGAAAACTTTGGGAAGAATAGAACATCTGTCTCCCAGTCTCTGTGGGAAAACATAATCCTAACTTCAATAATTGCTAACTAGCAGACCCAGATGGCCTAATCACATTCACACTGTCTGACCCTTTTACCCACTTTTGGTAATTTTTTATATCCATGACACTGCTTGAGCAGTCTCCTTTCTTTCTGCCTCATTCTTCCTGAACAGTCAGTCACCTCTGCACAAGTTGGAATAGAGCTCAGCTCTTTCCCCTACTGTCAGCAGCTGTTGAACAAAATATGTTTTCCACTACTTTAACTAAAGTTTGACTTTGTTTATCTCTGACATATCTAAAAAAATATTCTAGTGTAAAAAACAAATATCTTCAGAAATGACCAAAAAACACAGGAAAATACTATCATAGTACATTTGATTAATTAAATCGAGAGTATGTAATATAAGGCCTGAATATTGGTACAGATAATAATATAATATCCAGAAGAAGGAAAATATCCATTGGGCAGAGGAGGAAGACAATATGAAAGAAACGGAACTTTGGGCTTAAAAAGTTCGCATTTGCATAAGAAAAGATGAAATACTGCCATTTGTGACAACATGAATCTTGAGATTATTATGCTAAGCAAAATAGATCAGACAGAAAAATTTGAGAACCATATGATTTTACTCATATGTGAGATATAAAACTAAAAATAACAAACAAACATGACAATTAGAGACTCATGGACATGGACAATGGATTATTGGTTATCAAAGGGAAAGCGGGGAGGCAGAGATAAGGGTTAGGAGGATCAAACATTTGGTGGCAGAGGAAATTTAACTTTGGGTAATGAATGTACATGCAATATACATATGACATATTACTGAATTATACACTTGAAATCTATCTGGTTTTATTAATCAATGTCACCCCAATAATTTTAATTTAAAAAAAAGAGTTTGCATTTGAACAAGGGAAATAGAGAATTTAATTTGGCATTGACATAGGTTCATATTATCCCAGAAGACATAAGAATTGTCATAACCATACTAATAAATTCCAAGATCTATAAAAGGAGAGATCTCGTCAGATATTTTTTTATATCTGCATCAACATAAAATACAAAAGACTTAAAAAATGTATTAAATTAACATATAAATGAGGTATTATATAAATAAGTTAAACATGTGAATTAAAAGGCAGTTTATGTAAACATAATCAGAAATGAAAGAAGAGACATGACAACTAATGCCACAGAAGTAAAAAGGATTATAAGAGACTGTTATCAACATTGATATACACAAACAGGAACCTAGGAGAAATCGATAAATTGTTAGAAAAACACAACCTATCAAGTCTAAACAATAAAGAAAATAGAAAGTCTGAACAGATCTATAACTTGTATAGAAGTGGATGCAATAATCAAAAATCTCCCAACAAAGAAAAGTCCAGGGCTAGATGGCTTCATTGGTAAACTCAAACAAACATTTAAAGAAGAATTAGCATCAGTCCTTATCAAACTCTCCTAAAAAATTTGAGAACACTGCCAAACTCATTTTATGAGGCCAGTATTACCTTGATACCCAAACCAAATATAACACAAGAAAAGAAAATTACAGGCCAATAGCCCTGATGAATATAGATACTAAAATCCTCACCAAAATACTAGCAAACCAAATCCCACTGCGCATTAAAAGCATCATATACCATGATCAAATGGGATTTATCCCAAGGATACAAGGATTGTTCAACACATAAAAATCAATTACCATCACACACTACATTAACAAAATTAAGTATAAAACCACATCATCATCTCAATAAATACAGAAAAAGCATTTGACAAAATTTAAGACCCTCTCATGATAAAAAGACTTGATAAACTGGGAACATGCTTCAACATAACAAAGTCATATATGAAAACCCACAACTGACATCATAATTAATAATAAAATATGCAAAGCTTTTTCTCTAAGATTAAGAAGGAGGCAAGAATACCCATTCTTGCCACTTCTATTCAACATTGCACCAAAAGGTCTAGTCAGGACAATATAAGGAAAAAAAACACATCAAAACTGTAAAGTCAGAGTACAATTGTCTTTGTTTGAAGATGAAATGATCTTATACATAGAAAATCCTAAAGACACCACATACAAAAAAAAAAACTGTTAGAACAAATAAACATTAGTAAATACACAGAATACAAAATCAATATACAAAAATCAGTTGTTTCTATATATTAACAATGAATTTTCTGAAAAAGAAATTAAGAAAACTATATTATTTATGATACAACCAAAAAAAATCCTTAAGAATAAACCTAAGTAAGGCAGTAAAAATCTTTTACACTGAGAACTACAAAACATTGATGAAAGAAATTAAAGACACAAATTAAAAGACATTCTGTGTTCATTGGTTGATAGATTTAACATTGTTAAAATGTCTATACTACCTAAAGTGATCTACAGATTGAATGCAATCCCTATGAGAGCCTAATGACATTTTTTTGACAGAAATAGGAAAAAAACAATTTTGCAATTCTTATAGAACCACAAATAGCCAAATCAATTGTGAGAAAGAAGAACAAAGCTTGAGTCATCACGCTTCCTAATTTCAAAACATTACAAATCTACGGTAATCAAGAGAGTATGGTACTGGCAAAAAGGCAGATATATATAGGTCGATGGAACAGAATAAAGATTCCATAAATAAATCCATGCATATATGGTCAAATGATCTTTAACAAGGGTGGCAAAAATACATAATACAGGAAGGATAATGTTTTCAACAAATGGTCTTGGGCAAATTGGATATCCGTGTGCAAAAAAACAAAATTGGGACCTTATCTTACATTAAACAAAAAAAATCATTTCTAAATGGACTAAAGTCTTAAATATAAGGCTTGAAACTCTAAAACTACTAGAAGAAAACATAAGAAGAAATTTTCATGACATTGGTCTTGGCAATGATTTCATGTTTAAGATACCAAAAGTGCAAGTGACCACAACTACAACAAACAAGTGGAAATATATCAAACTACAAAGCTTCTATACAACAAAGGAAACAAGAAACAGAATGAACAAGCAACCTATGGAATTGGAGAAAATATTTCTCACAATATCTATATCTGGCAAGGGCTTAATTTCTAACATATATAAGGAGCTCTTACAATAGCAAAAAAAAAAAAATAATAAAACCCACTAAAAACCCAATTAAGTAATGGGCAGAGGGCTGCAGTAGACATTTCTCTACAAAAGACAGACAAATGACTAACAAGTACATGAAAAAATGTTCAGCATCACTGAATATCAGGGAAATGCAAATTGAAACCATCTGGATGCATATTATCAAAAAACAAAAGACAAGAAGTGTTAACAAGTATGTGTAGAAACTGGAACACTTGAACACTGTTGGTGGGAATGCAAAATAGCACAGTTGCTATGAAAACAGTATGGAGATTCACCAAAAAATTAAAAATAGAACTATCATACGATCTATGGAATCTACTTCTGGGTATTTAGCCTAAAGAATTGAAATCAGGGCCTCAAAAAGAATTTAGCACTTCATATTCAATGAAGCACTATTCACAATTAAGATGTGGAAACAACCAAAATGTACATCAACAGGTGAATGGATTAAGAAAATGTGATATATAAAATGGAATACTATGGAGCCTGAAAAAAGGAAGGAAATTCTGTAATATGCAACAGCATGGATGAACCTTGAGGACATTATGCTAAGTAAAATAAGCCAGTCACGAAAAGAAAAATACTGTATGATTTCTCTTATATGGAATATCTAAAATAATCAAATTTATGGAATGAAAGAGTAGAATGGTGATTTCCAGAAACTAGGGGTGGGGGAAGAATGGGGAGTTACTAATCAATAGATAGGCATAAAGTTTCAGTTAATCAAGATGAGTAAGCTTTAGAAATCTTCTTTACAACATTGGTCACCTATAGTCAACAATAATGTATCATACACTTTAAAATGTATTTAAAGGGTAGATCTCATGATAAGTGTTCTTACCACAATAAAATAAAATAAATAAAATAAAATAAGATTTGAGGGCATGTCTTGAGGTACAGGTAAGTTACTTCGAATAATAGTTGAATCTTTTTTGAGGTTTGAGTTAAAATTTCATTAATTAAATTATTGTCCTGGTATAGACATCCTTTAGTCAAAGACTAATTTGGCTCTACTGCAGAGACACTGTACTTCCAAGAACTGTATTTGATGCCCCATTAATTAGGAAGACATTTGACTTAATGTAGTTAGAACATAAAGTGTTCCTACCTCTCTCTGAGCCTTAGAAATTGTATCTACTTCTTCCTGGTGGTTTTTTTTCTCAGCATTTATAGTTTCTTCATGTGCGTGTGCAAATTAGTATTCAGTAAAAGACTTAAGAGACCCACCTGCACAGCAACAGAACCCTTCTGTGACAGCTCCATTCTCTTTAGTAGTATGTCCTGAAAACTGCAACTTCCTTGGCCTCCACAACATTAAATTCTGTAGCCTCTACTCATGAACAATAGTAGGTTCTGTTTGGCATTAGCCTATGTATGCTGCTAAGTGAACACTGTCTCCAGGCAATGAGCTGTAAGGCTTACCTTCTTTGTTTTTCTACTCTCAAGGATATAAAACAAGAATGAACACAGACTCCTGGTCATAATAAAGTAAGTTGGAAAACAATGAAATGACATATTTACAATGTTAAAAGAAAATATTGACAATACAGCCAGCAAAATTATTTTTCAAAAATAAAAACAAACTAAAAACTTCTTTAGACAAATAGAAATTGAGAGAAATGTTAAAGGAAAATTGTAGAACAGAAGACACGTAATACTAGTTGAAAACTTGGATGCACACTAAGAAATAAAGACTATCAGAAGTGCTAAATCCAAGTAGATGAAGCACAAAAATGATAGAACTACAAAGAAAAATAGACAAATCCATAATAAAAGTTAAAAGGTGTTAACACAACTTTCTCTGTAGTTGATAGAACAAATAAAGACAAAACCAGTAAGATATAGAAGATATGTACAACATTATAAACCAAGTTGACCTAATTAACATTTATAGAACACTCCATGGAATAACTGCAGAATATATATTTTTTCAAGCAAAATTGGAACATTCATCAAGATAGAGCATTTACTATACCATAATAGGGGGCCCTATAAATTATAGACCATGTTTTATGACTCCAACAGAATTAAATTAGAAATCAATATGGAAAAGTACCTGGAATATCTCTCAAATAATTATAGGTTAAATAACATAGATCTAAATGAATATGGGTCCAAAAAATTACAATGGAAATTAGTGAATGTAAACTAAAAGAAAATGAAAATAGAACAACAACAAAAAAATGTGGGATGCAACTGAAGCAATTATTTAGAAGAAAAGTTATAGCTTTAAATCCTTATATTAGGAAACCAGAAAGGCCTAAAATCTATTATCCAAGATTCTCCATTCACAAGCCGTAAAAAGAGAAGCAGTATTAAAAATATTGTTACGTATATAATTAAGAGAAACGACATGTCCAATAAAAGACTCATACAAGAAGTCTTGTATAAGAATATGAATAATTATCATAATAGTTCAAATCCGAAAACATTCCAAAAGTCCATTGATTGGCCAATGAGTAAATTGTGATATATTCATACTATGGAAAACCACTTTGCAATTAAAAAAATAATAATGACGGTACTACCAACATGGATAAATTGCAGAAATAGTACGCTGAGCAAAAGAAACCAGATACAAAAGAGCACATACTGTATGATTCCAATTTTACCAAATTGCAGAAGAGATAAAATTAATGTACAGTGACAAAAAGGAGATCAATGGATGCTTTGGGGTTCAGGATAGAGTTTGACTTCAAAGAGTTCAAAGTATCCTTTTAGAGTAATTGAAACATTCTGCATCTTTCTTATAGTGTGGTTACCCAGTTGTAAACTTTTGTCAAAACTCATTAAACTGTACACTTAAAATATGTGTATTTTATTTTATATAAATTATGCCTACAGAGAGTTTGTTGAAGACATAGTCCAGTTACATAAAAGATGACTTGAAATAACAAACTCACAGGTGAAGATATTGTAAATAAAAAATGTGGTGTTAGATTTGAATACAGTGAAATACAGACTTAAATATAACCATCTAGTATCTACACAAAATACAAGACGATTTTTAAAATCAAAATTGAAAAGGTATCAGTAATTATAAGACAATTCAGTAAGGTAGTTGGACACAAAATTACTTTTAAATCTTGATTATTTTGCTATTTACAGTTTTAAAATGTAATGGTGAATATTTTGTTCAAAGTAGCAAATATGAGCAAAAACACTTAGGAATACATTTGAAAGGAAATTAAAGGCCATATATGAAAAATATTTAAAATATGTAATTCCATTGTGGAACACAAGATATACTTAAATAAGGAAGACTGCTTTGATTGTCTGTTTCCACATAACAAACCACTCCAAAACTAAGTGGCTTAAAATATTTACTTATTTGTAGATTTGCTGAGGTTTAGATGGCCTGGAAGCAGCTTGGCTGGGCTGCTCTGCTCCTCCCTACAGTTCTGCAGGCTAGCTGGTGTGCTGCTTCTTCTTCTTCAAGTTGTGACAACTAGAGTAGATCTGCTCTACATATCTCTCATCTTCCTCTGCCGTTAGATAATGCTCTTCTAATGGCAGAGGCAGGACCAGGCCTCAAGAACATTTCAAATTCTGCTTATGTTACTTCTGCTAATATCATTGGCCAAAGCAAGTTTGCACACCCATTGTCAAAGTCAATGGACAGGAAAAAACTACACCTCCTATGGAGAAGTAGACGGGACTGCAAAGTCCCATGAAAAGGTTGTGTTATGGTTCAAATGTTTGTGTCCACCTTCCTCAAATTCATATGTCGAAGCCCTCACTCTCAATGTAATGGCATTGAAATATAAGCCTTTGGAAGGAAATTAGATTTAGATGAGGTCATGAGGGTGGAGCCCTCATGATGGGATTTGTGCCATTATAAGGAGAGGAAGAAACACTAAAGCCTTATCTCTCCATCATGTGAGGATACAGCGAAAAGGCAGCTTCCTACAAGCCCAGGTAGAGCCTTCACAAAAACCAAATCTGCTAGTACCTTGGTCTCCCCAGCCTCCTGAAATATGAGAAATAAATGTTTGCTGTTTAAGCCACAGTCTCTAGCATTTTGTTATAGCAGCCCAAGTTGATTAAGACAGATTGTCATTAAAGGGTTAGGTGAAGACGTAGGCCAATAATGTAATCTGGATTTTGGACAGAAAGAGTCAGTACTTGCGATGAGTTTTAAACATTTACGCAAATTCTTTGACAAACTAATTCTTTAACTTCTATGAAAAGGAGTATACTATTCTATTCGAACCTGAAAAGCCTTTGTCAAAAAAAACAGAATGTGCCAAGAAAGATGCTATGTGACTTCTGACACTTTGTTAGCCAATTCTTTTAAAGAATGCCTCAGTACTTCAGAATGATTATTATTGTGATAAATAAATTTGTTACTTTGCGTAATGTGTTAGTATATATGTTTTAGAGTGATTAAAATGTATCCAATAATTAACACCTCCAATTGTGCTTACCTTTACATTTTAAAAATTGTTACTTAAAAAACCCATGAACAAATTCAAAAATAGACAGACTTTTAGCTTTGCTTATAGCTTTCAACTTTCAAACCATATGAATCATAGTTGCTAAGAATAAAAATTAAAAAATTATAGAAGATCAATGTTTCCTGATTATTCTACAAAGAAGTTGTGAGGGGCTGGCTAGTGACTGTGCTGTTGGTATGTGACAAAGCTAAGGGTGGAGGAAGTTGAGAAGGCCAAGTCCCTGTTAGCAGAGCAAACTACACAAAGACAAGTTCACTAACTGGCAAAGTCCTGAAGGTGCCGTCAGTGTAGAGCCGAAGTTGTCCCGTCCTAGACCAAAGTTCTCTGTCTTCACTGACTTAAGAAAGAACTGCATTGAGGTCCTAAAATGCAACCAGTCTGCTCAAACTGAAAAGCTGAATTCACAGCACCACAAGTCAGCTGGCTAGGACATGTGTGAGAACAAATAAAGAGAATATTACTAAATGGTGTTTGTATGTTGTACAGAATTAGGGCAGCTGCAGGCAGAACATCCAAACCCAAATTCATAGAGAGAACACAAAAACAAAGCTTAAATAAAACTGCTTAACAACAGAATGTGGGTGGGTAAAAGTTGACAATAGAAATTAAATGGAAAGGAATCAGAGTAAATGAATTTTGTTTGTTTGTTTTGTTTTGTTTTGTTTTAGCAGGACCAAGATGTGCTGTCTGTGAAATGGAGATCAGTAATGCACAAGTGTTGAGTGCAGAAACTATAGCTTTGCAGAACAGCATGAACTTTCTACATTTACTTGGTTCCTCTAAAACAAAACGTGAGGACATATCTACCTCCTATTCTCTCTCTCTGTTCAAGCTCTTCTTCCAATTTGAAATAACTTCTTTAGTCCTGCTACCACTACTCTCTTAGCAATTTTTACGTATACAATACATACAGCACTGTCAACTATAATCACAATTCTGTGCACTTGATCCCCAGAACTTATACATCTTCTAACTGGAAGTTTGTACCCTTTGACCAACATCTCCCTAATTCCTCCAACCCCCATGCCCTGGCAACCACTTTTCTACTCTCTATTTCTACGAGTTCAACTTTTTTAGATTTTACATATAAGTGATACCATACAATACTTATCTTTCTCTGCCTGACTTATTTCACGTAGCACAATGCCCTCAAGTTTCATCCATGTTGTCACAAATGGCAGGATTTCCTTCTTTTTCATGGCTGAATAATATTACATTGTATATAAGCCACATCTTCTTTATCCATTCTTTCACTGACAGACACTTAGGTTGTTTCTGTCCCTTGGTTATTGTGAATAATGCTGCAATAAACAGCAGATATTTTTTCAATATACTGTTTTAATTTCCTTTGAATACATATTCAGAAGTAAAATTGCTGAATCACATGGTAGTTCTACTTAAAAATTTTTTAACTTCCATGCTGTTTTCCACAGTGGCTGCGCCAATTTACATTCCCACCAACAGTACACAAGGGTTCTGTTTTCTCCATATTCTCGCCAACATTTATCTCTTGTCTTTTTGACAATAGCCATTCTAACAGATGCGAAGTGATATTTCATCGTGGTCTTGATTTGCATTTGCCTGATGATGTTGAACATCTTTTCATATAACTGTTGGCCAAATGTATGCCTTCTTTGGAAAAAAAATAGCAAATTGAATTTAGCAGCACATTAAATGAATCATACACCATAATCAAGTGGAATTTATCCTTGGGACGAAAGGATTTATCACTGAGATGAAAAAATTTAATATAGAAAGCAATAAGTGTGATAGATCACATTAACAACGTGAAAGGTAAAAATCAAAATCAAATGACCATCTCAATAGATGCAGAAAAATAGCTGACAAAATACAACATTCTTTCATTATAACACCCTCAATAAATTGGGTGTAGAAGGAACATACCTCAATGTTTATTATTATATCAAAACCACAGCTCATGTCATACTTAATGGTCAAAGGTTTAAAGCTTTTCTTTTCAGATCAAGAACAAGAGAAGGGCACTCACTTTAACCACTCTTATTCAACAAAGCACTGAAAGTCTTAGCTAGAACAATCAGGTAAAATAAAAAAAATCCACATTGGAAAGTTAAGAGTTAAATTTGCCTTTCTTGGCAGATAATATGATTTTATATTTAGAAAATCATAAAGGCTCTACCAAAAAACTATTAGAACTAATCAATTTCAGTGAAGTTGTAACATAGGAAATTAACATACAGAAATCAGTTGTGTTTTTATATACTAGTAATGAACAGTCTGAAAAAGAAATAAAGAACTGAATGAATTAAAAAGGACTCAGAACAGTTTAAAATAAGTGTAAATGGGGACCCAGATGAAAAAAAAGAGAGAGAGAGAAAAACTAAGGCAGAGAGTACTGGAAATAATATCCAGGAATTTTCCTAAACTAATGAAATATATAAACAGATTCAAGAACCTCAGGAAACTCCCAGTGGAATAAAAACAACCACATATTAGGCCCATTATAGTGAAACCACTGAAAACAAAAATGAAGAGAATTTCATAAAAGCAGCCAGATAAAAAGACCCACTACATTAGAGTACAGCAGGTTCTCAAATAACATCGTTTTGTTTAATGTCATTTCATTATAATGTTGATCAGAAAAAAAAATCAATTCCCAGCAGGGCTGCTACCTGTGTGGTTTGCTTGCTATCCTCCCCATGTCTGCCTGGTTTTATCTGGGTACCCCTGCATCCCAAAGGTGTACACATAAGATGAAATGATGTGTCTCAGTGATTCCAGTCTGAGTCTGTGCATGGGTGACTGGCCCAGAGATGGAAGGGCATCCTGCCTAGGGTGGGTCCTGCCTTGCACCTTGAGCTACTGGGACAGGCTCCAGCCACCCTTGAACCTGAAGTAAAATAAACAGGTTGAAAAAACATGATCTGACTTGTTTATATTTATCTTTCCTAAGTGTATGTATAGCTCACATTTATTTCAATATTTAATATTAGAATTGTTCGAGTATTTAGAAGTTTGGTAAAGTTTTCATGACCAGAAATATGCCACAGAAACTTAACTCTTATTTATATCAATTAGCCTACAGTAAAATTGGCTGTGTTATATGTTGTGCTTCTTAAAGGGGTAGTTTCCAAGAACCTATGGAAGATGTTAAGTGAGGATTGACTGTAATAAAAATAAAGCAGACAGATAACTTTTTAAAAGAAACATTAGAAGCAGAAGACAAGTGAATGACATCTTTAAAGTGCTGAAAGAAAAAAACTAAGTTATAATTTTATACTCAGCAAAAATATCATTCAAAATGAAAGTGAAATAAATGTGCATATAGACAAACAAAAGCTGAAATAACTGTCTGCACAGCTATAGTACAAGAGGTACCAAAATAAATTATTTAGGCTGAAATAAACTGATAGTAGATGAAAGCACTGAACTGCAGAAAAGAATGAAGAGTATTTCAAAAGGTAAATATGAAGGTAAATACAAAAGAATATCACTTGTTTAAATCAGGAATAACATCAATGTCATTGAATTTATAACAAATGTAGAAGTGAAATATATGTTGGTAATAGCGTGAAGGCAGGAGATTGGTAAATGTAGTTAAACCATTGAAAGTTTTTAAAATTATTTATAAAATGGTGAAATTACTAATATGACATAGTCTGAAATAAATTCAAGGATGACTTATAAAGGACAACATAACTACATAAAAATTAATACAAAGGTTATATCTAAGAATTTAAGAGATAAAATGAAGTGATTTTTGAATTTTTATTTATTTATTTTTTAATTCACCCCTTCCCCCTCCCCACTCCTAGCCCTGCCCGACTTCCACCCCTGACCTGTGAATGTTGCTGTCTCCCCTTAAAAACTGGATCTCTGAAAGTGGGGTGTTTCCTCACATGCACTAGTTATGCAAAGCTGGGGCCTGGCACCCCTGGGGCCTGACACCCCTGGTGCGCTTGGGGTTGCTGACTCATCTGGGGCCTGGAGCACCCAGGGCCAGGCACACCCTGGCTCCATTGGAACTTGAACCCAAGACTTTCTGTGTGTAAAGCAGACATGCTAACCACTATTCTATGGAACCACCCCATAAGAAGAAAACTGGAACAAAATAGAACACAAACAAGATGGTAGACTTATAACCAACTACACCAGTAATTACACTGAATGTCATAATGATAAAATACTAAAATTAAGAGAATATAGTGAGACAACTTTTAATTATCTAATATATTCTATTTATAACAGGCAGACTAAAAAATGAAAATCAATAAGATGAAAGGAAAAGAATGAAAAACTATACTGTGCAAATATTGACCAAGAGAAAGATGATGTGGCTATGTTACAATAAGACAAAGTAAACTTTGAGCCAAGTAGTATTACTGAAGTTAAAGATGGACATCTGATGATAAAAGAGTTGACTCATTAGGAAGCATAAAAATATTAATTTTCTTTCCATTTAATTATGGCTACAAGATCTATAAAATAAAAATAGATAAAACCAAAAGGGAGAAATAGACAAATCTACAATCATGATAGAAAATAAATACTAACACAACTCTGTCAGCAAGTATTAAAACAAGCTGACAAAAACATCAGGAAGGATAGAAAAGATTTAAACAGTACTTTTGACCTAAATGACATGTTTGCATTACTACTTACTACAATTGCAGAATACATTCTTTTTAAGAACCCAAGAGACTTTACCAAGAATAGACCACACACTGGACCACAAAGCATGTTTCCAAAAATTACAAAGGATTGAAATGATAGAGTACTGAACTGAAAATCTATAGCAGAAATAGAAGCAGAAAATTCCCCAAATATAAGTATCAACACCTTTCTAAGCTCCTCAATAGGTTAAGTAAAGGATTACAATGAAAAACAGAAAATATTTTGAATTTAATTTAATGTAAATAAATATATGACAAAATTTGAGGAACAGTTAAGTACATAGAGAGAAATTGCTTGCTTTAAATTTATATATTAGAAAAAGGAAAAATAAAGCTTCCATCCAAAAAAAGTAGAAAAAGAATAAAATCAACAACAACAACAATAAAAAACATAAAAAGAAGGAAATAATAAAAGTAAGAATGTTAAAAAATTAAATTAAAAAAACAGACACACAATGGAGATAATCAATAGAACATAAAGTTAGTCCCTTAAAAATATTTTTAAAATTGATAACCCCTGGAAGGACTAATCCAGAAATTATAAAAACTGAGAAAACAAATTACATTATCAAGAATGGAAAAGATGAAACACCATTAAAAAGGAGTGAGATATTCTATATGCATTTTTAAAAATCAGAAGGTATTGCAAATTTAATAGATTGGCTAAAATGGAAAACGTTCTTTAAAAATATAGCAACAAAACTAATACAAAAAGAAATAGAAAATCTTTTTTTTCTGCTACCATAATTGAAATCTTCCCACAATGAAAATTCCAGTCCAGAAGGACTTCAAAAGTAATTATTTCAAACATTCAAGGAAGAAATAATATGAATCTTATGTAAATCTTTTGACACAATAAAGAAAAATGAAAGACTTTCCAATCTGTACTATGAATCAGACATAACCCTAATACCAAAATCACCAAATTCTTACAAGAACATTACATGAAGGTAATATTACAAGCAATATCTCTCATGAATATGGATTTTAAAATCCTGAACAAAATATTACCAAATAAATCTAGCAATGAATATACTGTATATAAATATACATGAATTATAATGTAATACATAATATATAACCATTATATATTATATTACATATGTTGTTGTTTTACATTAGAAGCAA
>CM053514.1:24367687-24482684 GCA_028627145.1 Eidolon dupreanum | reverse complement strand
AAAATAAAATAAAATAAAATAAAATAAAATGTTTTTTAAATATTATGTATATATAGTGTGAAAAAAATAAAACTGGGATTAAAAAAAAGAAAAAATAAGAAAAGATGCTCAAGGCCACTAATCAACAGAAAAATGCAAATTAAAACCACAGCGAGATATTGCCTCACACTTATCATCAATAAATCAAAGAATAAGTGTTGGCAAAGATGTGGAGAAAAAGGAACCCTCATACACTGTTGGTGGGATTACAAATTGGTTCAGCCACTATGTAAAACAGTCTGGAGGTTCCTCAAAAAATTTAAAAATCCTCAAAAAATTAAAGACAGATCTACCTTTTGACCCAGCAATTGTACTTCTGGGTATTTATCCAAAGAAAATCTAAATAACAATTTGTAAAGATCTATGCATCCTGTGTTCATGGCAGCACCATTTACAATAGCCAAGATATGGAAGCAATTTAAATGCCCATCAATAGATGATTGAATAAAGAAGTTATGGTTCTTGTATACAATGGAATATTACTCAGCCATAGATAATGAAATCCTACCATTTGCAATGACATGGATGGACCTAGAGGTTAACATGCTGAGTGAAATAAGTCAGACAAAGAAAGATAAATACCATATGATTTCACATATGTGTGGAATATAAGGAACAAAAGAACAAACTAATCGAAAACAGACTCACAAATATAGAGGATGATCTGGTGATGGCCATAGGGGAGGGCAGTAGAGGAGCTGAGAGAAAGCAGTGAAAGATTAAAGAAGTACTAATTAGTAGTTGATAGTAATGGGGATGGCGATCATAGCATAGGGCATGTAATCAGCAGTAAGGTAATGGCTATGTGTACAGCCAGAAAGCAGAAAGAGTAATCAGGGGGATCATTTCATAAATTATACAAATGTCTAACCAATGACTGTATTCTTGACACTAATAATAAAATAAAATTTAAAAACCTTAAAAAAGTAAGCATGAGCCTTCTAAGGCAGGTACAGATTTTGTACTTATATCAATAACCGTTATCAGTTCCCATTTGCCACCATTATTTTCTGGGAAGATATGAAAAGAGTCAGAATAGATATCTCCCTACAAGTCCTGGGGTCTGTACTGTAGGCTAGGAACCATAAAAATGTGGATCTGGAAGTTTAAATAGGAGAGGGATAGCTGTGCGACTTCACCTTCTGAGAGGAGGCTTTGCTCCCTAATGTAAACATCCCTTGAAAAGACAAAGGGAATGATCCAGGTTCTCTTACCTTTGAGAATGTAAATAATGTCTTTAAGGAAAGGTAAGACAAGCATCTCTGAGTTTACAACAAATAGTTCCTCTCCAAGACTTTAGGACTTATCCCCCTGAAATGAAAACTCGTACCTCTTTGAATAACTTCTTACTATCTATTTTGTTAATATTAAACTTTCAAGGCTTGTGTTTTATCCCAGGTTTCAACTTTTTTTTATTGCAGAAAACCCTAACCATGCAAAAACATAATAAATAAAATAAGTTAAAAAATTAACTCTGTATAGCTTTGTCAGTGCTATTTGAATAATTTTTAAAAATATTTTAGCAAATATCCATAGACAATATTTTTAATATCTTTGTTCTTAGCAAAATTATCTAAATATTTGATATAATTCCAATCCAAATCTCAGGAAAAACAATTTCTGAAGGAAATTAGAAAGCTTATTTAAAAATGTGTAGGAGCTCTTTCCATCAGTGGCCTGAGGTGACCTCCGAAAATGGGTCGCTATTCACTTGACCCAGAAAACCCCACAAAATCATGCAAATCAAGAGGTTCAAATCTTCATGTTCACTTTAGGAACACTCGTGAAACTGCTCAGGCCATCAACGGTATGCATATCCGAAAAGCTACCAAGTATCTGAAAGATGTCACTTTATAGAAGCAATGTGTGCCATTCTGTCATTAAAATGGCAGAGTTGGTAGATGTGCCCAGGCCAAACGGTGGGGCTGGACTCAGGATTGGTGGCCTAAAAAGAGTGCTGAATTCTTTCTGCACATGCTTAAAAATGCAGAGAGTAATGCTGAACTTAAGGGTTTAGACGTAGACTCTCTGATCATTGAGCATATCTAGGTGAACAAAGCTCTCAGGATGTGGTACAGAACTTACAGAGCTCATGGGCAGATTAACCCCAGCATGAGTTCTCCTTGCCACATTGAGATGATCCTTACGGAAAAAGAGCAGATTGTTCCTAAACCAGGAGAGGAGGTTGCACAGAAGAAAAAGATATCGCAGAAGAAACTGAAGAAACAAAAACTTATGGCCCGGAAGTAAATTCAACGTCAAATAAATGCTAATAAAAGTAAATATATATATATATATTATATATATTATATATATATATATATAATACACACACACACACACACACATATATATGTGTATATATATATAATATATATATGAAACCACAAAGATCTATAATACTCAGGACAATTTTGAAAAAGACAAAGATATAAAGCATATAGAATTAGATTTTAATACTATAAAACTATAAAACTTAAGACAAGTATGATAATAGTACAAGGGATAGACAAAATTCAATAGAAGATAAAAATATATGGAAATAGATTATATTTATGTCATATAAATATAATAGAATATATTTATAGAAATAGAATATATTTATAAAGGATCAATTGATTTAAGACAAACAGATTTGTTTCATTTAAATTCCAAAAGCAAATAGACTGTCTTTTCAATAAATAATGTTGGACCAATTGATTACCCATAGACATATCCATATTGTAAAGCCCTAAATTAAAAGGATAAAACATTAAAACTTTTGGAATAGAATACTTTTATGACATTGGACTAAGCAATATTTCTTAAACAGAAAACAAAAACCCAGCAAAATAATTAAATTAATAAATATCATTAAATGACCGATGTTATTAGTCATCAGGAAAATGAAAATTAAAACTACAATGAGAGCGCATTATATATTCTTTGAAATGACTAAAACACATATTAAAAAACTATGGTAAATGTTGGTGAATGTGGAACAACTAGAACTCTTATAGATGGAAGGAAAACTAAAGATTTAAGAAAACTGGCAATGTCTGGTGAAGCTAATCCTACACCTATGTAGAAATATCCATCAGTTTCCATCCTGGGTATATACTCATTAAAAATAAGTTGATATGTCCACTAAAATATGTGCACAAGAATGTTCAAAGTAATTTTGTTCATCATAACCTAAAACTAGAAGTAACCCAAATGTCTATCAACTGAGAAATGGATGAATGTATTTTGGTTAATTTATACAATTGAATACTACACAGTAATATATAATGAATGCTCCATTAATAAGTATAACTGTTACACAGACATTATGTTGAGCAAAAGATGCTGGATACAAAAGGGTACATGTGTAATTCCATTTATATGCAACCAAAAAAAAATTAAACAGACAAAAAAATAGATGGTACTAAATGTCAGAAGAATGCTTTCCTCAAATTGGAGATATTGGCTGGGAAGGGATATGAGAGAACCTTAATGAAATGTTCAATATCTTGATCTAGTTGGTACTTTCACACGCATACATGCGTAGAAAAAAAATATTTAAATCTTTGTTTAAGATTAGTGTACTTTATGAACATTATTGAGTATATGTTACAAGTCAAATTTAAAAAACGAGAAATATTTTTATGTGTTGAGAAGTGTGTGAACCTTTTTTTTTCAGCATGTTTTATGTGAAACACAAAAAGATTCTACAAAGGAAATAGTAGTCTTGTTATTCATGGTAGTTATGTTTTATAAAGTTCCCATGAGTGTTGCATTAATGAATAGAAAACCATGTCTCCTAGGAGAAAGATTTTGGTAGCATCTGATCACAACATTTTTTCAACTGATAAACACATAGCCTTGTTTTATGTGTATTTTGTGTAAAGACACCTTATTTAAAATATGTTGTTGATTCATTAACATTGAACTCACAGCCAACAACATTATCACTAATACCTGAACAAAGCTATCTAAACCCTATACGTTGTCCATAAGGCACATTACAACCTTCTCATGCTTAGGAACACTAGTCAACACTTCAACACCATACTTAGGGGCCCTTAGGAACAGCAAAATCACCAACAAAAAGCACAAAAGAGCAAAGGCCATGACATTAAATAGACCCCAAAAAGGACAGTGTGAGAGCTGAAACAAGAATGCACAGCATCACCTTGTTCGACCTCAGCTGGGAACCTGCATGTCAGACAGCTCATTTTTTTCACCATTCTGTGCATGTCCATGCATGACCACAAAAGTGACACAAGAATTGATTTGGGGGGTCACAAATAAACTTTAGTGAGCAAACAAATTTGCCAATACGAAATCCATGAATAATGAGTATTGATAAACGTAACTAGGAGGCTATAAGACATATAGCTTTCAATTCTCATATTTAAGAATAATGTCCCTTATGGAGAAATTGACTTAGAAGATATCTAAGAGAAAGAAGTATATATAAATTGACAAAATATCAAGGCAGAAATGAGAGTGAGAATAATAAAGCAAAATTTGAACTTTGGGCAATAGTTATACAGAATAATGAGAAAGAACAAGAAGAATAAGTAAAAGAAATATTAACAAAGTAAAATAGATTGTGTAGTCTCATAGAATCAATTAAAAATCCAAATTCATCTCTTTTGCTTCATTCTAAGCTTTTTCACCATGTCTTCTTGGGGGGCCAGAGCCATAATGACCTCATGTTTCACTAACTTTGTAGAAATTTATTTGAAATATATTAAACTCATATTAACAAGCCACAATAACATTGAAATAGGTATAACAAAATTGGTATTTAGAATGAGCATACATGCACATCTCCTAGCTTATCAGTCAGGATAGTATAGATTATGCTGCTCTAATAAACAACTCTAAAATCACAATGGCTTCACACAATTAAGGTATTTCTGTTTGTTTGTCTGTTTTTCTCACACAAAATGTCCTTTGCAGGTCAACAGGAGTGTCTGCTTTAGCCACAACCTCACTCCAGGGAACTCCTACTATATCATTCCTCTGGAGTGTAGCGGAAGGAAAGGAATCATTTTCGAGTTTTATATCCACAATAAATGCTTCAATAGAGAAGTAACATACATATGAGATTCTACTCATAATCATTGGTCTAACCTAGTTAAATAGTCACATCCAACCAAAAGGGGCTTAATATGTTGTTAAGGATATTTATGACTGTGTTTACAAAGAATATAGATCTGTAGTTTTCTTGTGATTTTTTTCATCTGGTTTTGGTAAGAGGGTAATGCTAGACTCATAAAATAGTAATAAGAATTTTCTCCTCTATTTTGTGAAAAAAATATCTAGAATTGGAATTATTTTGCTCCTAAATGTTTATGAAACTTACCATTGAAGCACTCTGAGCCTAGACTTTTCTTTATACTTAAAAGAGATAAGAACAATCAGATTTTCCATTTTTTCTCAAGTCAGATTTGGCATGTTATGTCTTTCAAGGAACTTGTCCATTTAATATATGTTGCTGAATTTATTGGCATAAAGTTGTTCATAATATTGCCTTATAACCTTCTGTTATCTGTAGGATGTATAAGGAATGTCTCTCCTTACATTCCTGATATTGGTCATTTTTATCTACTTTTTTTTCAAATTACAATCAATAGAATTTTGTAAATGTTATTGTTCTTTTCAAATAGAGCTTTGATTTTACTTGTCCATCATTCTAAGATTTAGAATGAGTGAGAGATAGGTGGTGTTTTGAGTCACAGTGAACCCACCAGCTGAGTCCAGTGTTTGTGGATGGGGTTGAATTATAAAACAAGGGGTTAGTTCAAGGGACAGCTCCCAATACACTTGGCACCCAAATACTAGAAATGTAAGATAAACTAGAATTGCTGAGAACATCAGCCAGATTAAAAGAATTCTTGGAAGTTTCTCTTGCAAATATCCGTATTTGCTAAGTGCCTAGCAAATACTGATGTTCATTTCATTTTTGTTAAATAAACCTTCAAAGATTGTAGATAACCTGGATGCCTAAGAGAAAGCATGACCAGGAAGTGGTGGGCTGCTGGGCAGAGAACAGTAATGATAACAGAGATCCTACAATAATGGTCACCATGATGAGATGGTGGAGATGGGATAGTGCCATCAATTAAAGGGTTCTGAGCATCAGAGGTCACTGCAACTGGTGAAATGAGACATGCTGTGGAGCATGCTGAAGATTCCCTATTCTGTGACTAAAACATTAGAATAATATACGATTGTTATTAAATCAACTGAATCTTTCTAACTTTTAATAAAACTTAACTCAAACTTTGTGGGCAGTGTGCTTGCAAGAGAGGTCATTGACAATGAGAAATTGGTATCAATGTAGTTACTTGTATTAGCAGAATGATTTTTCTAGATTCTTGGTAGGGATCAAATCAAATGATTGAATCAAGTGGTCAATAATTTCTCCTGTTTCTATCTTACTCCCCTAACTGGAATCCAGAATGTTACACTCATTTGTATCCCCTATGATATAACCCTTGTTCATCATTCTGGGCAAGTGTGATATTAACATATATGAATGCACACACACCTACACACCCTATCAGCCTCTTGCCTTTTGGCCAAATCCATAAATTATTTCGTTCATACCACCATTTTCTCAGACATTTCCCCCATATTGTCCTATAGGGCAAAGGAGAAGAGAAGTAAGGCTGGGTAAAGATGGAGGTTATGTGTATGTTTCTGGTTGAAATGTGACAGTATGAGAGTAACATTTAGTCACTCCTGGATCCTCTTCAAAGATAACAGTGTTTCTTTTCTTTAGCATTCCTATAGAAAATGTAAGTTGACTACATTTGTGAAATTAAAGGAGAAACTGAGCAAATGCTGCAGGGGAGATATTTAATCAATAAATTCACAAAAATCAACATTGTAATAAAACTGTACAAATATTTAGCCATTTGCAAAACTGTTATGGATGTTCCCAGCATGCAAACTGGCATTATAACAAGTCACTAGAAAAACCATGCCTTTGTGAAAAAGCAAACATGAAATGAATAAAACTATACCAGGTTTTTTGCTAGCTCTAAAACAATTGTTTATTTGAAATTTTTATGAAGGCTGTTTAGTTAAAAATGCTTAATATCTTGTGTTGCATGTCATTTTCTATTTTTTAGTGCTGTGAATATTTTATATTTGAGAGCTATGTACAGCCTATTCTGAAAAAAGTGCTTGGAAGATCATTTTGACTGTTTATCAATGATTAATTTTATTGCCAGTACTCTGACCATTTACCAAATATTCTTCTATCCAGTCACCTCTATGCTTCTAACCCATTTCAAAGGAAGAAATGGGAGATCCACGAACTTTTTGACTGAAGATTGCAAAATCTTGGTAATTTAATAATATGTATTAAATGTATAATACTGCTTTTACTTATACAGGGCTTAGGACAGGAGAAAAAAGGATAATTAGAATGTTTATGTTCTGACAGCAATATGATGATATTGAAAGCCAAGAAATAATTAGTTCTGCTTCCCTTTATTTTTTAATTTTTTGGCTTTTCTTGTCATTACTGTACATAGTTGAAGCAAACCTAGAAAGGAAGTCCTCTACCCTCACTGTGATCAGTGTTTAATATGAAAGCCTGCTTACATCTATCAGCATCTGTCATTCTGAGCCAATTTTTCCAACCTAAAATTTACGTTCACGCTTTCTTTTCTTTGTTCTTTTACTCAGCTTTTAATTAATATATAGTACATTGTTATAGGTGCTTGTAAGTTTTATTGCTGTTGTCTTTGAAATCTTAAATTATTCTTCAAACTAGTCTGGCTGTATAGACTTGCAGATATATGAAACATATAAATCTTATCATTTCTCTTTTCCAGTTCTCCAGCAGCCAATTTCAGTTCTATGTTGTTTAGAATTGTCTAAAACTTACTTGCAAATACCAGTTTGGACATATTGGATTTGAGCACATTAATGTATTACCTATTTCACTCAGTTCATTTATAAAATAAATATTGATACTCTATCATACTTATTTTTCATCTTAAGGGACGCAAACAAGGGTGATATTCTAAAGGATGAGAGATTATACACAGAAAAGTCATCAAATATACAATGAAGGTCACAGACAATGCTACAAGAACACAAAGAATATTTAATCACTGGTTGCTGAATTAGTCAGAGAGCACTTCATTTTTTAATTCAAAATAATAATGTAATTTTTAATTGTCATATTTATGGAGTTCAGTAAATTTCTGAATCATTAGCATGAGGTCAAAGTATAATTTTCAAAAAATTTAAAAGTGACTCATACAAATATATAATAATGAATACTTGTCATAGATGTATTAAGTTATTAATGAATCAATAAGATGGTAAAGTTTGCTCAAAGACCATTTTGAGAAACGTGTTACTTATAGACATTTTGGGAGTGGTGAGGGGAGAATGTTAAAGACAAACTAGTTAATGTCCTACAGAACAAATAAATTGTAACCTTTGTAGTTACCATTTCTACCAAATAAAAATCTGGAAGTTAACATGTCATTCATAGTATTATCTGTACTCTAATCAAATAATAAAATAGCAAAGTCAAGAACAGGTAGATTCTCTTAGGGAATTAAATAGTCCTTGGGTGGGCCTTTTACACAATGGTTTCATTGAAAGGTCATACTGGTCTACCCCCCATTTCTAAGTTTTGGATAAATTCTTCTTTATTATACTAGTTTACTCTCTTACTTGCTATAAGTAAATCACATAATTTCTTGACCTCATTTTTCTTGCTGACTCTTAAAAGGAATTTAATATTTATTTTTCTCCCAGTGGGATTAATAAGCTAATGTGCAAAGGATCTTGAAAAGGTAAGGTCATAGCTACTAAGTATTAGTAATGCCCCACTCGATATTCTTCAAGAAACATTTACATGAGATTCTATTTTATCTTTTTTCTGACATTTCTCTTTCCTATCTGAATTTTAGATGTTGTTGTACATTCGGAGTCACTGTAGATATCTAACAAATGTCTGCTGAATGAATACCTAGTTTTTGTGGACATCACTCCTTGTTAATAAGTAATACATGATTTTTTTTTTATTATGGCCATTAATGCAAAGGGTTTCTGATGATTTTTTTTTATTATGGCCTACCATTGAATTTTTTTTTATGGCCTTTAATGTAAAGCCTTTCTTCCTTAAGTGAGTATGAAAGTTCTTCATTCCAACAGATCTAGATCTTCTTTGTAAACACATTAAGTTAGCCTGGAGGAGTATTTTCAATTTAGATGTCATATTTATCTTTGACAGTACCGTGGGGGTGTTTTTTTTTTTTTTTATTAATAGTTTGACAGTAGAGTGGGGGTGTTTTTTATTAATAGCCTTTTGATATATTTTATTAGCAAAAAATAAATAATAATTCATACACCTATCTTTTTCATTAGTCTTTTATAGCAACTAAAAGTGTCAACATTTTTTATGATCAAGCATCAGATTATTAATCTCTTCTTTTTGTCATCTATAAAATTAGAAGGTCTTATTTTATTATTTTTAAGAACCTTTCTAGTCTGTAATTATTGAAACATTGAAAAAATCTTTTAAATAATTTATTCACTTGAATTAAAAACAACTTAATGGGCCTTCGTAGTTGTAATTGTTCTTAATTCAAATACCATAATACTATCTTTATTTGGCATAAATTGTTTAATATCTTCAATATTGTTAGAGTTAGCATTGTATAGCAAAAAGAAAAAGTATTGAGCTAGGATTGGGTTTAAATTCTGGCTGTGCCTCTTGCAAGGTGTAAATGATCATAAATAATTAATTTTCAGGGATATGAATGAACCTCATAAAACTTAATATCTGACAGGCATAGACCTTATAAATCCCAAATGCCTGTATGTTTTATTCCTACAAAATGTTTATATTCTCCTACTGATAAAAAATAGGAATAGATACAACAAAAATCCATTTTATAACAATCATTTTATGGACATCCAGTATAATCGGAAAGGCAAAAACACGTTCTAGGTATAAGAAATCACACAGAAGTCAACCTCAGAGTGAATGTCTTAGCTTGTGCTGCTATAACTAAATACTATAGACTGGGTGGCTTAAAGAACAGACATGTATTTCTTATAGTTTTGGAAACTGAGAAATCTAAGATCAAGGTGCCAGCAGATTTGGTTCTTGGTAAATGTTTCCTTTCTGATTTGCAGATGGCCATCTTCTTAATGTGTCCTCATAGGCAGAAAGAGGAAGCTTCGGTCTCACCCTCTTCAGATAAGAGTACAGACCCCATCGTGGTGACCCTACTTTCTTGACCTCATCTAAACCTTATTACCTCCTCAAAGCCTCACTTTCTAGTACCAACGAATTAGGGTTTAGGACTTCAACATATGAATTTGGGGGTGGGACACAAACATTTAGTCCATAACAGTGGGTACTCAAATCAAGTCCTCTGAACTTGGAGAAAGGGTGGGAAAAGAGGCATGAGCATTCCTATGTAAGTCTCCTGTGATGTTTGTGAAAAGGACAACATTGTATACACTCAAAATTAGCAAGCTGCTGTAAGCAATTTTGATTTTCTTGGTGCAATTTCTGGGAATATGCATTTTTAATAATCATTCCAACTGATTCTGACTCAGGTAGTCTCTAGATTATACTACTACTAAACTGGATTAGGTGATTTGTGAGGTCATTTAAATATCTATAATACAGATTATAAAAGCCTAGTGATTCATTAGAATTCCCTCTGATTTTTCTATGTGCTAGTAAAGATTATCAAAGAAAAAAATGCTACCTGTGAGTTATCATGATAATTACCTAAGGAAGATTAATATATCATCTTTGAGATTATTTCTTTAAAACTTAACTGAAAGAAATAATTCATATTTATTTTTGTCCTTTGCTTGATATAATACATTTATTTTGCCCTGGGAAGATGAGATATTCAATGTTAATAAATCTTCCTTTCCATAGTTTCTCTTTTTCCATGTTTCTCTTTTTACTTATTTATATTTCCTCTGGACCAATGAAAATTCAGCTTTGCATAATTCCTACATAACCAATATCATTGGTAAGTATTCATGTACCCTTATACATACTAGCCTTTATTTTCCCTTTCATTGTTTATTCAATTTTATGAAGCAGTCTAGGCCACAGTGTACTTTGTTTAATTCAAATTGTCTCTAATTAGGGTATCAACTTCAATTGCTTTTTTCTAATGCCCTTGAGCTGTTCATTTCCATTAATGTTAAAATAAAGGGGGGAGCAATACAGAGGAAGAAGTCAGAGAATCTGACTTCTATTGTCTTGTACAGTACTTCTCAAAGAAACTTTTTTTGTTGTTTATGGTGTTTTCTATATTTGTAGTAATATATGTCCACCATTAATAATTTACATGACATATAAGCTGAACCAATAGAGCAGTATGTACTCAGCCATAGTCTTCCTTTTGCTCTGATATTTAATAGTACAAGAAATAAGGTTTCTTGGTATATTGGCCACCTCTATTATCTAGAGCTCTTGGCCAATTTCCAGGTCAAGCTCCATTAAATGAAGCTTCTGAGAAGTCCAAAGTTTAAGTATCCGGGAATTAAATTAAGGAGCTCTTTTCAAGTAGACATCAGCAAAGGTGATAATACTTCCACAACCATTAACAATTCATGAATTCTCAGCAAATGTTGATGAGTTTACTCAATCACTATGTTTAAAACAAATGGAGCTTAGATTCTGCTTGTTTTTCTTTTTCTACAATAAAACTTTAATTTGACTCTTTCTTTTTAATGAAAGATATTAAGGAGAATAGGGGGCTTTGGAATTGTACTAGGCTGGTTCATATTCTATCTTTGCTCCTTATTAATGGTTTTAGGGAGATTACATAAACTCTTTGAATTTCAGAGGATTTATTTCCTGACGAAGTAGAAAACTACAGCCTACCTCATAGAGGAATTGCAGGAATTGATATAGGAGCCAATGTAACATGCTTAGTAAAGTGTCTAGCATTGCCCTTAATAAATGGCAGTTATTATTTAGCCAAAGTCCAAATATTGATATAGGTAAATGTGTATACTTATCTTTCCTTACCCTCTCCTAATCCTTTTTATTGTTTTTCTCCAAATTACAATAGATGTGTCTTTATTTGCTCATTCTCTTACCCCGCCCCACCCCATGACTTCCATGCCCGTTCCTTAACCCAGGTGTCTGATGGAGACCAGTATTTCCCACCCTAGCCTTGCTCTTCCTGTTGGCGTGCTATTTTTTAGACTGTCCTGACTCTATTGTTTTCAAAATACAACTTATCTTTTACCTGAGTTTCATTCCTCTGTTTCTATATCTCATGTATTTTATAAGGACTGCATCAAACAATAGTGATAGATAATAGTGATACTGGCATTTCTACTTGTATTTGGGAAAAATATCTTTTATCTTAGGAATTATTCCACAGCAGAAATTATGATCACCATAGCCAGTCCAGAAAATTAGGTATTGGTGGACAGGGGAGCCTCACATGTGAATGAACCTTGTCAGGGAAGAAAAACTTTCTCTCTCTCTACTCTCTTAAGTTCAGTACTGGAGGACTGTGAATTAAACAAATGAATAACAGATTAACAGGAGAAAAAACACATGATTTTTATTAATACTTACATGCATGGGAGTTCATAGAAAATAAGTGAAACTCAACCAGAAGGGTTGACTTGAGGGCTTATATGCCATTTTAACAAAGGAAAGTTGATTGGGGCTTTGAGGGATAATAAACTAAGTGACTAGGAAATATATTATGTAACTAATGATAAGGGTTATTTTAGTGAGGTTTGTTTTATGCAAACTCATCTAGGTGGGTGTAGACTCCCCAATTTTATTGAAAAGAGTTGCTCTCTTTCAGGTAGGGGTTATGTGAAGGGAAGACACACCTTCATAAATAGAAATTTATGCCTGCTTTTAGGCACATAAGAAGAGGGCATCTGTTGATTGCCAATTGCCTTAAGCTCAAAATAACCCTTATGTCAAAGTGCATATATTGGGGTGGCATATCCTGATGTTTTCAACTTTATACAACACTATATAGACAGATGACTACCCAACACTTATTTATTCAGCTATCTCCACTTTCATGATATGCTCACCATAATGTCAAAAATACTGTCAGTATCAACTGTGTGTCTCCTTAAAAATGCAGGCTAATAAACTCTCTTTCCCACCTACCTCTAGAGATTCTGATCTGCGTTGTCAACAACCATCCCGCATGATTGTTATGCAATTTAAAATTTGAGAACTCCACCAGTGTATCTTAGGCAAATACATATAATGAAACAGCAATAATATTCTTATACATAACATTTACCAGGTTTTGAGTAAAGTCTGAGCAATGAGTTGTAAGTTATGTCTTGAAAGTAAATGGAATCCTTTCCCCTGATGTAAAAAAGATTGCTAGGCATCCTGCTTTTTATTTTGACCAAGCCTGCAAGTTGAGGTAAACAGAATCAAGGTGAGTTCTATTTTGAGAATATTAGCAACCCCTGGAGAGCTCCTAAAAATCCTGATGCTCAGGCCAAACTACAGAACAATCAAGTCAGGACCTTTTGAGGGTGGGAACCGAGTGTTTTTTAAAAGCTCCTCAAAGGATTATATAACATATAGCTATGTTTGAGAATCATCATACTAGATTCATGATTCTCAACCCTGGCACCATATTAAAATTACTTAGGGAGGTTTACAAAAGAGAGCTACTTGTAGATCCACTCCCAGAAATTCTTAGATAATTGTTCTGGTGTGCTATTTTTTGTACAATGGACAGCCAGGATTGAGAGCAAAGACACTAGAGCCACAATTCAAAGTAAGAATGAGGAAGGGTACTGAAGAGGAAAACTTACTTTCAGATTTGAAGCAAAGAAGAAAGGAAAGGGGAGGATCAAGTTTAGAGTTTCAGAGCAAAAAAGAGGCTAGTTTACATCAAATGATCTAGCAGAGGCACTGTAATATAAAAGTGAGTTAAAATTTTAAGCACCCTAATGCTGAAAGCACAGTCTAGGGGTAGGTTGTTTCTATTTGAAAGACTAAGTAACACTATAGGCTTTAAGAGGCAGCCATTATAACCACTATCAACACCAAGTATGTTCTGAATTAGCATAAGAAATGTTAGAAATTTTTCACTGGTGTTCAAACTATATGGTTGGCTAGAAGGACTGTATAGGTCCTCCTGCTCCTTCAAGAACAGGGTATTAGAATTTACCAGGATCAATGGTCTATACCCTTGATAGTCAAGGTGTGGTCTACACTAGCAGCAGCACCAGCAACAGGAGGGATTTTGTTAGACATGCAGGATCTCAGGCCCCACTCCAGACCTACTGAATCGTGTTTTTAATGAGATCTGCATTTGAACAAGATTTGTATGCACTTTAAAGTTTGGAATGCACTGAATGGCAACCTAGACCTAACATTTTGAACCAGTCCTGTATTCAACTGTAATTGTATAGTATTAAAGATCTTATATTACTCGTTAATCAATAAAGGATTAACTGGCTAATCATTAAATGGTTAACTGGTTAACCATTGATTTTGGTTGATTCTAATACGCTGTTCATGAAGGGGCAGGAGGACCTATACAGTCTTTCTAGCCAGCCACACATCTTGAAGACCAGTGAAAAATCTCTAACATTTCTTATACTGGTTCAAAATACACCTCATGTTGACAGTAATTAGAATAGCTACCTCTCTAAAACCTAGAGTATGGTGTTACTTAGTCTTTCAAATAGAACCACCTGCCTTAGACTGTGCATTCAGCATTATGGTGCTTGCAAAAATCAGATATTTTATGGGTGCTTTATTGAGTTATTTTATGTATTATCTCCTATAAGTATTTCTCAGGCAAAAGTAATTATGACGATGTATTGTTCTCTCTAAAGTAAAACGAAGTCTTCCTCATCCAATTATCTAAGCACTAAGAAGACTCAGAATTACTTTCAGAAGAAAATCTTGGTTTTGTCCAAAAATTGACCCTTGGCTCATCTCTGTTGGATGCAGTCTGGCCTCCTATTCAAACATGTGCTTTCCTGGTGGACTTAATTTTTATAAAAAGAAATACTTCTACTTTGACAATTAGTTGATTTTCAGAGCATATCAATCCATCCTTATTTAGGAAAATAGACTGTTCATTTCAAATTCCTACCAAAGAATATGTCCTAGATTGCTTATTGCTCACTTCTTATAATTCCAATAAGGGGAAAAAGTATTGGAAGAGTGATAGAAGTATTTCAATTACATTACTCCATTAGTATTAATCAAGCCTTTTTATGTTCTGTATTTTTGTGTTTTAATACCTGAGACCTTACCAACCCTGGAGGGAATGCTCCTCCCAGGGTGAGATAATCCCTAGCAATAATAATAAATACACCCTTGAGAGTACCTTTCAAATGCAAGTCACCCAATCCAAAGCCCACCCACACCCTCAAACATCTCCTTTATTGGGCTCTTGCAGAGCTCTCATAGTTAGGTCCACTGTTTCCCTGCCCCAATCACACCAGGAGCAGGTACCAAAAAACTAGAGACAGCCCTTACACCCAAGAGCCTGCTGAACTTATTCAAACTAGCCGATTCTAAGCCAGCTTACCCTACTTCACCTGTTTCTTCCCACAGAAAATACAACAGAGGTGCTTACCAAGTTTCTCTCCCATTCCCTCTGCCTCCTGATCTGCTCTGGTGTTTCCCTGTGTGGCCCAGCATGGCACGGTGTGCCCTCTTCTCTTGGGAAAATAAACCTGAATAATAATAAAACTTACATTTTAAAACATCTTTGGAGCAGACCAGACATTCAAAATTTAGCCAAGGCTCAAATCGAACTATTTGGATCTCTCAGTCACTTGCTTTTATTGAATAATCTTTTTCACTTATGCCATCCATCTTTAAAAGGATTTTAAAAGACACAAGAATACACAAACCATATTATTAGATAAAAGTAAAGTTGTTGCTAATGGCATAATCCACTCTTGTCATAAAATATGACTTTTATGAATTCATACAAAAGAAATATCATCTCAAAAATACTTTAAATCTCATATTTTACTTGGAACAACATATTGCTCAAATTTTAATATATATATTTTACCCAAATATTTACTACAAAATTTTTTCTTTAACGTAAACCCATAATTATTTTATTATAACTAATTACCCATCAGTGTATTCTTCTAAATAACATATGGGTTTTCTTCAGTGGTGAGTTGGAGCTTGGTCCTCCTGGCCTGCAAGAGCTGACTGTTACATTTGTAGGAATTGTATTTTGGAAGCTTGCAGCTGGTCATGGTGTGAGTAATCACACCATGAAAACTGGCAAATATTATAACCAAGGCTTCCCTATTTCCTGTGGAGAGTCAGTTAAACATTTATCAGTAAAACACTGGTTTTCTTACATTTGTTTTATAAACTAGTATACATCTAAATAAATAGAAAAGGTTTCAGCATTTTTGAAATTTCAGCCTAGTTTACAACAAATATTTTAAAATTTGACTAACATTTAATGAAACTAAATACAAAGTTTCAGACCAATGACTGAGCTGCTTAATTTTTTTTATTAGACCAATAATATGTATTATCAATTTGCTTTTTAAATGAATAAAGAAATTCAACCTGATTTCTTAGGCTAAAGTGAAATAAATAAAATGAACATATATTTGTCATTTATAGATGCTCAAGTTTAACTAGATATACAGCTCCTATTTGTCTGGTGAGAATGATAGAGAGAGAAGAGAGAGAAGGAATATGAATTTCAAAGTAGGGAAGGGTACAGCCTAGTGATATGGGAATTACAGAGTTTAACAGAAATTGGAGCCTTCTTTGGCTCAAATTCTGGGGATTAACTTCATGGCAGAAAACTTGATGGTATTTCATTCATCAGAGTAAAGTTAGGCTGGACCAGCTAAAAACACTTCTGGTCAGGCTGGAATGTGTCCCCACCTATTCCTGAAGTGGAGTCAGAATTAAAATGGCATCTGCATTCATGAGGAAATAGTTGTTTGACTTTTTGTTCTGCATTAGTAAAGTAAGAAGTAGGACCTGTAATTATGAATACCAAAGTCAAGGTTTAAAGAGTTTAAGCATTTATATACTTTTAAAGTACATGGCAATTAGATTTTATAACACAGCTAAGTAATAAAGTGCCTGAGGAAAAAAAAAAAAAAAGAAAGAAAGCAATTTCCATAACTTCTGAAATATTTGTAAAGCTAGAAATGTGAAACTTGGCAAAGTACACATGTGTGTATGAATTATCTTCTGAAAATTAATCTTGGCTTTGATCGTTCTCCAGGAATTATCATACATGTAAAATTGTTTTTCTTTATTATAGGTTCACCTTGTGGCAATGGAATCACACTTTTTTCTATTGTGGTAAAAAACACATAACATTTCTTATCAACTTTTTTAGGCGTACAGTACAGTAGTATTAACCGTGCACATTGTCGTGCATTGTTGTGCAAAAGATCTCTGAAACTTTTTCATCTTGCAAAACTGAAACTCTATATTTATTGAACACGATCCTTTCCCCTCTCCCCCTAGCCCTTGGCAATTACCATTCTACTTTCTGAACAATATTCCATTTTGTATATATACCACATTTTATTTATTCCTTCTTCTATTGATGAACATTTAGGTTGATTCCACAACCTGGGCACTGTAAATAGTGCTGCAATGAACATGAGTGTACAAATATCTCTTCAATATCTTATTTTCAGCTTTTCTGGGTAAATTCCCAGAAGTGGGATGACTGATATGTATAATAATTCTATTTAAAAATTTTTTGAAGAAAATACTGTTTTTTCATAGCAGCTGTACCATTTACATTCTCATCAACAGTGCACAAAGATTTCAATTTCTCCACATCCTCACTTACACTTATTTTATTTAGTTATTTTTTTAAATCATGGCTATTTAATAGATGTGAGGTGATACCTCATTGTGGTTTTGATTTGCATTTATTGATGATTAGTGATTTCGAGTGTATTTTCATATACTTGTTGGCCATTTGTATATCTTTGTTGGAGAAATGTCTGTTCAAGTCCCATTTTATTTTTAAATTGAATTGTTTTTTGTTGTTGTTGTTGTTGAGTTGTAGGAGTTCTTTATATATTCTGACTATTAATACTTTGCAAGTATTTTCTCTTATTCTATAGGTTGCCTTTTCACTCTGTTGTTTCCTTTACTTCACAGAAAATTTTAAATTAATGTAGTCCTATTTGTCTGTTTTTGCTTTTTGTTGCCCATGCTTTTAGTGTTATATTAAAAATTTATGATCAGATTCAATGTCATGAAGCTTTTACCATATGTTTTCTTCTAGGGAGTTAATAGATTCAGGTCTCACTCACATTTAGGTTTTTAATCCACTGTGAGTTCATTTTTATATATAGTTTAATGGAATTGTCCAATTTCATTCTTTTAAAGCTTTATATTCTGTTTTCCCAGAATCATTGTTGAAGAGACTATCCTTTCCGCATTGTATAGCCTTGGCACCTTTGTTAAAGATTATTTGTTCTTATGTGAAATAATTTATTTCTGGGTTTTCTATTCTGTTCCATTGGTCTATATATCTTTTTGCCAGTGTCATACTATTTTGATTACTGCAGCTTTGTAATATGTTTTGAAATCAGGACATGTGAAACCTACAGCTTTGTTGTATATTTGCAAGATGAAATCACAATTTTAACAATGAAAATTGACTATGAGATAATCACACTTTACCAATGAAAATTGAATTTGAGACGATACTATGTGTTAGCTTCCCATACATTTTAACCTAGTGTGCTAGGAACAACTTTCTATTGTATAATAAAGCTGTATAGTATTACTTACTACATTGTAAACGGTGATTGTTTTTATTTGGTTGTAAAATATTTCTTATATAATAAATGCTTGAACGCTGTTAAGTTATGACAATAAGGTATGATTAAATTGCAATACTACAAACACAAATTATGCATCAAAATATGTGCTGTCCCCTTCCAAAAATATGCTTTTTCAAACAACACTAAAAACTATCCTTCATAATTCCTCTTTTGTTACGAACTGGCTTCTGATCCAGTCAGTAAGCACTTAATAAAACTAGATTCACTACTTCATTTCTCATATCATATATGACTTTAGATTGTTTATAAATGTCAAGTTCTACTTCAAAGAATGAAGATGTTCATTACTGAGAGTAGACTTGAAAGACTACTTTGAGATAAGAGTTATTTGGATTCAAATTTTGGACATATTTGTTTAAAAAGCACTACCATTGCCTGATATATTTATTTATGTGTAGAAAAATGTTTTGACTTATTGGGAGGCATTTCAGAAAATAAATAAAACAACAACAAACAAAACCAGTTGTTTAGAGTTTATTTGCCCATGAATACCTCACATATTCCCTTCTAATTTTTTAAGTATATCAGATTAGGCAAGGAATTATTTCTATACATATTCATTTGTCTTCACTGCATTCAAAAAAGAATTTTAAGCAACATAGAGTTAACCTCAATCCATGTCACAGAGATTCTGCAAACTTCAGTACAAAGTGAAATTACTGATCTAATGTTTTGATACTTAGATGAAATACATTTTTTATTTCTAATTTTGTTTCCTACCATGTGCAAATTCTCATATAACTATAAAAATCTGAATTATTCCACTTAATTTTTGCTCAGTAATTCTTAAGCTGTAATATGAATTATCCCTAACCTATATATCTAGTACTTTAAGAAAACCATTCAATGATAGTCAATAAAGTTAACTTTATTTAAAATATGGAGTAATACTAGACCTATGCATTTGGTTATGGGGCTGTGGACTTCATTATATCCAAAAGATTTTTTTACAACTTTATTGAGATATAATTCATATACTGTACAACTGACCCATTAAAGTGTACAATTCAATATATTTTAGCGTATTTACAGTTTTGCAACCAACACCACAAATTCTAGAACATTTTTATATTACTTAAAAGTAACTCCGTACCCATTAGCAGTTACTCCCCAGCATTAAGCTCCCTAGTCCAATCTTAAGCAACCAATAATCTCTATAAATTTGCTTATTCTAGGCATTTTGTGTAAACGAAATCATATAATAGATGGCCTTTTGTGATTGACTTCTTTCATTTAGCGTAATGTTTTCCAGATTCAGACATGTGGTAGTATGTATCAGTACTTCATTTCTTTTTATTGCCAACAATACTCCATTGTATAACTATATTACAATTTATTTACCCATTCATCATTTGATGGACATATGTGTTGCTTTCCCTTTTTAGACTATTATTAATAAAGCTGCTATGAACATTCCTATGTATAGCCCAAAGACTGTCAATTTAAATTTTTGTACATAAGAACAAATTTATAGAGGCCCTGATGTTTCAATAAAAAACTACATATTGTTTAAATCATATTCTTTCAGGTATCTGATTCTAGCTTTTCTTTGTCTTTGAACTATTTTACAACTCTTTAAAGCTGATGATAATGCAAAGTAATTCTTGTTTATGGTCCTATAAATTCTGTCAGGTGGAAGTTCAGTTGCCTTTGCTCTCTCACTGGAGAAGAGATTATTTTTGCTCCATTTACACATTAATTTCAATATTTACAATCTATACGTGTATGCGTTTTTAAATAATGTCCCTTGAACTGGTTGTAATATCTTATCAGTTTCCTCATTAATGAATTAAACAAAATTAATGAATCAATAAAATTTTAGATCTGTATTGGAGTCATGATGTTACCTTTTTTGAAATGATCTTTTAAAAATATGATCAATATTTGGCTGCCTCCAAAACTTCTCCATTTTCTGGTGGAATTAGAATTTCAGTGGCTCTGAAAAGCATCTGCCAGCTGGTCAAGAGATTTCTGAAATCTCAACAAAAGCAGCTAACATATCACTGTATTCTCAAATTTAAACATATTCTGTCTAAGAGACTAAACTTTTTCTGGATCATTTTGAAGTTAGAAGAAAATTGAGCTGAGAGACCCAAGAAGGGTTCTCAATTCTTGGAAATGTGAGTACCCCATTTATGTTTTTCTAGCTTACTTGTATTAATGTAGAGAGTCAATAAGATAGTAACTATAAAGCAAATGGCTGTAGCTATTATCTTAACCAGAAATCCAGGAGACATCCACAACTAAAACCACAGCAGGGAAGATAGGGCTAGCATGGTCTCCAATACCTCCTTTTGTGGTCCCAGGAGCTTCCTCACATACATGACATTCTTACCCCACAGAATTCAACAAATAATGACTCAGGAGTGAGAACTTTAGATATATACCAGACATTAACAACTTACGAGATTCTAGTGCACTATGTCATCTAGGTAGTGCTTCCTAAACATCCATCTGCAGTCCAACCGCACAACAGAATCACCTTTGGAAGATTTTGAAGTTTACTAGATTCCACTCAGAGGTTTTTATTCAGGAAGGTTGGCATAGGGCCCAGGAATATGAATTTGGTCAAGCTCCCTAGGTGATTCTGATTTTCACAAAAGGTTTAGAACCAGTGGACACGATACTTCTAACAAAGAGAAATATTTTCTAAATTTTGTAATATAATTTATGTTTTCTTATATTCCTTTGCAAGCATCACTTACAAAGACAAAGATAACTTTCACCTTTCATGCCTAACACTATGCCAGGAATTAGTCCCAGATAATCAAACTTTCTATGAGCAAAGAATATTATGATGAAGTTTTATTATTTTATTTAATAAAAATTTTGCTGGTCATGTAATTGGTTTCTTGTGAACCTAATTAATATACAAGGCGGTTTACTTTTTAAACAATATCTAAATCCTACCAGGAACTATTCAAAATCAATTGCGTATTTGATTTTTACTTAGTAAGCATACAAAATCGTAACTTATTAGAAACAGTTTGTTCTTTTTATTGATTTCTTGGTCATTTCTGAATTGTTTGTTCCTTATGTTTCTTAGGTTTTACATACTCAAAAATATGGTTAGAATCTTGTAGAGAAGTCTTATCTTCCACAGTTGAAGACAATTGCATTTAAAGCAGAATGAAAGTCATCATAGTATGCAATTACTTTGGAATTTGAAAATCCCACAGAAATGATCAGAACAGTTTTAATGAGGTGATGATGATCTACAAATATTTTGGAAACTGTATCTATACGTAAAGATGTACATTTCTGGGTCAGCAGTCATCCAAGAGTATCTCAGTGTCAACTTTAAGCTTAGTGTTAGATTTTTAAAGGTGCATTTGCTTTTCTGAAAATAAAACTACATCACATAATAAATGACTATTTATTTATGCATCTAAATGCTTCATTTAGCCTTATCCCAGCTAGCCTTTGGGTGAGTATGTGGTAGTTTATCATTTGATCGTATGTTGCTGGCCTTGCTTAATTTTTGAGGCCCTTGAGATGAGCTGAACTCATGAATCTGCAAAATGTGTATACTTTGCACAAATTATATTATAACACATCATGCTCAAATAGATGTAATTTTTTTATAAGAAAATTATTCGGGCTTCACAAAATAATGTCAGACTAGCACATTATATTCTAGAAGAGCAAATTTTTTTAAAAAAATTCAGTTTTCTTCCCTTTAAGCTACAATGGGTCAAATTTACATTCCGAGCAAAGATGATATCTTGTTTTTGTTTTAGAGACTATATTATTTAACTAATTAAAATCTAAAATTTTAATTAATATCAGCTCAATTTCATTTCACATTGAGGTATTTCTATTCTCTATACCATAAAATATGAATTTCAGTTCCTTTGAGGACCCAGCTAGGTATTAAACTGTTTTCTACTATTCACTGTGCTGTTTCTGTTTATTCACAAAATAAAAAAGATGTTTAGATTATTATTTATATGGAAAGTTTAATATGGAAAATAAATAGCACCTTGGTTTTTTTGTTTGTTTGTTGTCTTTTTGTTTGTTTGTTTTTTGTTTTGCATAGACACACACCATCATGGTGCTCATCATTTTTTTTAAAAAGGAACTTGGTATAAGGGAACAAACACTTGTCTTGCAGGCCAAAAATTATTATTGTAGAATTTAATAGTGTTTTGTTCAATTAAACAAAAATCAAGAGCAGGATTAAGACACAAGATTCATAGACTAACTGGTCTTTTTATTTTAACATATAAATATATTTTTAGAAAACTAAAATCTTAAAATTTCAGTTGGAAAGTTTTTTCTTCTAACAACAATACAAAAAAGCCCAGGAAGTGTGTGAACCACCAATACATTTAGAATCTAATCAAAGATATTAGTTGAGTGAAGAACTTTGTAGTTGCTTAATCAAGAATTAACTAAGTCCATCAACATTTCCAAATACAATCACAGCGCTGGGTGACAAGAACTAGGGCAAGACCAAGAGGGTTGGTTGCTCAAGATCTGTCCACTGATTCAAGTAAGTACTTGTTCATTATTCATCCAATTCAAAGATTTAATGTTGTATAAACATGCAAGGCATTATGATGTATTTTCAAACTTTATCTGAAACTATGAGTTAAAATAGTGATAATTAATAAGAGCCTATGCTGGACATCAGGATTATGGCTAAAAACCTAAGGAAAAGGTTCAACAACTTCAGAGAAAATTTTTTATTATTTCTAAAAGCAGATGATCACACTTACAAATTAAATACTAGAATTTTCTTAAAACGAAGTTATAATTTGAATTTTGTATGAAGTGGGACTATAATGGACCTTCTTAAGGAGGTTTGTTACTAGAACTAGACTAGAAATGAAAATAAAACTACAGAAATCTATTTAATTGTAGGCAAACAGGGGAATATATTTATTTACTTTAATAATTAATTCACTAAGGCTAATTCCATGGAATAGGGAAGCCATTGAGATACCTTTGTTATTCTTTGATTCTATCCTCCATAATTTCACAACTAAGAGTGTTTTGAACAACTATTTCCCTCACCAGTTGCATGCAAAGCAGAGCTATTCTATCATATAGCTCAAGAACTAGGTTTAGAATCTCTAGAGTAAAAGAGTACTGAAAATGAACTACAGTAAAATGTTTTCAATTTGAATCACAATTTGACACTTTGCTAACTATTCTCTCAGTGAAAGATCACCGCACCTCTTCCATTTGTTTCGATGTTGAAATAATAAGTTATTCTGAAGCAGAGTAGACAACGTGCCAATCCAAAGGACGTCAGAGTTCAGATGCACACTGTGGGTGGAGGACTGGCAGACAGTCTCACTACTAGAATCCTTCTGCCAGAGAGGCTACTCTGCTGAAAGTACACTGGGCTTCTGAAGAAGCAGATAAATACCTCGCACTTGTTTTTAAATATGCAATTTGTAAATAAAACTGAAAACCAAAAAGAATGGTTATAACAGCTATTGTTTCAACCTTAGAAGCAGTAACAGTAATGAAAATATCATACCAGTAAAACTCTAGGTTTTCTGTATTTTGTGTGGGAAACGAACTACGGTAAAAATAAGGAAAAAAAAGAAGATGTGTAACTTTGGTCTAAACACACTGTGTAAATCTACTGTGGTTTATTTGTAAAGCTAAGCTGTTAATAATAACTTAAAAATGACTTTCGAGAGTTCCAAGAAGTTATTACTTCTAGCAGCAAATAAAAGTAAATATCCAAACCAAACCTATAATGAGCCTGCTTTTAGGCTGAAAAGCCAAGATACTGGATATGTTGTAGAATGAGAAATGGACCAAGATTATGTTATAAATTTTCAGTGGCGTGCCCAAGCCATGAATGTAGGTGGAAAGTCATGCTGAATCATTCTCCATTTATTTGTGTAGAAATGATACCTTCCAGAATACAAAATTCATTTATTGATTTCGGCTTAATTTTATAGCTAGCATCACAAAATCAGACTGCTCTGAGAGCAACGAAGCCCTCTGATATTTACAAATGTAAAATAAGCAGTTGCAATGAAACTTTTGGTAAAGTGTCTTATTACTATCAACATGTTTTTTATATTAATATTGGTAAGCATAGGTAAATCTTCTTTTATACTAAAGTTATGTGTAAAATTACCTATCAGAACTACTCTTCCATTACTTTGCCTACTCCATAAATTATTCTAGATAAACTTAAAGGTTTGTCCTTTAAGTTTTGTCCTAGTCTTTTCTCTCCCTTTATGAACTTCTATTAACACACAATCAGCCAGGTGCCTTCCTACTATAAATTTAGGAGCGATAGGCAGTCTTGAGGCTAAGGTTGGTCAATTTCCTTACTCTTAAAATTTCATTCAGGCTCTATTTAAGCTTAGTTTCACAACTGTACCAAATATTTCACTAACATACATGAAAATTTTAATTTTTTGTATAGTTCCACAGAATACCCATCATGAAAACCTCAAAAATAAATTGAGAAATCCCCTAAAACAGAGTAGGATACATTTTGTGTATTTCATTTATCAACTAATTTTATGATCCATTCTTACTGTCATATTATTGATTACAAAGGAAATTAGAATAATAGGCTACAATAGTCTATATAATTTATGAAAGAAATCATGTATAAAAATCGACCCCCTCCCCCAAGTACATTGCATTTTGGATACATTGCACGTCAGTCCTAAACTTCACCTTTCACACCTTTCCTTTCCCAACTAGAACATGCAAAACTTATGATCTATCAAACTAAGTTTTAACCTTTACAAAGTCACTATATCTGTCCTAATATATAGAAATGCAGATGTTGTCTAGGACAGCACTTTCCAATAGAAATTTCTGTGATGGAAATGTTCTGTATCTACACTGTCCAATAGGGTAGCCAGAAGCCACATGTAGCTAATGAGTCCTTCAAATGTGGCTAATGGGACTAAGGAACTGAGTTTTTTCATTCTATTTAATTTTAATTAATTTAAATAGCCACATGTATTGGATTAGTACTTGCCTAGGAGAGCCTTTAAGCATTTAGATGTGTTAGAAGTGGAAAGTAGATTATGGGCAATCCAGGAATCTTAAATTATCAGCATTACATTTTAAAAAATGTCATTGATTTCTTCAGTATGACTTTTTCCAGAAGATTCACATTTCAAAAAAAATGAAATGCAAACCAACCAAATTCTTCGGGCTGCTTTTTTGTATGAGTCACCTTTTTGCAAAGAGGTGTAAGACTGATTTTATTGCCAGCTCTGCCCCCTCTTCTACAGACAGAACTCAGTGATTAGATTCCTCCATTTATTTAGGTTATTCTCCTAAAAAACATGGTTTCCATACTACAAATAAATGACAGGAACTTTTCCACTAAATTATCCCAGACAGCACAAATGTTCTTTCCAAAAGTGGAGCCTGGAACTACAGCCCCCTCACATTGCCTGTTACATCTGTTTATGCTTATAGAAGTGACATCTACTTTGTAGACAGAGAATGCCAATTTTTTGGGAAAGCACCCAGAATTTGGTGAGACTTGAAAAGAAAAAAATTCACTGTTCAAAATAAAGGATACCATAGAATTGAGTAGCTACAAAGAAAGCTCTTTTGAAATTAAGCGAGGAAAGATTTTGCTCCCAGAGTACAGATTCTTTGTATAGATCTGCCGGAGTTTCTATCAAGCCATAATCATTTTATGAGCTGATAAAGCTGTGGGTAAGTTACAAAACCTAAACCTCAGTTTTCCTATCTGTAAAATGCAGATAATGATAGCTCTGTTGGAAAAACCTGTGTAAGACTTTGAAATGGGCAAAAGATTACTGGGAGCCCTTTCAATGGAATGCTGGATGTTATCTGCAGGACTGTGGAGCTCTGTGGTTTTTCAGTAGTCCTCACCTTTGACTGCCTTTTACTAGGTTATTTCACTGAGTTATAAGCTGTAGAAATTTATGGTAATGTAAATGGTTCTAATTTCCAGAAATGTAAAATTATTTTGTTCCTTTGAGACAAAATTGATTACTACCTGTAGAAGATAATTTAAAACATTATATTTTAGTGCCTTATACAATATTAACCAGTTTTGCCTCTTTCCTGATTGTTCATAAAAGTCTGTTCTTCACAATCTCATTTAAATGTGTTGCAGTATCTTGCTGGTTCCCTAATTAATGAGTCAAATAACATATTTGACACATCTTTATTTCATATTTCTATGAGTCATGTTTTTACCTTCTTGAAAAATTATCCTTCAAGAGTTTCCACTCATAGAGTTTTCAGGAGCATTGGTTTAAAGGTCTACATTGAGGGTCATGATCAAGTTTATATTTTGCAGTAAGGCTGTAAAACTTCTAGTGTTGGGGGGGCGGGGGTGGTAGAAAGGATGTGGGTACTGAGCATTTATTAAAGAGTGAGGGTCTGAAAAACATCTGCCAAGAGTGTCAGACGACCTCCTCATCCCTTTCCTTTTAGCAGTGGAGCATTAAGGTCAAAGTGGGTGTTAGGTGGAGGTCACACGGGATCTGGGCCTAGGTGGAGGCCTTCCAGGCCTGGTGAATGGCTTGGGGGTTTAGATGCCCTGGGGTCATGGAATTAACTGCACACTTTGTGGGGCTCCAGCAGTGGGGCAGCCCAAGACCCCAGTTCCCGCCGAACCAACACCCAAGCAGAAAGGCAGTCAGGCCCCCAAACGGCAGGCTTGCCCCAGGCCCGAGAGGCCCCTTGCCCGCTGCCGAGGGGGTGGGGCGGCCTTGCCTCGGGCCGGTGCTTTTTGCCCTCGGTTGGCCGCCAGAGGCTCCCTCTCTCTCCCTCTCCTGGGATTTTGCTGCCGGGCTCTCTCTCTCTGCGGCCCTAGAGTTAATCCCATCAGCCGAGGTGAGGCACCTGTTACCCCAGGCCTTCCTCACCCCCGCGGCCTCTTCCCTATTACACCCCGGCTCCCTAGCCGGCCAAACGGCCCGGCGCGGGTGACCGCACGTGGGCGAAGCCCGTTCCCGGCCGGGACCCGCGCCCCAGGCCGGCCCGAGTGTGCGAGCGCGTCGGGGCCCGGCCGCCGCCCGCCGACCATGGCGTTGGGCAGCGCCGCGCGCCTCCCGGGGCCGCCCGCGTCGGGCAGGGCGCGCGTGGGGGCCGCCGCAGCCGCCCTGCGCGCTGCGCCGTGAGCAGCGGGTGGAGGGCACCGAGCGGCGCCGAGCCGAGCCGCGGCCACCGGGGGGCGGGGGCGCCTCGGAGGAGGGGGTGGGAGCCGCGGCCGCCCGACCCTCCCGCCGCCGGCGGCTCCCGCTCGGGTAAGGGGGAGGCTGTGCGCGGGGCGAGGAGTTGGGGAGGGTGGAGATGGAGAGGGAGAAAATCGGGATGTACAAAGGCTGAGTTGCAGGCTGGGGGTGGGGGTGGGTTGTGGTTGGGAGCGATAGGTTGAGGATCGGAGGCATTATCAGTGAGATCTATTGTTTCCTGGCACATTGGGAGGAAAAACAAAGGGATTTATGATCATTACCCCGTAATTTTTTTTTTTTTTTTGCTTTTTTTTTTTTTTTAATGTGGCCAGGGAGCTCGGTTCTCCCCGTGCCACACTGGGATCCGCCTGGCAGCCGCCGGGAGCCGCAGCCAATGTGTTAGGACTTCAGGTGCTTCTTGGCACAAAGCTTGACTGCGACCTCCTACCGTAGCGCTTGGCGTCACCTGCTCTCCCGGCCCTGCCCCGGGGCCGAGGGATTGCGTCCCGAACCAGGCTTGGGAATCGGCCGCCTCTCAAGTTGGTGTTATTTATGTTTGTCTTTTGTGAGGGCAGGTTTTGAATCCCCGGCGGCCCCATCTCCCCCGCCCCCGCCCCCTTGGGTTCGAATTGGCGGGGGAGGGAGTGGGGGAAAGGGGGGAGGGGAGGGTGTGCAAGGCTTAAGCAAATGTCAGGGTAGAAGGAGATTGCCGATGCTTTACAAAAAAACAGTCACCACACTCTAAAGCCTTTCGTGTTTGCATGGGCCATGCATGCGTGCTGAGCCAGGATCCGAGTTCGGAGACGATTTAAGTGAAAGTGTGTGCTTCCTCAGCTGATTGTGCTTAAGGGTGATGTGGCTCGGCCTAATATTAAAAAGGAAAACCAAAACCAAAACAAAATAAAAAAAAATCTTTAAAAGTACATTGTCTGCTCCTCAGAAGATCTTGACGTATTTAATTGCTGGCCTATTGATATAAACTCCAACTGTGGGCTGGAGGAGAACAGCAAGCCAGCATTGGCGTTGCATTTTGAGCTTGTATTAAGTTAGAGGCAAGTAAGAATAAAAAAATCAGGGCTATGATAAGAAGTTTCACGGTCATTTGCTTTGTGATCATCAGTCTCATGAATTTATTCCCTTGATCTTCTACATCCCACGCTACAATTAATAATATCTACCCTTGTTATACTTACAAATATTTAATATAACTGGAGTTGGAGTGAAACTTATTGCCATTTAGGAACTTTTTTCGGCTTGTCTTGGTCGGAAATAGCACTAATGTTGCTTTGGGGATGCTGTATATGAGAGTATTGGACCAGAAAGAGGGAAATAAACCTCTATAGGCTTGTTTTGGAGTTTGTGAACATAGATTCCAAACTTTTAATTGCACTTATACAGAAAGAATGAGTTCTACCTGAAGTGTTTTGTTTTTTTTTTTTTTTTCTGGACAGTTTGATGATATCTTAAAGTTGTATGAACTGCTGATTTCTTTTAAGGTCATTTAGAAAAGCAACCAAAACTTGGTCTAAAGTATTGCTTTCAAGTGTACTTATTGTGTAACTAGTATGTGTGTAAGTGTAATTTTGGTGAGATCTCCAAATTGTGTTAGAAACATTTGTGTTACCAAAGACCAGAGTTATAACTGTTAAATTCTTGGCTTTTAAATTCCTCTTTCAATAAGTATTTTCCACTGTTTTGAGTCACTTTGAAAGGAAAAGTGTGTATTAGTTGACTAAATCTAAATTCAAATAAGTAAATGAATTCAGAAATTCATTCTTTTCTATTACAGATGAACCTCTAGTCTTGCTTTGAAAAAGCCATTTTATGTAACTCTTGACTGAATAATTTCCTAATACACCTGTTGGGAGGATCACTGACACAGTATGCCATTTGAGAGATACTTTTTCTTGACCAAATACTGGTGATTAGAGAAGAGAGGTATTTTTTTTTTATTTGTTTTTTTGTTGTTGTTTTTTTTTTTCCTCATCATTATGAACATTGGCTTTTCACCCTGAAGTAAAAATGTTGAAAACCGAGTCTTCTGGTGAACGGACCACTCTCAGAAGTGCCTCTCCTCACAGGAATGCATATAGAACTGAGTTTCAGGCACTGAAAAGTACCTTTGACAAACCCAAGTCAGATGGGGAACAAAAAACAAAAGAAGGTGAGGGCTCCCAGCAGAGCAGGGGGAGGAAATATGGCTCCAATGTCAACAGAATTAAAAATCTGTTTATGCAAATGGGTATGGAACCCAATGAGAATGCTGCAGTCATTGCCAAAACAAGGGGGAAAGGTAGACCTTCATCTCCTCAGAGAAGAATGAAGCCCAAAGAATTTCTGGAGAAAACAGATGGCTCAGTTGTGAAGTTGGAGTCCTCTGTTTCAGAAAGAATAAGCAGATTTGACACAATGTACGATGGCCCTTCGTATTCTAAGTTCACAGAAACTCGGAAGTTGTTTGAGAGAAGTGTGCGTGAATCAGGACAAAACAACCGTTATTCCCCAAAGAAAGAGAAAGCTGGAGGGAGTGAACCTCAGGATGAATGGGGTGGTTCGAAGTCCAATAGAGGCAGTACTGATTCTTTGGATAGCCTTAGCTCCCGGACAGAGGCTGTCTCCCCAACTGTGAGTCAACTGAGTGCAGTATTTGAGAACACTGATTCCCCCAGTGCCATCCTTTCTGAGAAGGCTGAAAACAACGAATACTCAGTGACTGGGCATTATCCCCTGAATTTACCATCTGTAACTGTTACAAATCTTGACACCTTTGGTCACCTTAAGGATTCTAATTCTTGGTCTCCTCCAAGCAAACACAGTGATGATTCAGAGGATGCTCAGAAGAGTATTACAACTCCAGTACCAGAAGTGGCTTCGAAAAGTACCTCTCTAGCTTTGATGCCTAGTGAAGAGATACAGCAGAGCAAGGAAGCAGAGGACTCCACATCTAACCAAGAGACTCCTAACAGAATCGACAAAGACATTCTTGAAGAACTTTGTGCAGAGGATAAGGCAATGCCAAAGTCTGACATCCTTTCACCACGAAATGAACCTTTAGAAGATGCCAAAGCTAATTTGGTTGGGAATGAGGCAGCAATGCAACAGAAGAAAGAACTTGCAGGTGGTGATTTTACCTCTCCTGATGCTTCTGGATCCAGTTGTGGGAAAGAAGTACCTGAAGATTCAAATAATTTTGAGAGTTCCCATGTTTATATGCACAGTGACTATAATGTATATCGGGTGAGATCCAGGTATAATTCAGACTGGGGAGAGACAGGCACCGACCAGGATGAGCAGGAAGATAGTGATGAGAACAGCTACTATCAGCCTGACATGGAATACTCGGAAATTGTTGGATTGCCAGAAGAAGAAGATGTCCCAGTAAATAGGAAAATTAAGTTTAGTAGTGCTCCTATTAAGGTAAGTATGTTTTCTCAGTTTGTTTTTGAAGTTTTCTCTAAGTTTTCTTAGTAATTGGGCCTAACTGTATGCAGAGTAGATTTTGACAACTGTAAGGAATTCAAAGTTGTTGCTATATACATGTTATCAGGTGATTTTACAAGTTTAGAGTTTGAGAGAGATACACCATATTTTCTAATGTGCTTTATAGTTGCATAAACCTGTATTGAGTAATAGTAAAGTTGAAGAAGTTTGGGGATTGTGAGATACATTCCAATGGACTAGAGTGAATGATATGAGCACTGAAAACCAGAAGTGTTAGTTCAAAATAGAATGACTTCTTTAACTAGTTTTACCTAAGAGTATCCAAAATAATAACATTTTCTGAATCTAAACACTAGGATATAAGGTATAATGTACAATGGGAGAGTTATGGTAACCTTGAAATAATACTCTTTATTTCCTTAAAAAATCTTGAGTTATCACTTTCGTGTAAGTGGATTGTGAGGAATGTTGGAACTTTTTTTTTGTACTGTTACTTGATAATGAAAGTTTGATTCATGGAAATATATTAGTGGACTTAAATACTTAATTGGAAAATTATGACTGTAAATAGTTTTGAGTTCAGAATTCGATCTGTAGCTTTAAAATGAAATTTTCCAAAAGGAAGTTAAATTGATTTGCCATTCATAGATTTATTTTTACCTCTTAGAGTCTGGATAAATGCCAACTGAATTCAGATGCTCTGTTCTAACGACTTCACTTAGTTAACATTTGGTGTAGAAGAATAGCACAAAGTACATCAGCAGCGGGTGGTGAAACATTATTAGCTGGTAATGGCAGTAGGGGTAGGAGGTGATTGGTCGAGTATCAGAATCTCCTGGAGTGCTTTTTCAAAATGCACTTGCCCACCAGCTCTGTCCTAAGATTCTGGCTTGCTCTGTTAAGGGAACCTGGAGGGTTGCAGTGGCAGAATTGTGTAGCTAACACACTGTGTATATAATATATATGTAGATCTATTTGGAATTTGATATGGTATCTTAAAATTTTCTCCTTAGAATCTAAGATCACTGTCTATTGTCATTTTCATCTTATGACACTCCCATATAAGGCTGTAGGAGATGTAGTTTACATAGCAAAGAGAAATCTGACCTTGCTTTAATCATAAAATACTATTTTGGAATAAAGTAATCACCAATGAAATTCTTTACAGGTGTTAGCCGGCAAACTTTCATTAGTGGAAGGCAGAAGTTCTGATTCAGAATGGGCCATGTCAAGTTCAACTGTGTTTAAAATAACTAGAGATGTGACTCTAGTTTCTGAGGAAGCTAAGTTTCTTTGCATCTTCCTTTGTTATTCTCTCTCCTGCCCCCCAATTCCAGGCTCTCTCTTTAGTGAGCTCCTAAAATTGATTGTTCATGTCCCCTTTGCAAGTGCTCCCCTTTGAACATCATCTTTCTTCCCCTTAGGAAGAAAGCAGTTAGATTAAATTGTTTCACATCAAGCAAGGCAAGAATAACTGAAATGAACTCTTCAAGGAGTTTGTTAAAACCAGTGACTGACTTCCTAATGGGGGATGGCAGCTTATGAAAATTTATCAAGTAGGATGCTACCCACTTAGCCAAATGGGGTACTAGCTTTTATTTGGGTCCTGTGCCACCCAAAATATAATTGCATAGTTAATAGTTTTAATGAATTTTAAAGGATTTGTCATTGAAATATGGCTGTTCATGTGTGATCAGACCAGATTTTTGGGTGTGATATTTTGAAATTCAAGTTATTTTATTCTACTATTGCTTATAACAATTAGTGTTTTGCTGTTTAATGTTCATGTAATAAAGATACTGTGTATTTCATATAACTAAGAATGACATCGATTACATACATTTTAGTTTAACACATTTAATCAAGAACATAGATCAAGCAAAAGATTGTGAAACAGAGAGATAATGCCCCGAGGCGTTTTAGTGGGCAGTTAATAGTACTAGTTGGAGTGGATTAAGTTTGCAAACAGAAGATTCATTCTTTGCCTTTTGTGATGAATAAGACAATTACTTTCTTGTTGTTCCCATTGTTTAACATGTAAGTGGATTCACTTGGAAGTTTTGAGAGCTACTTTTCTACTGGGTGGTGGTGGTGATTGTAGTGTTTAATCTCCAATTAAGATTTTTGCCTCAGAGTCGTAATACTTTACTAAATTCAGTAAGTATTCATTGAAGGCTTATCATGTGTCTGTTCTCATGCTGTTAGCTGCGGGAAACAAAAATTTATAAGGTTACCTCTTTCTTCTGTGAGCTTGTAGAGTCAGTTCTTAAACACATGGTATTTAAAACCTATGTAACACAGTGTGAAAACTTGTGCTGAAATGTCTAATGTCCTATGAATACATTAACAGCCCTTGGCTGTCCTAGATGCATGGAGTAAATAGGAGCCAGTAGATCATTCGGAAGGGAATACACTCAACCATTCCATATATGTTTCTCTATTCTTTTTATACAGCTTTATTTGTGGAATGTGAAGTTATGATTTCCAACTGAAAACTTTTTCTTTGAAATTTAAACACACTCCCTCTTTCAGAAGCAGTAGGGAACATATTCCTTACAGAAATGATCTTTAGAACTTTTACACACTTTTTATATATTCATCCTTTTCTTCACTAGGGTAAATATTCTCAACACCTTTAGCCTTTTGTTTTGATCTTGTTTATGATCTTGTGTCTGTGATGATGTCCTCAGTTTCTATTTCAGTTCTGTAGATATTTTAAATAGACATTTCTCTTGCTCTTAAATCTGGTCTTAAATCTGGACTTAGAAAAACATCAAAATAATAGCTGATCTTTCCTGTGTAGCATATTCCTTATACATAATTGTTGTATGACTTTTAGAAATGGTCGGACTGTTTCTTGATGGATAGATGAATGTTTCATAGTGTCCTGGAAAACTAGAATGGGATTAATAATAAGGAATATAAATCCAACCTTGAGATATGGGATGAAGGAAGGTTATAACCTATACTAATTTGAGATGTGGAGTAATGCCTTCACACTCAGGAGTTTCTGAAAACCAGGGGATTGAGTTCATTAAGTTTGTCTAAATCAAGGATAGAGAGGATGATATTTTTCATTATTTTTCCTGTTAATTCAGAAAATTTATTGAGCCCTTATTATAAGGAACAAGGCAAATGTAATAAGTACGTATAATGACTGGTGCTGATCAAGTCAGAAACTGCTGGTAGGTGGGAAGTGTATATAGATTCCATTAGGAATGCTTCTTAGGCTATTCTGCTCAATTCTGTTCTTGGATGATTGTTCCAAGGTCACTGCAGCCTTATTAAGGAAGTCATAACCCTTTCTCTGTTTCTGGTAGCCTTATGTCCTTTGGATTGGTGTTCTTGAAAGATAGCCTATCTGAAGGAGGGTATTTTTTCCTTCCCAGCAAGAAGGAGATTACGGGGTTAATGTTGAGGTGTATGGTGCTATACTTTTCTGAGTGTTTCCTCAAACTGTGTAGAGCTTTACAGAATAGGGTTCAAAGGAGAATCGCCAAGGGCAGCAGTGCTTCTCTAAACCTTACCTGACAGTTGTTGAAAATGGTTCTCCTTGTATTTTCTCCCTCATTTGGGGCTCTACGTTGTAAGGGTATACAGGAGGCCTTTTATTCAGGATGGTGTTCAGAGCATGCTTCTGAGATACAAATTTCTGTCTTTGTGGAGCTTTTTAACAGTCTTTGCTCAGTGCTTCTCAAACTTAATGTGCATATGAATCACCTGGGGATCTTTTTAAATGTGGATTTCTGATTCAGGAGGTTTTTTCCTGGGCAATTACCTTGGTCAGCCTCTAAGTACTCTACCAGCTATTTCAGAGGTTTTGGAATAGACAGGCTCATCAACCAAATTAAAATGCTTGAATCACAGGATTTATCACATCAGTCTAAAACACACAGCGGGAAGCAAGAAGAAAGTTAAAACCCAGTGCAAACAAGTTTGGAAGGACCATACTACCTGAGCCCTGGGTACGCAGTATTCATATATCCAGCCCTTCTTTCACATCAGCCTTCCCCAGGGATGGTGTGGTTATGAGGAATACAGTTGGTATTTGAGCAAGCACTCCACGGACTAGTGATACCCTGGGCTAATGATACATATTTGCTGTATCGAAGAGAGTGGGGACAAGTACACTTAGATACAGCTGTAGCTTTGTCAGTTTGGTTGCCACTGAGCCATGGGTTTTATTTGCATTTCTTGGATAGAGCACCTTTGGGTCCAGGATAGGACCATACTGAGTGTCCTTGGTGGGCGGCTGAAATGCAGAAGACGTAGCTGTCAGTCTAGAGATGGCATGATAATAACTTGATCTCTCCATCCCTTTCTATCTACAAGTAAACCTCTTGTTTGTTCCATTATATGTTCTATTTTGGACTGTCTTAGAGTTTACTAACTTATTTTTAACACATGGGATGAATTTTGCCATCCTCTTACAAGCTCTCATTGTATATCCTTAATTGAGCCTCTGAATGTTGCCTCCTTCAAAAACTATTAACTTGAGATAATCAACTGTTATCACTTCTTATAAATTTCTCAACCTTTATAACAGAATTTGACATTCTTAATAATTCCCAAATAATACAGCAAACTTACAAAACAGTATGTCTGGGATGAGATTTTGCATTTCTAACAAGCTCTTAAGTTGGTGCTGTTGCTTCTGGTCAACAGACTACTCTTTGGAATATGATTTTGAAGTACAGTCTCCTGGCTTCTGAAAGGGGCTGGTCCCAAAATGTTGGGGAAGCTCATTTAAGAAATCTGCTTTCCAGATGGGTCTGGTTGTGTGGAATAACATTCTTTGAAAACAAAACAGGTGTAAACTTGTAAAGGGCATGAGCTCTCTGTTTTGGGATCCCAAATTGGATTATGATTCCTAAATTCATAAGGAGTTTGGGTCATTAAAAATTCTATCCTAGACTCTTAGTGTGGTCTAAGTGTTTAATTATAAAAAGATAGGAGGAAGAATTTCTTGATAGACTCAGAAATTCCATTTCTCTCATTTTTTTGGAAGCCTAAATAAATAAACTTCTAGAGAGAGTATAAGAATTGTCATCTTATTGAATTTACTTTTATTTGGATAACTTTGATGTCTTAACATTTAAATTGGACTTCCTTTTATAATTGGATGTTTTGTAAGCTATAGTTCATAACCATGTAAATATGACAAATATTTTAATGTGCTGTGTAAAATTGAATAATAAATGTTCATTGAATGAACTCCTTTTATAATATCGAGAATATATACTAATACCTCTTTGTTTTCACTGAATGTTGGTCATTCAGCATGTAGAAAGGAATTCTTCTGTACATCAAAATAGTATAGACATTTGCTGGCATTTATTTGTAGTAGATTTAAAATTTCTTGCTTTTTGTACCATCCATAATATTTTGTCTTCTCCTCTAAACTTTATCACAAAGGACACTGGTTGCTGGGTTAATGGACTAAAAAGGTAAGAGGCTGAATTCGAGGGAAAATAACTTTATTATGTTATCCAGATATTGTTTACCTTATTAACTCAGTTACATGCCCCTCAGCAGTAATTTGATTTAAATCTCATCTGCATTTGTTTTTCTCTAACATTTTCTTCACCACTGAGAAAGAAAGAGGTTTCGGAATTTCTGTAGAAAAATACAATTAGATATATGATAAATTCTGTGTAGACAAAACAAACATAGCTATATTAAACTACAAGTATTTTTTTGTGCTATTATCTAACTTAATACTTTTAAAATAATTTTCTATGTTTTTCCTTTTTAGATCTATTTCATTTTTGTTCTTTTGCTTCCTTATATTCTACAATACTCATTTTAAATAGGAAGAAAAACTTTTCAGGTAATGCTTTATATTTTTTATTCCTGGTCACTTTAAAAATTTTTCTCTGGTTCTAATCTCTTCATTTTAGTTTGTCACATAACAACTTAAAGATGAAAAATACTTAAAGGTAATCTAGTGTAATTTCCCACTCACTTCAGTTAGCCTTTCAATAGCAGATTGCTGACAGATGATCGTTCAGCTTTGGCCTGAATGATTCCACTGTGGGGTATTTATTATTTTGCAAGGTGAAAGGAAAGTTAGAAGGAGGGACATGCTGTGTGTGTGAGTGCACACACATGCACGTACTTATTTTCATTTATTTTTAATTTGCATTTTTTATTGAGGTAAAATTCAAATAACATAAAATTCACCATTTTAAAGTGTACAATTCAGTGGTTCTTAGTATATTCACAATGTTGTGCAGCTGCCACTATTATCTAATTCTAGAACATTTCCATCACCATAGAAAGAAACCCTGTGCCTGTTAGCAGTCACTCTCAATTCCCCTTCTTCCAGCATCCTTTGGCAAACAGTAATCTACTTTCTGTCTCTGGATTTGCCTGTTCTGGACATTTCATATGAATGGAATCAGGGACATGCTTTTTAAAAGGAATGTAGGAGACACAATGAGTCTGTCTTGAGTAATGTTAAAATTTAAGATACTATGAGGATGGCAGACTATAGGAAAGTCTAGAGAACAAGGGCAAAAGAATTTTCTGGATGGTGACATGGTGTAAAGATTGGGTGACAATATGTGGGAGCACCAGATACTGCTTTCTCTTTCGTGAACTGTCATGGAGAGAAAGAAGACAAAAAGCTGAGGAGACAGCAGGATCCAGGAAGGGATAAGCATATGCATTTGTAAACTGAGGAAGAATAGTGTATGTAACAAAGAGGATGGTTGGAGTAATTTCCTTGTTTGGGATACTGCACTTCAGTTATTGTAATTGGAAATTGCTATTGCTGAAACTTAAGTGTTTGCTTCAGCAGAGTGTATCTTTGTAGGCACAAATAGTGCTAATGCTGATTTTCATCTTTACATTGGTCTTTTATGGAATGAGTGGACCCTTATCCTTTCCTAATGATCCGATGCTTATTTCCATCCTACTGCTCTTATGCTGTTGCTTTCATAATTTTTTATATTGATTGGAATTGTTCATAGATGAACTTCACTCTTAATTTTAAAATGCTCCTCATCTTTTAATATTTCAGTGTAGATTTCATATGCCATACTTGTTATTATCTGTACTATAACGATCTATGAGATGAGTGATTGTGGGCAGGCGTTTATCGCACATCATCAACCGAAGCATATTATACATTATTACTATTAAGTATTTTTAATTGGTGATGAAAGTAACATCAAGAGTTACTTGATATTTTGTAAACTTGGAAAAATATGCCTCTTGAGGCCTTGGTTTTCTTATTTGTAATTGAGGCTATGTCACTTGTAATTTATCACTAAGACCCATTCTCAGCTTCAATATCTTGTGATTCTTTGATTATCTCTTAAATATATTTGTAAAGTAACATTATGATAAATATTTGTGCTACAATTTCAAAGGGAAAATTTTGACCATCTTTTGTCGAAATATCAAAATGAAGAATTTGTATTAAATTGCTGTTGAGAATGTTATTCATGCTATTGATTATTATAAAAACTTTAAAATGGTTAAAATGTTAAATTCAAGGGAGAACATTTTTATAGAGGCTCTTTAGAGCAACTTGAATTTAGAAAGTATCTCATGAACTATATATTAAAACACCCTGCTGAGGAACCTAAGAATAAAGAAAGAAATGTTTTGTAATACAGTTGCTGACATATTAATTGCTTCACTCACTTTTGTTCTCGAAATAGCTTTGCAGCATAGTTCAACATGATTGAGATATTGATAATTTTTTTGCACAATTCCTAATTTTTCAGCCTATTTGCTCTTGCTTTCTTATGCACCTGTCCTTAAAAAAAGGGCAATGAAATAGGCAGAGTATAAAGGTATCTGGAAATTTAATATTTCAGGAGGAGGAAAGTTTTGTTCTTTGCCTATTTAATCTATTTCAGAGGGATTTCAAAAAAGTTTGTAGAGTTAAATTTGTTCCTTATATGTTTATGTATGAGGAAAGTGGTTTTAAATGAAATGACTCACACACGTTAGGCTCCTTTCTTTTTTAAGTCAGATAATGAGTTGTGTTCCGGGGATGCTCATCTTTCAAATTATTTTCTGTACCAGCTGGAATACAGTGACTGGATTGGGACACACAATGGTTGGCGAGGGCCAAAAAGATTACTGAGTCATGACCATGGAGGCTTCTTTCCAGGAGTGAGCAGACGAGAGGCTTTAAAAGTGGGTATTTGGTGGTTTTCCCTTGATGCTTTTGGACTAGCATGAATGGCCCTGAGGAACTGAGAAATTCTGTGCCTAGAGTCAGTCACTCTGTAGTGAGGAGCACCTTTCTCTTTCATCCACTTCAGAGCTCTCATCCTAAATTACTTTTTATTTCTGTGCTTCTTTCAAAAATATGTCAGGACAGAACTTCATGGAGTGTGCATTCATACTGGAAAATTTGTCTAATCTTGAATACAAGGATTTTAAATAGTACTCAGTCAGAGGTGCCCGCTCAGGCTTTTGAAGGGCTTTTCTTTCACTGTAACGGACCTCAGTAGATGAAAAGAGAAAAACAACTTTATTGGTTGGAGTTTAAGATCCACTTGTGAGTCAGTGCTGTATTGATGGATTCCTTTACTAAGCACTTGTTTCAGATAAAATAGATATACAAAGTTGTTACATAAAAGAGGAGAAAAATATAAATTCACACTTTTTATTAGGAATCCACTGATATAAGTGTTATGTTTTTTTATTTTATTTTTTATTTTGAAAGAAACCTTTCCTCAGGGGGAAAGGCAGAACTTCATTGTACAGTGTTTAGATATCATCTTGTGTACTAATACATAACATGTATTTATTTTTAGAAGTTTATTCTGTAGGTAGAATAATAAAGGACAATAATTTAAATTATGACACAGTTATTATATTATAGGCGATACCCAAAGTACCCATTTCCTCTTAGATATTTTAAGATCGAGCACTGAATATTCAAATAAACACACAAACAATCCTTAAGAAAAATAAAAGCTGCACCAGAAATGAAAATTCTAATATGAAAGGAAAGCAGAATATAAGAATGATAATGTAAATCAGGTCTTCATTGACTTTTGCTATCTGTGCATAACACTCAATAAACATTAACAAGAAATTATCCCTACATACAATTTTTTTGTTCAGCATGTAAAATTATTTACGATTATTTAGGACAGATTCCTAAAAATAAAATTATTAGTTAAAGTATTTTAAATCCCTTGATACATGTGGCCTGAATTATTATTCAGAAGGACTGTATGCATTTAAAACGAGCACTGCATCAGCATGGTTTTCTCAGAGTCCCGTGTCACCACTTCGTATTCTTCACACGTTTTCAGTTTGGTAGATGAAAAATGTCTTTCATAATTTCCATGTATTACGTCAATTTATTGGTGAGTTAGAATGTTTTCATGTGTTTATAGGCCTTTCTTGAATATGAGTTCTAGGTGTGGTTAATTGTTTTGTCAATGATAGTTAGGACTTTATCAAAGTCTTATTTGCCTTGGTAGAAAGTTAACAGAACTCATGTATCCAATAACAGGGAAGTGGTTGAATTCATTATGATATATAGTGTAATAGGATAAAACTGTTAAAAAATGTTTAAAGATGAGAAATACTTTATAATATAATATAGGGTAAAAAGATTGGTTATATACTTAATATACATTTTTATCATGATTTGAATATCAAAAGGTTAACTATTTCTGGATGGAGAGAATAAAGGTGATGTTTTAAAAACTTGTTTATATTTTTCTAGATTTACTAACTTTTTTACAGTGAGTATATGTTACTGCCTTGAATATATAAAAAAAATGATGAGGTCACAATTGAGATGATCAGTAATAACAAGAAGTTTACAAAAACAGATTTTTAATACTGTCCAAGATTCTCATAATTAATTTTTAATGTAATTTTCTTTGGATGTCAGTGTCACAGAAAAAAATTTTGTTGAAGCGTATACATTTATGAAATACTGAAGAAAGTTGTTAGTTTAAGAAAATGGGTGAACTTTTGACAATTGAATTCATTAAGTGCACACTTTTTAATCCTTGGTAAACTTGATCCCATATTTGTGGCTAAGCTTGAAAGTATTATGCGGGGAAGACCTTCCAATGTATTTTAAATTATGGTAACATTTGCATAGGTGTTAGATATTTTTCTTGAGTTACTGTTAGCACATTACGTAAAATATGCTTTTAAAAACAGGCATATATTCTGGATTTGATATGAAAAATATTTTAATGAATAGTCTTACTAAAAATAATAAATATTTGTTTAAAGAAAGTCTAACAATTCTCTCATTTGAGATTATATCCTTGTTTTTGATCTGTTAGATTATTGAGCCTTAACAGGCTTTCTCTCTCATAAGTTGAGAGAGTAGTCAAGTTTAGTATCTTGCCTATATGCAATCCTATAAAAACACTTGCATGCACTCAGTTAAAAACAGGATTTTGAGTTCTAGACCTTCACAGTGTCCTTTTGAATATATTTCCTGTTCCCAAACATCAGCCAATATGTAGTTTCCTGTTGTTCTTAACAAAAGTTTTAGCTGAAAAGACAATCATTTGATGTGTGATTAGACTATAAGGTAGTATATAATAATATTTTTAGTTAGAGTCAAAGGGTCAATTTGTCTCATACATTGGATAATGTTCCATCTTTGAAAAATTTTGGTAGAAAATGCTGGAGTTTATAAATGATGAGAAAAATATTTTTGCTGGGTGGCAGTTTTCTGAAATTAGAAATTTGTAGTATTTCTTCTGGCCTAATTAGATCAACTGACAAATCTTACACTCTTAAGCAACTTGGCATTTTTTAAGTTCTGATGAAGTCCTAATTAAATTGCCTTACTATATAATATGGTGCTACATTATCAGTTTTCACTAGGTATACTTAAACCTTACTATACTATGGTGAATAAATTTTATTTGTATTTTTTTAATACCGAGTTTAGAGTAGTAATATTTAGATGTATGTATATAATTGTAAGATTAATTAGAGGAAAAAAAGCAATGTTATTGTGCACCCAACCAAGTTTGAGGTGAGACTTGTGTTTTCAATTGGAGATGACGATGCTTGTGGAATTTTTATCTCGTGGGCCCCTTTTCTGAATAATGAGTTCTGTGACTAGTCTTTGTAAGGAACTGGAGAGCTTTCAGGAGATTGCTCCATTTGCAGATACAGCAGTCAGAAGTTTTAGTTTTGAAGTTACTCGGTTTTGGCTCTTAATATGTTGGGAAATTTTACCCTTAATTTAGAAAGGGCCCATTGACTAACATTGACTAAGAAGAGTTTATCCATCTCACAGAGGATGGTGGAAATAAACTGTAAATATTGATATGAAATACATTTGAAGGTAGGTGTCTTTTTCCATGTCTTGTATTTAATGTTTAGGTAATATATTATTAGTCAGGGTTCTCCTGTGAAACAGATCCAATAGGATGTGTGTGTGTGTGTGTGTGTGTGTGTGTGTGTGTGTATGGAGTGGGGGTGAGAGGAGAGAGAGATTGAATGATTGATTGATTGATTGATTGATTGATTTAAGAGATTGGCTCACATGATTATGGAAGCTGGCAAGTCCAGGATCTGCAGGTTGGGTTGGCAGGCTAGAGACCCAGGGAAGAGCTGATGTTGCAGTTCGAGTTCAATAGCCATCAAGCTGGAGACCCAGGAAAAGACCTAGGCCGGATGGAGACTCAGGGTTCAGGTTTGAAGGCTGTCTGCTGGAGATTTCATTCTTGTTCAGAGGAAGTCAGTCTTGTGTTCTATTCAGGCTTTCAACTGATTGGATGAGGCCTACTCACATATGGATGGTCGTCTGCTTTACTCAAAGTCCACCAACTTATATGTTGATCTCACTCAAAAACACCCTTACAGAAACATGTAGAATAATGTTTAGCTATGTATCTGGGCACCACGGCCCAGCCAAGATGACACATAAAATTAACAGTCACAGTCAGAGATTCTCATTTGGTTGTACCCTACGAAGCTGTTTCAGGAAAAAAAGCTCAATTTTCCCACATATTTTATGGAGGAGTTGTTTTTCTGCCCTGTCATTCTTAGAAAACTTGCTAGAGGGGTTCTCCCTTTTGGAGCATGATGTAGGATGATCACATGATTTGGGATCAGACCTGGATTCAGATCCTGCTGACATATCATCTTCTTAAGAAAGTTTGTTTTAAACTTTGAAAGCAGGATTTTGTTTCATGGTTGTGTTTTCAGGATTTGCACACTTCCTAGCACATAGTAGGCACACAGTGTTAGTAGCCTTTGACGCCCACCCCTGTTGCTCCTTCTCTTCCCCTTTCCTCTTCCACCCTTCCCCATCTGAAGGCCCAGAGAGAGATGATAGTGATAATAGTTGTACATGTATAATGATTATATAATTTATTTATAGATAAAATCCTTCAAGTTAGCAGTTATAAATGAAAGCTGAATGATTCCATTAAAAAGATTGTAATCTTTTCCAGCCCCTGCGCTGGCTTGCTGAAGCAGTTGTGATCTCTTTTGATTTAGGAAATCTCAATCTATTGCCTTGTAAAGTAATGACAGTCTATAAGTAACCAAAGCAGTCATTAAAGTATGGTTGCATGAGATATGGCTGTGAGAGTGGAAGGGGGAGAGAATTCCTTTTGCCTTAACTTTATTTCTGCTTTGAGTGATTGCTCAAGCTTATAATTAGTTGCAAGAGAATATAAAAATTGAGGCTCCATATGAAAGTTGTAAAGCTCCTTATTTAGAAATTGCAGTAATTTGCCACAACTTTGGTAACTTGAATATGGGAGTATATCTGTATTCTTCCATGAAAATTATTGAAAATTTAATTAAAGAAAGCCATTGAATTATTTCTTACCATTTAGTCTCTTCCCACCTTTTATTTCGTGATCTGTTTACTAAAATGTGGTTTCTTTTGTTCTTTTTAGTCATCAAAGAGGAATTACCTTTTTTTGGATCGTTTCTGGCCCCCCACTCCTTTGATTTTGATTTTAGAATTGTCCTTGGTTTTAAATCCAGAGCTAAGTTATAATTTTGTAATTATTTTGGTAGTCAGTGTCTTATTATCTAAGTAAGCTCTTGCTGAATATAACTTTGATTTATCCAGGAAACAGCTTTCCATTTTTCTCAGTGACTTGTAAGTAGTTAGTAATAAACTTCATGGGAACAAATAATCCAAGGTCTTGAAATTGTATTTTTTGTCTCTATGTTTCCTCCATGAATTACATTATCTGGAAGTTGTCTGGCAGTTGTTATTAGGCTGAAATATGAAGTGGCTTTGCTTGTTTAGGTAACTTTGTTTATGTACATAATGTATATCACTTCCCCCCAGCAGGAATAGCTTTTAATGGCACTTTAAGGAAGAGAACTGCTCAACTGTTTCTGTATTTTTCTTTTTAAATAAAAACAGTAACTTTGTTTGAGTTATGTACATTTCTAGAGACACAAAAAAAGTGTTCTGAAAAAAAAAAATAACTTTTTAGTGATGGTGGTGTTGGTAAGAATATATGACACTGTGGAAAGTTCATCATATTATTTGAATAGATTGAGCCAGTATGTCAAATGTGATGTTATTACTGCTGATATTTTTTTGTTTTGAGACTAATATGATTATAACATTCTATAATTACTGTGTGGGAATTGTCAAGGCTGATAAATCACTTATTATTGGGGCATATTTATAAATAACTGGTTATGCTGCAGTTATTTAGAGAAGTATTGTCTTCTGAATGGATTGATAACAGTCAACAAACATTATTTAATATACTTAATATGTGTTGAACTTTGGGTTCAGCAGTATGAGTATTAAGATAAATAAGTCCTTGCTCTTCAAGAAATTTCTTGTGAAAGAGATAGAAAGAGAAGAAAACATGTATGGGATAGTGTGATAAGTAGTGTGATACAGCTATATATAGAAGGTAACCATATATAATCTATTGTCCAAACTGTGGCTCTTCTCAGAATAAAAAGGGGTGAATAATAATCACACATATTTGAGAAGTTAGCCTGAGTGTGCATTTGTATTTTGTTTGTTTATATATACTTATTTACTTAATAAACAAACAAGCAAAATACATATACACACTCAGACTAGTAAGTGTTTGCAGAGAAAGGGGCAGGTATGCAAGGTAGCGGGAAGGAACAGAACAGAAAAAAACATCTTATCTTACAGATCTTAAAGTAGCTTAATATTTTTGGGATATAGGCAAGGACAGATCAGGAAGTTTACTTTGTGCTAGTCTTAGGAGTTTGTATACTTTTCTGAAAACTTATCAATCATTGGAATAGATTTTGAGAGATGAAAGTGTTGGTTGGATTTGTATATCAGAAAGAGCACTCTGATGGAGATTGGAAGATAGGTTGAAGGGACAGGTGTGGAAGTGGGCATGAGGTGAGTATACAGGGGTCCAAGTGAACAGGGATAAGACTGATGAATGTTTGTAAGAATGAGGGTCAAGACAAAGGGCAGACTGGGGAAAGCTGGATTAGGCAGAGGATGATGAGAGGTGATGATTTTTATAAAATTAACTTTTTAGTGCAAAAATCATATGCTACTCTTTCTTACTCATATATGTATTTTTCCTTCCCTGTAAAGCAAGGGTCCCCAACCCCCTGGCTGTGGACCAGTACTGGTCTGTGTTCTGTTAGGAACTGGGCTGCACAGCGGGAGGTGAGCTGCCTCCGAAGTAGTGACGAAGTAATGACGAAGCTTCATCTGTATTTGCAGCCGCTCCCCAGCGCTAGCATCACCGCCTCAACTCCACCTCAGATCATCAGGCATAAGATTCTCATAGAAGCACTGGTCCCTGGTGCCAAAAGGTTGGGATCACTGCTGTAAAGGACCTTGCCTAGTGCTTGGTTTATAACAGGTACTTAGCAAATGAGAGGTGGTAAAAGAATTAGCTGGACATAAAGAGTGAGTTGATTGTCTTTGAGCCATCATTTCTGAAATAGGATTGGTAAACTAATGGGGGCCTTGGAGCAAAGGCTGTGATCTGAGAGTTGGATCCAGGTATCTATGACATTGGGTACTATGAGGCTAGAAAAAGGGGATAAGACCTGATGAGAGTGTTTGTAGGCAGCATGATGGAGCAGGAATAGGGTTTGGAGGAATAGAGTTTGAGAAATAGTGCTTGGGAAAAAGCTCAAAAGAGAAGATAAGAAAGATTGAAAGAAATATAGAGGTTTAATGAATGACCTTGCCGGGTGTGTTGGTGGGTGAAGAAAGGAATTCTGAATAATTCCAAGGGCAGCTGGTGGTATCTATGGATTGAGACTGGGGAAAGAGCACTTCTAATCAGGAAAGGTAAAAGAGGCACAAAAATTAAAGATATTGACTAGTAGTTAGTTATTGCAGATCAAGTAGATGAGTACTATTGGACCATTTAAAATATGTAATAGTAATTTAGGGCTGTGTATAAAGTTGGTGGCAGCTTTGGAGTCAGAGTTCAGGGCCTGAAAGAACCAGTGTGCTTGCCTTGCAGGGTAAGCCTAGATGGTTCATGTATCTATCCACAACAGTCAGGTGTGCAGATTGCTGGTGCCTTCTGCAGAATTACTTTGTGTGGTCAGCTAGAAATTTTTCTTTTTTTCCTTTGCAGATTTTTCTAGCTGTATTTTTCCCTCTGATATGATGGATTTGTAATGATCCTAAACAAAGGCCCCAGAGTAATACACATGAAAATTATTCTAAATCAGCAGTAGACCAAAATAGTATTTCTTTCAACCTTATTTTACATTGCTAAAATAAGTACTCAGCAGTAGGATGTCGTGTTTATTTTCTTTTCTGAAGGCATGGGGAGCTTCAGATGGTGTTCTGTTAACTCCTATTCATGACCTAATTCATTTCAAGCAATAGCCTTTTGACAGGTCATTGTAAATTAAAATCTTTTTCCTGTTGCCTTAATGGCACACAGTGAGATTTTGTTTCTGGAAACAGATGTCACCTTATAAAAATACTGAAATTAGTCATGAAAATGAATCAAGAGAACATACAATGAAAGTTTGTGCAAATGCCAGGTATATTAACCAACACAATCATAACGTTAATGTTCATTTTAGGGGATTTTTCTACATGAATTAGACTGTGGATTCTTAAAATACCACTTCTGCGTGTGAGAATGTGTGCCTCTGAAAGTGTTTTGATGGGAGGGGCTGTTTCCATGGCTATTTCTTCTTCAGTAAATTTTTGCTGCTGAGTTTTTGCTGTCCTGGCTTTGGCATTTACTTCACTGGAGGTAGGTGCTGGGCTGGGCAGTAGCCAGTTTTAAAGACAAGTTTAGTTTTATTTGCTGTTGTAATAATATAAGCTGGCAAATGCTTGTACTTGAACCTTTGTATCTCAGGGGCAGCTAGAAATAGATCTGCTTACTAGTGGCCCTCCTTAGAAAGAATGGGTTATTATTATTATTATTTTTCAGCAAATCAGTATTACCAACTGAAGATGCTTTGGATTTTTTGCTGTTATATTTTGCTTTATGATTTTGTAAATTGTGTCAAAAATATTGAATTGTTACTAACTCTCCACTTGAATTCTCTACAATGAAAGTGCTGGCTTAGATGGTCTTCATTCTTGAAGTCTCTTATAGACGTAAAATCTCATGTAATTTTTAATTTGCTACCTGAATAATTAGACCCCTTACTTTTGTGAATGTTGTTTTGAAGCATGAATTTGGTGTTTTTTAAGTTTATTAGAACCGAGGCAAAGTTTTAGAGAGCTAATTTTGGAAATTAAATTTAGGTCTGTGTTAAAATTGAGAGAATATGTATTCATAGCATTTGACCTTGGAAATATAGGTAGGAGTGGCTGAGAGGAAGGGAAAGGGGGATGGAGGAGCTAATTGTGACAGTTCATAAATTAAATTAACTACCTACTCTACCAATAATAATTATGGTACATCTTTTTTTTATGCCGTTCTTGATTTACTAAGATGGAGGTGGAGATTCCAATTTACTTGGGGCATATGCTTTGTTTGTCAGGAAGGGTAATAGGATTTTGATTCATCTACATGTACCATCTGATTTCCTGTGTGACTGGTACTGCATAACTGTGAAACAGATGGTTAGGAGTGCAGTACATATCTGTAGAACAGCACTGTGTGACGAAATATGTTACTATGTGATTATAAGTCAGGAAAGAATTAGCTTTAACTATAAAACACACACACACATAGATTGCCTTTGGGTATATATGTATGCCTACATCTCTATGCACATATTTAGTGTCCTGCCGTCATGTAGGAAAATTACACTGCTTTAGTTGTTAAGAAGAGTTGCATTATCAAACTACGAAGCTAAAAGATTTCTCTGGGAGCATAGTTCACTGTGATTCCACTTGAAATGTGCACATTTACAAAGCAATTAACAGAGATAAATTTATTATGGTTCAGTTTTTAACTACAGGCTGCTGCCTCCCTGAAAAGTCAGAAATACAAGTTGAAGTTAAAATATTCTGAACTCTTTGAATAAATGCCACTGAAGCACGTAAAATATCAAAATGCTGCTTAAGTCATCACTGAATTTAGGTAGACAGGCAGAGAGATCATAATAGAATTGAAGTGGGAGTCATTCTCCTCCCTTCTCTCAGTAGCATTGGAGACAGTCCCGGTGTGGTTAATGCTGCGTGCTTCTATTTGAAAATCAGCATGGTCAGGTCCTCTAACCTGTAGAACTCAGACAAGTCGAAGTGTGGCATGGTAGAGCTAAGTGGTGAGGTATAGTGAGATTAGGGTGCTCGCAGCCCCCAAGTAAAACCACCTGAGTAAATATTAGCTTAATCCTTTTGTCTCTATTCTGTCACCACCTAGGATTTCTTTATAATTGAAGGAATTTTCCTAACCACTCGAACACTTCACCCTAATAGAATAACAAGAAACAATCTTAATTCCAGTTTTGTTTTGTTTTTAAAAGAGCCATTGTAGGTTCCTAGGATAGATAGGTATACTATCCATTAGCAACATTCAAACAAGTATTTGAGTACCTGCTCACCCTACCTCCTCCCCATCTCCAGGAAAAGTCTTTTGTACTTCATCTCACAAACTTCTCTTTTAAAAATCCTTTTGTTATTCTGCTTCAACTAACTAATCTACATGACTGTGAGCTGCTTAAGGGTAGGAAACTCCATGACTTTGCAATTTTAAGTCCCTATTTCCTATGGCTCAAATTAGATGCTCATTAATTAATTGTGAATGACTGCAGCTTTACAGCCATCTACCCACAGTTTTGTTATATGAGTATATGCCCTGGTTTCCAGAGCTCATAGACATTAACAAAGCCTATGAGTTGCAAGTCTATGGCAATAAGTAGTTTGGTTTCACACAGAATTATATGAATCTCATGTCAACTGTTTTTAAGAGAAAAATTGGAGAAATTAAAAAAAAATATTTTTCTCTCTTTTGAGAAGATGAAGATATTCAAGTACCTAATGGCCCTGATGATGGATACTGGCTTTTTCTGTAAATTGGTATATCATTTTGGATAGATTGTGAAGCCATCTCATTTCTTCATTTAATTTGGAATAACTTTGAGGATTAGTTTTATTTTATAGGTTTGTAATATTGCATATACTTATTTATTGTGTGTTTTCTTTAGGCATGGCAATATTTTAGACATCTCTCCATATTCTCATGGAGGGATTTTTTTCCCTAAATGTATGACATTGCTTATGAGAGGGGAACAAATACTTGAGGTCTTATTTATTTAAATGACATTAACTCTTTTTGCCAGTGGAGGAGATGCTTTATTAATTTCAAGCATCTTTTTACTGTGTACCCTTCTAACAGTCTTGGGTGTATAGAAGTGGTGTTTCAATTCCTTATTTATTTAGATTTTGTTTTTTATTTAAAATGTTTATTGTGAAATATATTGCTGAGATTTTTATATCATTATAATTGTTTTATTGGTAACTTTTATTTTTTCCCATTGTATTTCTGTTTTTGATATTTTCTTTTTATATGGTTTAATTTTTCCCATGAGAAAGTAATTGGAGCCCTTGAATCTACTCTTTTCTTTTATAGCTTATTATGTATAAACATCATATGGTTGAAGTCAATATGATCACATTTTTTCTTTTAGTTAACAAAACTAAATTGTGATTGTTTCAATAACAGAAATTTGAATTTGGTTTTATTTCAGATGTAAATCGATTATAATTTTTGTAAGGTCTAGACACCCTAGTTAAGTTGATATGTATAGTTTTGTCACTAAATTGCCATTTACTTAATATTTAAATTTCTAATCTTACTTTTGGGGTTTCCCCTCTATATTCTTTTTTAGTTTCCTTTTCTACTAATACTTTCTGCTGTTTTCCATTTCATTTTGCTTACTTATATGAACACATTTGTTTCTTACTTGAAAACTTAAGTTTTAGAAGTTTTTTTTTTTTTTTTTTTTTTTTTGTAATTTTGTGCATGGATTTCACAAAGGATTCCAACTGATTTACAGCCAGAAAATACAAATAAAAAAACTAATCAGGAATAAAGCAAAGAGGGGCCCAAATGTGGAGATTGTAAATCAGCAGAATTGCTTCTCTGTTTGTGCCTTGCATGTGATCTTAAACATCCTGCAGATCACAAGGAACAGCAGGTATACATAGTTGTATGTTTCTGATGCTAAGGACAAGCAAGCAGCATTGTCTACTTTAGGAGCCACAGAGCTTTTGTTTTGCTCCTAAGGAAAAAGTTTTTACATGAGACATCATCATGTTGATAATAATAATAAAAATAGATAAAATTTACCTGCTGGGCATTACTCAGAGGGTTTTATTTGTGTTAACTCATTAGATCAGTTAGGATAGCCAGTCTCTTTACAGCGGTAGAAACCAAGACACAGCGTTTGAGCACAGAGCCCACAGTTTATGGGTGGATCCAGCCTGTGGCCAAGGTGATCTGGCCCTTGAGTCTGTGCTCTTGACTGATGTAAGACTCAGTCTTTAGAATAGGTCCTTCATGGCAAGCTGTTTTCTTTCTGTATTTTTACCCCATTTGGAAAATAGTTTTTCTACAAATGCTTTTAACTGAGTTTAGAACTGAGTATCATTGCATAGCATGATCTAAATAAGTTTAAAATTCTCAATTTGAGACAAATACAACTCTAACATTAATTTTTTTATGTTAATGTTATTTTATTGGCTAGTCTTTGAAAATTTCTGTGAAATAGTTCACATTTAACAAATGAGGAACTAGAGATGGAGTGCTAAATCAGTAAGATCAGGGCAATTATAAGATGACTCAGGAATAATTTGAATGTAGTATTCTGTTTGGGGAACATTTTGGCCTTTTTCTGGATATACATTTTATATCCAGACTACAGCACTGGACCATCAGTGAGTTAATGTGTCTTTCCTGTGTCAGGCTTCCTGACAGCTCAGTAAGTATAAGTGAGTCACAGCAGCACACCCTTAACAATTTAGACATCAGACACTTGCTTTGAACATATTGTCCTTTGTTTAATCTCCTCTGATGTGACCTTTCAAGATCCCTAACATGTGGTATAAATTTGAGGGCTTCTCAACCTTAACTGCTGAGCTATATCCTGAGTTTTATCATCCAAGTATTATCCCTCATGTTTATAAATTATTTTTTTTTATCAGAAGATCTGGCCTTTGATTTCAGAACAGAGTCATTGCAGAGTTAAGAAAATACTTCGAAACGAGTGCAGTCAGCAATTCACAGTACCTTCATATTCTGTTTAGTCCATTATCTAAATCTTTGTCACTTTTTTGCCCTTTATCTTGTTTTGTAGATTATCTTTTTAAAATGCGTGTTTCTGGAGTAATGAATATAATGTTTTGATTAGCAACAATTTTAACAATATTATGTAATAGAGCACGAGAATAATACAGAGGTTTGAGCTTTAATACATATAGATTGCCTGCTCATCAGTAATATACCATGCGTTTTCCTGCATTATCTGTGGAGAAATAATTTTCATTGCCTGAAACTGGTCAGCAGTTCTTTGTTTTCTGTCTGCCAAGGTAAGAGAGGGTAGTAGGGCTGAGTTACTACCTAAACATTCTTCTTTTTCTTAGCTCTTCTTAGAGCACCAATGAGCTCTAGAGTCAGATGACAAGATGTGGTGGCATGTCCCAAAGATATGTTTTATTGAGTATTAGTTCTTTAGGGAGTACTGTGAAAAAATGTCTCCGTGGTTAAATATGTTTGGGAAAGTTTCTACCATAGCGCTTTCTTAGAGAATCACAAGATTATGAGCCTATGCAAGGCTCCAAGGAGACTACACTGTTTCATTTTTGAAAAAATTCTCTTCCTGTCTTATTCTTTTCCATTTAGTGTTCCATGATATCATTTAGCATCTCATGACTCATGGAACACACGTTGGGAAAAATTGTTGTACAGTTTTTAAAATATAATTTTTGCCTTACATTTCATTTAAAAAATTAGGTTGCTCTTACTGCTTTCCCCCTCCTCCTCTCATTGATTATCCCTGAAATCTGAAATTTTATAATAATTGTTGGGTTATGATAAAAGTATTTCAATTAATGAAAGTACTTCTATGACAAAGTAGTTTCAACTTTCAGCAAAGCTTGTCGAAGTAAGTTTTTGCTATTTTATTTTAGAAACCAGAGATTCTAGATTTTAATTTTATTTTAATTTCCTGAATCAGCCTGGATTATATAGCATGCTGTATTTTGTCTTGTGGTAACCACATTGCCAGAAAATTTTTAAAATTTTAATATTTTAGGCTGTGTTTGTATTTGGAAAAGGAGATTCGAGTAGTAATCTCACTCCCTAGAGATAGCCCATTTGGATAATTAAGCCTAAATTGAAGTAGTTTACTTCAATAACTAGGTTTAAGTGCTTCTGTGGGTACCAGAGAAGACAATGGACTTGGAGTGAGGATACTCCTACTTTCCTGGCTATGTTCTCCTACTGGTAATTATTAACTATGAGTGAGCCTTTTATAAATGGCCTCAGTTTCCTCTTCCATAAAATGAGAGAGTCCATTAGATGATCTTTTTAGGATCTCTTCCAGTTTCTAAAATCAGTTTTTCTTAATTCTATATCTAAACAAAAATTTTAGTTCTTATTCTTTTTGTGCCTGGAAAAGCTTTTAACACCAAATTAGACTTGGACCAGTAACATTCTTAGTTCTTTTATAATACTAGAGTTCCAGGAAAAAGGACTTTTCTGTTTTTAATCCTACTATTTTCTGTCTAATTTCATTCTTTATTCTGTGGATTTGAATAGAACTATATTATTTGTGGAAGACACATTTATGTGGCTTTATAAATGCGGGGCAAAGATCTGAGCAAAGATCTTATGAAAAAAACTTTGAAAATACTTTACTATGAAATAATATTAAAGTTGTTTAGATCACTGTGTTAATAAAACTTTCTATTAAGTAAGGGAGAATGAAAAAATGTATATATGTTTATTTCTAAGAATAACCTAACAACTCAAAATTAGTAAGAATTCTAGAATTCTGAAGGGAACTATTACCAAATGATAAAACATTAATTCTGTAATATGTGCAGTTTAGTGCATGACCAGCCCATAGTCATTAATTGCTTCTTTGACCGTAGGAAACTCATTTCCAGGTTTTAGACTCTTCAGTTCATATATATACTTAGTATTATCTGAATAAATTTACATGCATAAAAGTAAAACTAGGAATACTTTTTTTTTTTGTCTCCATGTTTCTTTTTTCAATTGATAGTATGACAGTTAAAGCCATTATAAAGTCATTCCATGTTTTCGTACCATCATTTTTAATAGTGCTTTTGTATAGGTATAATTTATTATTTATCTTTTCTCTGTGGATGGATTTTGACTATTTCCTTTTTTTTTTTTTTTTTTTTTTTTTTTGCCTTTACATGTAGTACTGCAGATAGCATCTTGATATATTTTGCACGTACGTGAGTAGTACTGTGGGATAGATTCCTAGAAATGGTGCTATTCAGAGTTCTTTTCTGTCCTCCAAACTGGGTTACGTGTATCTCCTCTGAGCACTCAAAGTTCCCAGTTCATCCCTCTAGCATAGTACTGAACCATATTTTATTGAAAGTATGAGCCTGTCCCTTTCACTGGACATTCTGAAGGGACACAGATTGTGATTTATTTATCGTTGCATCCCCAGCACTGAGCACACAGTTGTTAAAAATAAATTTGAATTGAACTTGAAACTTGAAAACCATTATCTAGCTTCTCCATTTTAAATTCTTGGCCTATATCTCACAGAATTCTCTAACACTCCAATAATTTTTTCCGGTGCCTTTGGATCATGACAACATAGCTCTCCCGCTATCTATAGTTGTCAACATACAGAGTAGCTCCTCTGTTCTCTGCAACTTAAGTTTCAGAAGCCTGGCATGACCCAGTTACACAGGTATGGTTTCTTACAAAATGAAATGTTTTACAAGTCTCTTGAGATAATTCTCCTAATTAGAAACCAGAGGATGAGAACTTTTATGTAATCAGCATTGTGGTGGAGCGAAAAGGATACAGGTTTGGGAGTCAGCTGTTTGAAAACAACTTTGTGGTATATTAGTAATTTACATAGGGTAAATTTATTGATCTCTGTGAGACTCCATTTCCTCATCTGTAAAATGAAGATGGTATTATATGTTAAGATAGGTTGTTAGAAGGATTAAAGGAGCTCTTAAATGTGAAATACTTGACATGGGACTTGGTACATGGTAGGCACTGGGAATCGCTGGTTCCTTTCCCCTACTGCTTGCAGAGTTTTCAGACCTGGTGGGGAACGGGCCCGGCAACGCGTCTGCTGTGGTTTTCTCTACCACCAGGAGTAGAAGGTGGTATTAATGGACAGACATTTCAGACATTTTAGACAATTACTATCCAGTTTTTTTTGCCATTCAGAAATATCTGCCACCTCCAAAAATTTTTCTCCTTGGGATGAATGTATGTTGACTGTGACATTGTCCTTGTCATTAGGAGAAAAATGCTCCTAATTTACCACTGTTAATGATTTCTTGTTTGTATTGCAAGTACTTTTTTCTGTTATCTTTTTTCATATGGTTTATTTGAAAAAATTCCTTGTTTGGTATTATTTGAAAGTGAGTTAGATTATACTTGTCAAAAGATCAGAAATGGCCCTGGTTCTCATCCTTCTTGATCATACTCATTTTTAAACTAATACGTAAATTTTATCAGATCGGTTTGTGAACGAACAGTAAAACTACCTGCAAGAGCACAATCTGACAGAGATAAAATCAGTTGGTTCTTTTCTAAGTTAGTTTTCCTTTTTGGGGCACAAAACTGAAATATGCCATGTTGTATGTAGCTTTGGGGATTGGAAGAGTTTTAGCACTATTTTCTCATATAATCTTAGACAAGTATCATGATGTGGATATACTACTACTATGTTGTTCAAGGGAGAAATAAATGGTGATTTTTTTCCTCCCAAACGGTGGGGAAAAAGTATATGAATTTTATGAGCAAATGTATTATTATTTATTTATTGGTATAAGGATATTAAGCCAGGAATTCATTGGCGTATGATACAGATGAATCACTGTGGAGGCCTTGAAGTGTAGTAGAGAGGATGATCGGTTTGGAAGGAGAAGATCTAGGTTTGAGACTCCGCTCCAGAGCTTACTAGTTATGTAACAATGTACATGTACCTCTTCTCAGTCTCAATGAATTCATTTAGGAAAAGGGATAATATTACTTTTCACAGTATTGTTTTGGGAATTAAGTAAGTGAGTATGTAAAAGCACTTTCTAAACTTAAAAGTGTTATCTACACTAGCGTGGTGCTGGTAGATAGTGGGTAGACTAGGTGACTAAATGAACCAGGGGAAAATTAAACTTGGACAATTTGCTTCTTAATATAAACATTCAGGTTACCCCTTTTTATTTTCTTTTTTTCTGTATGTTCCAAGTGAAGAAAAGAAATATTCATCTTCTAATACATAGAGTTTTAGCAGGGACAAGATTTTGATAATAATAATGGGCTGCACAATATTCAGTTGGACTATAGAGCACTTTAATCAACAAAAGACCGAGGATAAAAAATATTTATATTTTTACAGTTTACAGAATAAATATTTATTGAGCATACATGATATACTTAGCATTTAATCAGTTAGATAAACATTGATTGGGAGCACACCACTGTGTTCAGGCTCAAGGGATTGATTATATCCTGTTGTGGCTAGCTTACTGGCCTTACAGCCTGCCAGCAATACTCTGTTTCTCGACTTCCTCCCCCACCCTGACCTGTCCTGATTGTTAATGCCAAGTTCCATGGTTTCAGAGTTTTATCTTGTTCACTCCTGTGCCACTGGCACTTGGTGTGGTGCCTGGACATAACAACTGCCCAATAAATATTTGTCGAATCGTGAATAGATGAAGTTCCTGATTTAGCAGAGTTTGTACAGAAAAGAACTTGAGCCATAACAATCGTAATGACTAACCTTAGTTAAACCCTTACAATGAGTCATGTCCTATACCAAGTGATTTTTAGGCAATTTAGGCATTTAATCCTCTCATAATACCTTGAGGAGGCTACTTTTATTTACATTTTACATATGAAGAATTGGTATCTCAGAGAGGTTAGATAATTTGCCCGATATCTTATACCCATCTCTCATTTTTTCCTTTCATTCACTCAGGAGAATCAGGTATAGCGAAGCCTCTCCTTTTTCTTTTCTTTTACTAAAACTTAGTCAACTTTTGCCTAGTCCATTTTATCCAGATGTTCAGCATCCTCCCCAATACTGTTCCCCTTCCCTTCTAACGCACCCCTAGTTACTCTGAAGATTCTCTCCTCTTCTCTTGATTTGTGAGCAAAGATGATGCTAACCATAGCTCATAAACACAAGATTGGTATTAATGTTATATTTTTAATAAAGGGAAAGGAAAGCTTCAAGCTTTAAAAGTAAGATGAACCTCTAGAGATCTTGAAAATAATTAAAAATTGATTTTGAATCCCTCCAGATGCCTTCATTTACTTTATTATCTTTCTCTACAGAAACTTGCTTTTCTTAAAGACCAGAGTGCAAAATTAAAAAGTAGGATATTGTATACAAGATTTTTGGTAGATTCAGATAATTTGGAAATTGGAAACAGGCTTGATTTTTTTTTTAATTGGGGAAAAGCTTTTATAAATTAGGAAACTTAAAAAAGTTATATTTTTAAGAGTAAAAAAAAAAAGCAGTGGAAATTAGTGCAGAGATCAGGTGAGACAGACATAGAGTTAGTAACAAAGGCATAGCAGAGATCAGTTTTGCCATGAATAGGTGCTGTGATGAGAGTGTGTATAGGCAACAAGATTGTGTGTGTGTGTACCCGTCCATGTTCTAAACTTCAGTGAATATTGACACTGGAATTGTATCTTTACATATATCTTTAGCCTGGGTTTTAGTACACCTGCAGGTGGGATAATATGATTCATTGATAATTAGAACCTCTTCAGTGTACTCTTTTTAAGAAGGCATGAATATTTTCGCATATTTCAGCAAAGAGTTTATCTAAAGATTCCTAAAATACAATTTGACACCTAAATGATCAAGCCTCAAATGGCAACTTCTTTTCCTTTTTTGCCCTAGGTGGATCCATTTCCCAAACTTAAAAGCCACTTATATCTGGGGGTCTGATAAGCTTTTGTAGGCTGGCAGGTGTGGAAACCTAATTTCCGTTTAACACTTGATTTTTATACAATTAAGTTTTAATTTCTATACATCTTAAAATTATTTTAAAACTAATCTTGATGATAAAAATTGGAGTGCTATCTTTATTTTTAAAGTAGTCAAGGAAATGAGTGAAAAAAATCATTGAATTTTTAGTGATGCAAATATTTCATTGGAAAGAGCATGGACTTGGTTATTTAAATTTCAGTTTTCACTTCCTTTATGTGACCTTGGGCTGAAGTGACTTTCTTTGATCCTCAGTTTTCTCACCTGAATAGGAATAATTTTTGCCTCATACGGTTTTGTAGATTTCACAAAATGTATACATATGGTTTAGTTTATAAGTGCTACATAGACTAACAAATATTATTTTCCCCACTGCTATCTTATTTTCAGTCAGATAGAATCTGATTCTTAACCCAGGCCAATCACTCAGAAACCATAATAGCAAAAAGTCAGTTTTAGGCTATATAATTCCCTAATAGTTTAATTCACACTTCAAATTAGTTTTCCTATATTCTGCAGCAGGAAACAGCCACTTCCTAGACTTGAGTGGGGGGATAAAAAAGGGTGTCAATCCATCTGGGAATGAGTGAACCATCTTTTATATTAATAGGCAATCATCATAATTGAATAATTTAGGATAGAGGTTAGGAAATTATGACCCCTGGGCCAGATCTAGACTTCTGTTTGTTTTTGTAAATAAAGTTTTACAGAACACAGCCATGCCATTCCTTTATTGTCTGTGGCTGCTTTCAAACTTTACAGGCAGAGTGAGTAGTTACAACAGAAGTTGTATAGCCAGTAAAATGGGAAATATTTATCATCTGCCCTTATACAGAACAAGTTTGGCAACTGCTAACTTAGAAATTGTGGTAGTTTCTTTAGGTGAGTATATGTTGACAGACTGGCTTAAATATTCATGTTTGAATAACTTAATAACTTTTTAATGAAAACTATTAATTTTTTTTTTTATTAAAAAACCCCTAACTTTTAAGAATTTTTCACATTGAGTCTAGGTGAGCTAAAACATGATCTGGCATTTTAGATTTCATTATTTTATAATTCTTGGGCTAGTTTGGCGTAGAACATATAGTCTTTATTATTAATAGACTGCCAATTAAAACTATTTTATAAACATTTTTATTTATATTACTTGACATCTGTTTTTGGAAGTAAATCTTTTGTTTGCATCTACTTCATCTACTAATATATTTAAACTATCATGGTGCAAGGCAGTGTGGTAGACCCTGGGGGATGGCAGTAGGGTGGAGATAATATTTACTGAGTGTGTTTCAGACACAATGGTAGGCCGGTTTCCATTCTGACATTTTAATAGATAGATCTATGAATTTTTAATTATTCTGTGCATGATAGACAGCGATAACTTATAAAAGAGGTTAAAATATATATTGAACATTCAGATCTCTTGCAGTGGGGCGTGATTACGAGAAAATCAGTGAAGGCCAAATCATGGTCTACATTTTAGTAAAACTGGAACATATGTTTCTTAAATGTTGTAAGTTTGCTCACTTCTGAGTTTATTCCCTTTGTTTGTAAAATGCTTGCCTCCGTCCTTGTATATGAGCGTCCTACCTGTACTCCAAGTCTGTTTTCAATAATGCCTTTTTGTTGAGCCTGCCTGCCACCGCAGCTCACGTACCCGCTTTGATCACTTGCGCCTTTAGACTTCTATGTGATATTTAAATGAAATAATGCCAGATGTCATCACCAGTAGTGCTCAGCATCATGTCTTCTATGCACTTAACTAAACATTTAACATATACTTAGTGAAATAGTTGTGAGTATAGTGGTAGGAGTATGCTCTGTTAGGAAAAAAAAAAGATTATTTGAACTGCTCCTTGGAGTTGATTTATGGCTCTTTAGATCAGCTAATTTTTACTTAAGGGGGAAGAGGACCTGTCATTTTCTAAACCTGCAGTTAAAATTAAATTTTGACTAAAACCAGAGTGATGACCTAATGATAAAAAACATTTATTTTTTGACAAATTTGTTCAGTTTTAGAAATCTCAGTCCCTTTTCAGGGCAGTTTTTGTAGCTACTTTCCTATACTTTTTTGGTGCTGATTCTTCTCAAAATAGCAGATTGCCTGGATTTGGTATTCCAGTTACCTCTGAAGAGGATTTTGAGAACTACTGTAGAATTTTTATTGATTTACATTATTTCAGGGCAGTGAGGGTAATGCTTTTCAGATGTGCATGGATAGTTAGATTCTAGGGATTCAAAAGAATTGAAATTCTCCATCAGATTTTGGATTCTAAGTCCAGTTCTCCACCCAGTCCCAGTGGGTTTTGGGGGTTGGTCTGTGATGTCTGTGTTAGTAAAATTGCTTAAGAGGATACTTTTTGAGAGCACATGGTAGCTAAGAGGCAGACTTGTTTCTAAAGATCTGATTACTGCCTTGATTGCCTTCCTTACATAAGATAGGTGCCTTTACTTAAGTTTCATAAGATATGCATGTGTATAAGAAAAGTCAGAGCAGAACGGTAGTAAAAGCATTTAGGTTAGTTCTATGCAAGCTCGAGTAACCTCTTGTAAGTTATTTAACCTCTGGTGCTTTTCTTTCCGCTTACAAAATGAGAATAATTATGACTCCTTAAGTGGAGGTTGTGAGGCTTATTTTCATGACATATACAAAGGACAGGGATTCTTAAGGTCAAATGAACATAGCAAGGGTTATCTGGATAATTAAGTCTGGAAACCCTGAGAAAAACGTTTTATGGGAGTGGAGGGACATATTTTAAAGAGAGTGTCTAAATAATTTAAATTGATTCATTGTACTTGCCCAGTTCACTGAAAAATTGCCAATCTTTGTTTTGTATGAAATTGGTGTAAAACTGCCATTTTCATCGTTTCATATTTATGCCCAGTTCACAAACATCCTCTTGCTGTTTAGTCACAGTGAAAAGATAATAACATCCTATTAAAGTATATCAGTTGAAATAGGCTAAAATATTTATGCACATATGTTTTGGAATTTGGAAACCTTAGAGGAAAAGAATCAATAAAGATGTAAATTTGTTTTGTTAAAACAGTTTAAATCTGTTAAATATTTTCTTAGTAATCTGTTTGAAATGCACAAAGCACTATAAAGGGAAATTAACTTGTTAACAAAGTTTGCACAAATACAGAATTTATTTTTTGGATTTTGTTTCATTAGTCTGAATATTTATTTTATTTTATTTTACTAGATCAGTGGCTCACATAGCATTAATTCTGGAAATTTAATTCTGGAAATTTATAGTCATTAGAAAGCTGATATTAAGAGTATACGGAGATTCTTAATAAAGCTTAAAATTCCATATAAAAAAGATGTATTAAGACACTTCTCAAACTAAAGTGACATCTATACTATAGCAAAGTTTCTGAAAACTTTTTCCCTCTAGAACTAGCATTTTAAAGCTCTTTGGGAATACTCTGGGTGACTCACATCTTAATGCTCCTTAGGAAGCTCTTCCTTAAGGTCGTGGTCCAAGAATGGTCCACTGGTTTTTCTTTTACTTCCTTAAGCACAGCTCAGATAGGTTAGCATGTTCAAAAAGAAATTCTTAAAAACCGAGGGAAAATGTGTGCCTATTTCCAGTTTATTTTTTAGATGATTCACATATGCTGCTTTTATTTAATTTTCAGCAGAATTGTATGAGTTGTTTCCCTTCCCCCCATTTTCAGTGGGACATAATTGACATACATCACTGTGTATGTTTAAGGTGTACAGCATAATGGTTTGACTTCACATATTTTGAAGGGATTACCACAATAAGTTTAGGTAGCATTTACCATCATATAGATATGATAAAAAGAAAAAGCAAAGAAACAAAAAAACTTTTTTTTCTTGTGATGAGTACTCTTAGGATTTGTTCTCTTCACAACTTTCATATACAGTTGACCCTTGAACAATGTGGGGGTTAGGGATGCCGACTTCCCCACGCAGTCAAAATTCCACATACAACTTTGACTCCCCCAAAACTTAACTGCTAATAGCCTACCTTTGACTGGAAGCCTTACTGGTAACACAATTGATTAAGACATATTTTGTATGCTTTATGTATTACATACTGTATTCTGACAATAAAGGAAGCTTGATAAAAGAAAATCATAAGGAAGAGAAAATACATATATAGTATTTACTGAAAAAAGTAAGTGCGTAAGTGGACTTGTGCAGTTCAAACCTGTGTTGTTCAAGGGTCAGCTATGTGTATCATATAGCACTGTTAGCTTTAGTGATCGTATTGTACGTTACATCTCTAGTACTTATTTACTTCATAACCAGAAGTTTGTACTTTTTGATGCTCTTCCTCCAATTTACCTTCCCCTGACCCCTTCCTCTGGTAATTCAGGCTTCAAAATGACATGTGTTACCTCTCCCCAAACATACTTCTTCTTTTAAGAGGTATGTTTTTTCCTCTTTTTTTAAATTCTCAGACTTTTTTTTTTAAACTGAAGTTTTATTTAAAATGTAAAAGAAATGGTTCTTGAATTCTCAAACTTTTTGGTGTCAAGACTCCTTTACAGAAAAATTATTGCGAACCCCCAAATTTTTGTTTAGGTAGATTATATCTATTGTACGACAAAGAATTAATCAAGTTTTATGGAAAGTATTTTGTCTTTACTGTTCTGCCTCTGTACACTAATTGTCAATAATTTATTTTTTTCCTGAAAGATTTTGACTTACGGAGAGAAGATGAGTGAGTTTACTACTTGTAATTCTTGGAATATGAATAGTGTATGTTGAAAGTTTGATGTTTTTACATTTTATATAGTTTGATATAGTTCAGAGAGCTATATTGTAGAGCCAGGACTAATGGGCTCTGGAAGCTCTTTGCAATGTTTGTTTCCATGTAAGAACAGTTTTGTTTCTGGGATCTCTTTTCTGTTCTAATGATTGATTCGTCCTTATTTCTACATCAATCACACATTTTGTCAGTTTCTGTGTTTTAATATCATCACATTGTGCAAGTTCCCCAACCTTGTTCTTCACTGAGTGTGGCTTTAGTCATCTTAGTTAGCCTTTGCTTTTCTGTACAATTTTATAATCAGCCTATGAAATGCCTCAAAAATATTTTTTTTCAACTTTGGAATTTCATTGACTATGTACATCAAGCTTGAGAGAATTTTTATAATAAAAGGTATTTGACTATACCTTTTTGTTTCTTTGAGTCTCCTCTAATATCTTTATTATATAAGTTTTATAAGTTATTGTATAACTTTAATTTAAAAACTTTTTCATTGCTGTGGTATCACTTTCTTTCATTTTTGTTAATCAATTGAAAGGCAGTTGATTTTTTAATATGACTAATGACCATCTGAATTATTATAAATTTAAACATTTTGCTTACAATTATTTTTTTAAAAGGTGATCATATAATAGCCAAATAATGATCATTTATTTCTTATTTTCTAAGCCTATACCTTAGTCTTCTTTTTCTTGTCTGTCTTGGACCTCCCTTAAAATATTGACCAGAGGTGGTAGTAGTGGATTTTTTGTCTTGTTTCTGATTTTAATGGAAATTACTTTAATATTTTATTATATATGACATTTGCTCTAATTTTTTGGTAGATGTCCTTTACCAGGTTAAGGAAATTTTGTTCAGTTGCCATTTATTTGCTGTTTTGTTTTTTAAATTTTAAGTAAATATTGAACTTATTGAACTTTTTTTTTCTGTGTCTATATGGATCATATAGGATTTCTCCATCAATTATATTAATAGGTGTTTCTGATATTAAGCCAATCTTGAATTCTTGGGATAAATCTAACCATTATATATTTTTATTTGATTGATTTTTTTTTTTTTTTGGCCAATATTTTCTGGGGGAGGTTTTCATCAGTATTTGTGAGTGAGATAGGCCCTGTAATTTTCCTTTCTTCTATTATCCTTGCTTGGTTTCAGTATAAGGTTTGTATCAGTCTCATGCTGGTACATGGGAGCAGTTCTTCTCTTTTCAGAAATAGTTTGTGTAATGATGGATTGACCTTTTCCCAGAGTATTTTATTCAGTTTCTTATGAGACCATGTAGGCATTTTGTTGTTTGTGAGACAATTTTCATTCATTTTTATTAAAGATTCTAGTACTTGTGTTTACAGCCATTTCAGTGTCAATTTTGGTAGCTTACATTTGCTAGGAAATTGTCTATTTTATGAGTTTTAAAATTCTTAAAGTTCTTTATAATATTCTTTCTCTTTTTAAAAGTATTTCTGCTGTATCCTAATATTGTTAATTTGTCTTATTATGGAGGTGTCATTTTTAGTCTTTTCAAAAGAAGCAACTTATGTCTCTTTTGATTTGCTTTTATTTGTTTTATTAATTTCTGCTACTTATTTTTTCTTCCATTTTCCTTGTTTATTGTGTTCTTTGTAAATTTTTAGTTTAATGTTTAGCTAATTAATTTTCAGCCTTTCTTCTAATACAAGATTTTAAGACTATGTTTTACTCTAGTTAAATCTCACATTTTTATATTAGTATGTTTTCTTACTCACTTTTAAGTATTTTCTGACTTCTATTGTGATCACTTCTTTACCCATCAATTATTTAGAAGTGTATTTAAAAATTTCTTACTGCATGTTTCCTCAATTTATGTTTTTATTATTTATTTTGAACTTAACCTGTGTTATGATAAGAGAATATGGTCTATATGATACTTATTCTTTTTGAAATTAAGACTGGTTTTAAGACTTATTATTCATGGCCAGTTTTTGTAGCTGTTCCCTGTATGCTTGAAAGGAGTTAGTGGTTTTTTTTTTTTTAATGACAATTTATGACAACAGTTTTCCATAGATGCGTATTTAACACAAGTTCGATACTTAGGTTGTTGATCTTTGTATCTTTGCTAAGCATTTTATTAGCTTTATGTATTAGTAGTAAGAGAATTGTGTAAATCTCTCACTGATGATTTTTTATTTACATATTTTGAAGCTATTTGTTAAATATAAAAAGTTTTGAGTTATGTCTGCCCTTATAATTTTTAAAAATCATTCTTTACTTTATGTATCACTGTATGTCATTTTATTATTTCTATTTAAGATCTGTTACGGTTGCTACAGACATAGCTATCTATATCAGCTTTCCTTTGTAGGCTCAGTATATCTTTTTCTGTTTTTACTTGCAAGCTTTTTGTGTCCTTATTTTTTAGCCATTTCAATGAACGACATACCATTGGATTTTTTAAAAATACAGACTTTTCTTTTAAATCGGAGGTTTGGTCTACTTAGATTTATTAAGATTACCAATAGATTTGTGTTTATTTTGAGCATTTTGTGTTTGCACTCCCACTTTTGCTGTTTTTCTTTATTTTTCTGTCTTTTTTGGTGAAATTTTGAGTTTTTCCTTCTGACCTGTTTTGTGCTATCTACTAGTTCAAAAGTTATATTTTTAATTGGTTAATTTGTGTGTATACGTGTATATGTTATGTCTTAACAAAGTCTAAATTTTTTAGTATTTTTACTCCCCTCCTGAACCATACAAGTAATTTTTATTACTTCTCTTCCTATGTTTACAAAATTGTCCATATTTTAGGTCTTTATAAAAACTTATCAAATTTGGTAAATTATTGTTACTACAATCATTGGCTGTTTATGTACGATTTACATACCTGTTTTGAATTTTTTTCACTTTTTATGTATTTCAAATTTTCCTCTGAGATTAGTTTTTTTTTTTACTCAAATGTACCTCCTTTAATAAAGGATTATTGATATTAAGCCCCTCCATACTTTTCATCTGAAATTTTATGCTTATTTTTAAGCAACTTTAATTATACTATCTGATTTCTATTGTAGTGAAACAAATTTGGTGTAAAAATTTTACTTCTTAAAATGTATATCAAAGTGTAACAATTTTTGTATTATCTCTTTGTTTGTGTTATCCATAGCGCTGTACTCCTGTGGCAGGGATAATCAAGAAAAACCTGTAGGAGATTCAGAATCTTTTTTGTATCCGCAAAGTTGGCCCAAAATAGTTCTATTTTTTTTTTTTTTTTTTTTTGATTCCCACTGGATTGTACTTCCTTTTTTGTTCTAATTGCTGTCCTAAAAAAAAAAAAAAAATACCCGAACTTGACTTATGTTAATTTTCTTTAGTTCCCTTAACTGTCTGGGCACTCAATTTCTTCTCAAAAGGAAATGGTAGTTCTCAGTACATTCTCATTTTTTGGAAATGGGTTGTTTCTTATGGCTTTAAAAATCAGTGCTTATTTGAGGGTGAAATAGGAATTAGAATTTCTTCATTTGTTTGGTTCTCCATTTGTAGTTTTGACATTGTGATAACCTACATGACTAGGTGTCTCCAAATTCTACCAAGCTCCCATAAACTTGCTCCACTTTCTGAATCAGTCTTGACTTAGGCTTTGGGGCTGGTATAGTTTTGAGTTAGGTAAGATTAGGTGTTCTCTGCCCCTGTTGTAGAATGGGAGTACCTGTGTTGCTTCCTGTGTGTGGTTCTCTGCCTTCGTGATACCTTGGCAACCTTACCTGGGATCTCTCTATCTGTTGCCAGGCTTGCCTGCCTACCTGCCAGCCTGTACCTGTCACAGTGTCGCTAAGCTCACTCTGTCCTGTTTCCATATGCTATGTTCTCCAGTTACTACTGGCTCCCAGCTTGGTTGGATTCCTTCCATCAGTGAATGCTCCTGGATAAACTTCCAAGCCAGTCATTTTAGTAGGCGTGTCTCATTTCCCAGGACAGCCTTTTGTTGGTATCTGAACCCCTGATCTGAAGTACCTGTGGGCTTTCAGAAAGGACAAAATTGGTTTGTTACACAGAATTTCAAGAGAAAATAGGCTGCGAGTAAGAAACCTTTTTTTTCTTTTTTTTTTTAAGGAACTTTATTAAAAACATATCAAATGTTAATATTCTCTGGTGGGTAGTTTATTCTAAACAAAAATATGATCACTAACTGTGTGCCATAAAAGTAGAATTGTAAATCTTTTATTTTGTATATAAAAATTGATTTCTTAATCTCTTAATTTTATTCTTCATTTTGCATTTCATATTATTTTGTCAAATTTAATTTGACTAACCAGTTGGATTATTTTTGTATAGGATTGAAACATTACCTAATTAATTTCTTTCATTTTTTAGTTACTACTCAGTGATTAAGTTTTGTAAGACAGCAGAAGTTGCACTGTAGTCTGACTGGTTAAAATTTAGTAGTAGGAAACTTTATAAATTGATGCAGTAGTTGTAAAAAAATATTTTCCGGAACAATGCATTTTTGTCTCCATGAGCTGTACTTTCAGGTATAAAGGCAAGTGAGAGCGGTACATGCATTAGATACCTTTCCTCAAATAATTCTGTTATCAGACTGGTATGTTTGAGTAATATTTCTTTCTTCTGAATTTCCACACCTTCTGGCTTATATAAGTGTGAATATCCACTTTTTACTTAAAGTATAAAAGTGTGTATATGTGAATTGCCAGCCCTTTGAAGGCAAATCTTACCTTTCTTCATTCCACAGTCCCAAGATCAGTGCTTGTCTACAGTGCATATATAGTACGGCTTCAATTGATGTTTGAAGATTAATCAATCAGATGAGCTAGCATTTAAGTTTAGACTCAGAATTTTCATATGTCTGTGTTTGCAAATATGTAGGTAATTGTAAGATAACTACTTTCTTGTAGTTCTTTATTTCCAGATATTAGTATATATGATTAATTTTACTTTTCACAAATAAAATATTAAACACCAAAGTGGTTTCTAGCATGTTGAAATAGATCTTTCAAAATTTAATGATCATTATACACTTTATTTCTTTAAACATAATTAAGACTTATAGAATCACAGACTTCTCAAGCTTTCTTTGTCTTATTTTGGAACAAGTAGAAAATTTGGTTACTTATATCCTTCTTTGTTTTAAAACTATACTGCAGCAATTTTTAGCTGTTAAGAGTGGATTTATTTTCGGCACTACATCATATGGTTGAAGGGAAAGACAGTTTCTGCCTCATTCATTCGTAGCATAAAGGATTAAGACAGCCCAGACTCTGGTTAGCTTCTCAGAGTTAAATTCTGAGTTAAACCTCAGAGTTCCTTATCTCTTAAAAAGTTTTGTATTTCTGACTATATAATATCGTCAATATTATTGACAACATTCTTGGAAGACTATGTCTTAAGGAAAGAGGAATTTCGAAAAGAAGTGATTCTGCTGGGTAGAAAAGGAGAAAAGAATGTTCTTGGGGAATACTGATGGAAGAGTGAAAGCCAGAATTTTAGAGAGAGGGATCAGGAGGCAGATGGAAGTGTGACATTCTGGTTATCATCAAGTGTGGGTGGATAGAGCTGGGTTCCAAAGGTTATGTAAAGGGAAGGGGATATTGTTGTGTTTTTCTCTGCTGTGGATGTTTATTTAGGCTTTGGGTTTATTTTATTATTGGAGATGGTATACACCTCATTTTTAACCTTTTCCATACATAAATTTGGTATATTAATAAAACTAAATTGACTTTAATTCCTTTTCCATATGTTACCTGTTACCTTTGAAAGGAGCTATGTGAAATTTGGGAGCAGACTTTCATCCTTTAACAAATGGAGGAATCTGTATTATTACTTTTTCTGCTGCTTTCGAAGAGACCAGCATTTATCGTTGAAAGTCGGCCTTGAGATATCATACTTAAGTCACCCTTTCATCACACCTCTTTTTGTTGGAACAACAGGAACAGTAGGAAGTAAGCCATACTAAGTAAAGCAATTATAATTGTTTCTTTCTACCTTTGGCCAAGTAGTTATGAGGATGCATCTGTAGATATGAGAGGCCTGTTATGATTTCTGAGGAAAAATTTTACAGGCAGCTAATATTCTCTTTTAGGTTAGAAAACTGCCCCAGTGTGTGAGGTCTTAGTGTTAGACCCTTATTTTTTGGTAATCATTAATCAGCCACAAGTGTGAACTGTGCAGAAGGCAGAACATAATGTGTACTTTGCGGGCAAAAAAGCCCAAGATGTGGTCGCTGGTCTCAGTAGATCCAACACTTGCCAAGAACACAGTAGAAACAAGGTAAATTTTGTGACTGTTGTGCCAAAAGGAGTTTATAAATTTGGCTGCAGATGTTGTGGCCTGCATGCTTGTACTAGGCATCTGTTTGGCCTGCACTTCCTTATTTCCAGATATTGCGTGGTCGGTATCTGACATCCAGGTCACTGTGCCTAACTGTCACCTTCATAGAGGCCTTTTCTGTTTCTCCAGTTTACATTAGCCTCCTAGGTCCTATCATACATTCTTTTCATTCCCACGGGATAACCTGTCAAGACTTGATGTTTTTTCCTTCTGTTATTTCACTTAGAATTTGTGCTTCAGGCCAGCAGAGACCTTGTCTCTCTCATTCACCTCCTTATCCTCAGGGCCTGGGTGAGTGTCTGGCACCAGACATGTGCTCAGAAAAGAGTCACTAACTGAATATGTACATTTTCTCATCCAAACCTTTTTTTGGTTGTTGTTATTTGTTATGATAGTACTGTGGGAGTTCTTATGTGATAAAAGGTAGTTGAGCCCTAAAATATAACAAACAGCCATATCAAATTAAGGCTCTGAGGTCGATACAGTTTCATTAAGTCATCAACAATATTAAATTTAGCTTTGCTATTGTATTTCCTTGTTATATTGATTATACATTTATTTCTATTCATAATAATTGAAACCTGGCTAAAATCCTAGATTGTATAAAAAATTTCTTTTTTAAATTGACTTGGTTATTTTCAAAGAAAAGAGACATTTTTGTATCGCTGCCCAAATTCTCATCAGGGCTTTTGCAGCAGTATGGCTTGAAATACCAAGGATGGACATAGTTACATATTTTACAGATTACATTGTTGGGAAAATAGTTAATGAACAACTACCACAAAATTAATGAAAACAGTTAATGCACAACCACTAGAAAGTAGAATGAAGTTTTCATTTATATCCAAACTAAATGTAGATTATGATAATGAGAGAACACTCTAGATTTAGTTGGAATATAAATGAAATAGCACAAAGTGTGTCAAGATTAATATTTCATTTTACTTTTGGAAAAAGTCATTTACTTATACCTTCAGTATTTATTAATCACCTCTAATTGAAGGGATTCTTCTATGAGTTCCCATTCAATAGAAGTAGCCACTTTTAAAGCTTGTCATTTAATCTGATTTCTTTATTATGATGTTTTTGGTACTCCTGTACATAGTGGTTATGTGCATAAAAAATTATCCAAGAATTATATCGATTTTAAAAATTATTTAAAGTTACAGATTGAAATTTCTAGTTTTACCTTGGCTTATAGATCATATTATTCTTGTTATAAATCTATGAAATTTTAACAATTTAAAGATTTTGAATCATATTTAGTCACATTTACAAACCTAAACACTGTAAGTCATTGAAAACCACTTTAATAAACTTTATTATATTTGATTTAAGTTCTTTTTAGCAAACCAACATAATTCTTTAACATCTTACAAATTAAGTTTACAAACATGATGACTCTACAGTTCCCAAAGTATGTCAACAGTATGTATAGCACAAATGAGGTTTCTGTTTCCAACCATTGATCTAGATCAGTTACTCTGTTTTATATTTTAATTGAAATTACAAGGCTAACCTATCACTCTGATAGGTCAAATTCATTTAAAAGTTAGACACTTAAAATACAATTGAACTTCTTATCATAAAATAGTAATGATATGAGTTTGATTCTCCTAAATATTTTTACATTTAATTTTAAATCTCAGGATTATACCTTTCATCCCAAGCAGTTTTCTCAACCACTTGAGGCTACACGAGGAATTTGAGCAGGAAGCTTATCACATTCTTTTTCCTTCATTTCATAAAGTTTATTTATAGATGACAAAGACCTATTAAGTTAGTCCCTTCTTAATCGTATATGTAGCCCACATCCCTCTATTCTACTCATGTATGGAATGTCATCTATAATACTTGGTTGGATTTTGTATTTCTTTGGCTCATAAGGTAATTCAGTATCTTTTCACCAAACTTTAAAGAACTTTGAAAATTGATGGACTTCTCTAATTTTTTTTTAAAAGTTCTTTCTGTCTGACTGCAGCACAAAAATCTTACTGATTAAAAATATCTGATTGAATGCTGGCATTCTGTCAAGATTTCGTTCAGTCACAACTTCCAAGGTTATTTTAATGATAGTAAGTAGAAATGACCAGTGAACTGCCTTAGCCTCTTGACCCTTCTTCAAGGGTTTGCTTATGTTCTCTGTAGTTGGGGCGGGAAAAGAAAGTGTTCTTAAAAGATACATGGATGCTAATCCTATGACACCTTCATATTATAAACAATAGCCTCTGTTTCTTTTGGTTTAGGTCAAAATAAAAATAAAGAGAGAACTATGAAATTCCTTGAGAAAGTAGAAGATGAAGGAAATAACATTAAGTTTTATACTTTGCTAGGTGTTTTATATATATTATACAATTTAAATTCATTTTATTCTTACCGTATACCTGTCAGGAAGGTATATATTAGTTTCTCATAAAATGTCTTTATTTGTAAAGTTTAGTGAGGCTAACAACTTGTCAGAGGTCATAAAACTGTTAAGTGATGGAGCTGGAATTTGAATCTAAATCTGTTTTGTGTCTAGATCCTCTCCCTGCTTTGTCAGATCAATGAAAATAAGATGGAGATTATGTTTGTTTTAAAAAATGTGTTTCTTCTTGTTGATACATCTTCACATTTGCTTGTTTTCCATGCTAATGTACTTAGTGAAAAAGCAAAGTTCAATGTATTTCTTAAATTGTCCCTGTTGGTTTTGTAGTCTCGGTTTTGTAGTCTCACTTGTTGGCAGGGAACGATGCACTTTCCATAGAGCGGATATCCACTTGCAAGTTTTCATGGCCTTTTCTCTATGTAAATTAGTTTGAACAGGTAAAGGAGAGAGTTGAATAATGCTATGATGCTTCTAGTCCCCAAGAATCACCTGAGTTCAGTAACTTCCTGGCTCTGGTTTGTTTCTCTCTCTCTCTCTCTCTCTCTCTCTCTCTCTCTCTCTCTCTCTCTCTCTCATTTTACTTTATTTTTCAGGTGAGGCAACCCTTGATTGACCTCACAGATTGCAAGGACCTTGTCAGCTTACAGTCCCTTATTTTTTATTTTTTATGCCTACAGCACCTGGCCTCCCTAAGTGGTTTGTTATCTCTCCGTCCTCTGCTTAATAGGAAACAAAGCTGACCAATAAAGTCACAGTTTTGCCCTTGAAGGGGACTAGGATGTGCTACCCCCAAATTTGCCACTTTGGCACATGGATTATTTCGAGCTGAAGGAAATTGAATAAACAGAGGCAGGAAGAATTCTCTGCACTCCATTACCTACCTGAAAGCATGACATAAATTTCCCTTGTGAAGGAATTCCTCCTCCTGTACCACGAAGAAAAGAGTGACTCATCACCAGATTTGAGAGAGTCTGAATAAATAAACCTTTTAAAAATAGGCCTTGTCTTCCATAAGTGTTCCCCATATATTTCCTAGTCACTTACCAACAATTTATTGTCCCTTGAAATCTCAAACCCCCCTTTTGTTTGTTAAAATGGTATATAAGCCCCTGAGTCTAACCACTTCTTTGAGTTTCACTGAATTTAACAAGAGTAGAAGAAATGTTTTTTTTCTCCTTGACATCTAAAAGAGAAGCTTGAACCTTATGAGGGTAATTCATTTTTTTAAAAATATAACTGGTGTATCTTTTAGCTGTATCAAATGCTTATGCTTTTCAAAATGGTACCATGACTAATAATATTAGTATATTGTTATTCTAATATAACTCAGTGGATGGGATTGGACAAGTATTATGTCTATGATATAACCTGAGTCACTTACCTCAGCCTAATTCAGAATAGAAGGATTAATCTTTATAATCTTTTAAACAAAAAGGAAGACTATGAGGTTCCTTATAAAAATAAAATTAGGTAGATTTAGGAGTTCTAGCTGATCATAAAGATTTGGAGCACCTAAAGAGTTAAGGTTAAATTTAGAAATGACTGGCACCCCCTTTGCAAAAATTATTTTGAAATATTTGTATCCACTGTGGTAGCAAATAGTACCAAATTTGGATGTAAATGGCCTCTTAGGCAGCAAATTACTATTTAAAGTTTGTGTTAAAGTATTTGAAAAATGTTTGCCTTAGCCTTTTAACACTTGCTTTGCTTGTGATTTTAGCACATATCCTAGAACAGATTTTTGTTGGTATAGCCAGTGTATTTGGCAGAGCCTGGGAGTCACTATGTCAGAGGATGCTCATTTTGCCTTAATTTGTGAATATTGTTGATTATTACAGAAATATCTGAATTCTTATTATGTGCCTAATATGTTTCTTGCGAGAGAGATATTAAATCTATGTTTTTGAATCTTCAGGTCTTTAGGATGGAAACTTTTAGATTCAAATGAATATTCTGGGATTCACTGCAGATCAGCTAAACCCTTAGTCTTTATTTAAATCTCTTCAATTATTAAGAGTGGGTGATTTTTTTTTGGTACAGTTTGCCTGGGTATCAATCCTTGATATAGAATGAGTTTTTAAAAAAATATTGGTTTATGTGTAATTCATTCTCAGATTACTTCTGTGCAATTTACTGTTCCTAAAGTTTATAAATCATAAAAATGTACTACTGCTCAGATATCTGTTATTTGTTTCATTAAGTACACACTGTCAACTTTAATGGCTTAGCTGTTCTTAGATTTTAAAGAACTTCCTGATAAAGCAAGATTGTTCGATATTATTATATTGAGTTGTCAGTTGAAACTAGTGGGTTTTAAAAAAAATCCACTTAATGGTTTTACAGATATTCAAAAGAGTTTTTCCTCTCTGTGTTGGGGTTTATGACATATGACCCTATGTTGGATTTCTTTAACCTCTTCCCCAGAAGAAAAATTCACTTTTCTGTTTGAAGAAATGTGGAACTTATTCCTTATAAGGAGAAAATCTAGAGTTCTATTTATAAGTGTATAGTATTCAAGTAAAAAAAAAAAAAACCCTCGTCAAAAATTCAGATATATAGCTAGCAAAACCATCTAACATTAAAAAATACATTGAAATGATACATATAGAACCCAAAAAATAAATATACCTTGAATGCAATGAAATCCACCTTAATTTTTAGGCTTAACCTTGGGAGTCTGAGTGACTACAGTGTCAGTGACTTGAGCATAAAAGGACGAAGTACATCCCCACTGGAGTCAAGCTAGCATATTAACACAGTACCCTTTGAATTTCTGTATCTGTGGGTTTTGGTGTAGGCAGAAGACTTGCCACAGAATAACAGGATAATACATGGTAGCTCTTAGAGAAAGAAATTTCCTTTTCTGGATTTGGATTTGCTTCCTCTTCATATATGCTTTATCAGTGAAACAATTTACTTTTGAATGTACGAAGTCTCAGCATTTGACATTTTCAAATAGAAGTCATTTTAAATATAGCAAATATCTTTCTATTAGGCAATCAAGCATTCAGGTTTCTAGAATCACATAGCTTTTACATGGACAACCAATTCTAAAAATATTAAAATAAAAGATATTTAATATTAAAACTTACTTGAATTTAAGTACTGAGTTTTTTCTTTAATAATGTAAAAATGGCATCTTAGGCATTTGAAATGAATTTACCAGTTAAGCAGCACTTAACTTTTATTGGTGAAACAAAAAATGAAAGTTTATGAAGGACGATTTCCAAATTCTAATGTGCCAGATAAATCTGTTTTCAACTATAGTTACTATTTTTTATAGCTTTTTTGAGATTGAGTTCACTTACCATAAAATTGCTTTTAGTATATTCACAGTTACTCAACCATATCACCACAATCAATTTTAGAAATTTTCATCACCCCTGAAAGGAACTCTATACCAAGGGTTCCCCAAGCCCCATCTCACCCCAACACTAGGCAACTTCTAATCTACATTCTGTGTCTTGATCTTCATGTTCTATACATTTTATATAAACATACAGTTTGTGACCTTTTGTGTGTGGCTTATTTCACATGTAGCAAAATGTTTTCGAGGCTTATCTATGTTGTAGTATGTAGCAATACTTTATGCTTTATGGCCAAATAATGACTTTATAGCCAAAAAAAACATATTTACTTATCCATTTATTAGTTCATGGACATTTAGGATTCTTTCCTCTTGGCTATTATGAATAATGCTGCTATGAAGATTCATGTATAAGTTTGTGTAGGGACACAGTTTTTTTTTTTTATTTCTTTCGGATATGTATATGGAAGTACATAGTGATTATTTGAAGCCATTAATTTTACATTGTCAAAAGTAAATCATGTTCTGTATATAATGAACTATAACATAAGGAAAAAATCTGTAAGTAGTGCAAATGAATATTTTAATCCTGGCTCTAGTATTTAAACCACTTATACCTCTGATTTCTTACATGGCAAGTGAGAGTTGAACTGTAAGATCTCTGTGGTCTATTTAAACTCTTAAACTCTTTTTCTGCATGTGTTTTCTCCTTCAGCAGACGTTTGTTAAGTATCTATTCTTTGGCAGATTTGTGCAAGGACTTGGGGATAAGGAGTCTTCAGGGGAGATCAGTGGCCAGTAGGAAGGTGGGAAGTGGGACAAAAAAATAAATAAACCAGAACTTGTAAATCAGAAGTTAGAAGCCAGTGCGCATGCCTGAAGGAGGGTGGTTGTCACTGAGTGCTTGTGGACCACTGAGGAGTGCACACTGCCTACTGTGGGCCAGGGGTGGGGGGAGGAATGTCTGGGAAAATATTTTGGTGGAAATGACACTTAAGCAACCCTCAGGAATCAGCCAGGAGATCAATGGCTAAATGGCTTTTATGACAAAAGTACTTGATAATCATTTCGTGCTTAAAATTTTGAGTAAATAAATCATTAAAGTTGACCAAGCAAGACAAGATGAACAGTTTTTTCCCCCTTTCTACTTACTCATTGCCAGACTTCCTAGTTATTTTTCTTATTGTAGAAGAATGTAAAACAAGTTGATTAAACTTAAAATAACTCTTAGCTACTTGAACTCTTACTTGAACTATTCTAGTCACCTTCAAAACTTACTTGAACTTTTCTAGTCACCTTCAAAACTATTTGGGATCAGCATGAGAGAATTCAGTTGTCTTTTTTTTTTCCCCAGGAAGTAGTGAAATTTTGTTTAATAATCACTTAATTTTTTTAGCAGTTAAATATCTTCTCCCAAGGAAATGCCTGAGAATGGCCTTGCCTGAGGGTTCCTAGATGAAAACACCTCAGAGTGGAGTTGTTTGGGTTAGGAATGCAGATCTATGTGTAAGTATGGCCACCTTCCACCTGGGCATGGGTGAGATGGTGGCTGAGTCTGAGTCTTGACTGCAACACTAAATGTGTGGAGGGCAACTTTCCTTCTTGAGACCTGTCAGGTATAGAGCCCTTTTTGTGTTTGTTTATTTGCTTTTGAGGTTCTTGGCCTCACCTAGTCCATTCGTCTATCCTTCCTTCCTTCCCTCTCTCCCTCTCTCCCTTCCACCCTTCCTCCCTCATACCTTCATTTCTTCCTCCCTTCCTCTTCCCTTTCCTTCCCTCCTTCCTTCATTTTTTTTTTTTTTTGAGATATAATTGACATATAACATTCTGTAGGTTTAAGCTGTACAGCATGTTGATTTGATATGTACCCAGATGTGGGATTGCTGGATTGGATGGTAGTTCTGTTTTTAATACCATTTTCCATAGTGGTTGAACCAGTATACATTCTCATCAACAGTGTACCAGGGTTCCCTTTTCTTTATTTCCTCACAACACTTATTTCTTGCCTTTTTGATAATAGCCATTCCAGGTATGAGTTGACATTTTATTATGTTTTTTTATTTGTATTTCCCTAATGATGAGCAATGTCGAATAACTTTTCATGTGCCTATTAGACGTTCATATGTCTTCTTTGGAGAAATGTCTATTCAGTTTCTCTGCCATTATAAAATCGGATTTTTGTTATTGAGTTGTATGAGTTCTCTCTATATAATTTTGAATATCAACTCTTATTAGATATGTGCTGTGAAAATATTTTCTTCTATTTGGTAGGTTGCCTTTTCACTTTGTAGATTGTTTCTTTTGCTGTGCAGAAGCTGTTTAGTTTGATGTAGTCTCACTTGCTGAGTTTTGCTTTTTTTAATGAGAATTTACAGTTTTATATTCCGTTGTAGCTAGCAGGTAAAGCTTTATAACTTTGGATCCTCTGTATGTGATAATCTGTAGTAATCATGGTGGTGTTCCTATAAGAGTGTTTGCAAGTGATTTTGGATTACTGGAGAAACAAACAAAACATTAACCAAAAGTGTACCGAGAGTTGTTCTAACTTATAGAAGTAATAATCTAGTTGAAGTATTTTAAAAACCTTTTTAGTGCTATTGAAAAGAAAAATTCAATACACTTTGTTTGTAAATTGAAACTTAACAGGATTTTAAAATTGGTCGGGGTATAAGATTTCTTTCTTCTCCTAAATTCTTCCCTGTCTTTTACAACCATCGTTTCCTTTAAAACTTGATTTAAAGCTTTGCCTTGAAAGAAGCCTTCTATCATTAAAAACTCCTTTTATGATATTTTCTTAAATATTGCTATGCAGTTTATTACCTAGTTTGTAGTCTCATAATGGATTGATTTAAAATAATGTGCACGCAGAAGGCGCACACTGAAGATGACTGTGGGGCATGAGTGACATTTGATTTTAATTCATAAATGCAGTTTTCTGTTTTTTCCTACATCCTTGGCATTGTGCACATTATTTCGGGATCTTGTTATTTTACTTAGGCAGTTTGTCTCTTCTAAGTTTTAGTTCCATGTCTATAAGTAGGTAAGATTCACATTGACCTCGGCTTTCATGATTTATTACATCGATGCAAATCAAACATAGAACAAAGAGAAGAGAAATAACCTTTCTTAGTTGAAGCAATATATTTTTAACTTATACTAAGATTCTTTTTTTTTTTTTTTTTTGCTATAGATGTGACAGTCTGCTCATTCTCTGGCAGTGACCTCTATCTTGGCCCTGAATGAGCTGGTTTGAGGGCCCTTTGTGTAAATATTTTCCCAACCTTCAATTTGTCACAAGTAGCTAAGCATTATTCCATGAAGAATAGATTTATGATTTTTCTAGCATTAGCAGAATGGCTAGGATACTAACTTGTTCCAGCTGTGTTTCCTGTATTTGATTTTTCTTCTCAGGAACTGGCCTTTCTGAGCAAGAAGAAAATGAATGGCCAGTTAGATAGATTTGCAATAGGTATGTACTGGCCGGGCCCTGAGGAAGGTTACTCTGAAGATAGGTTTAGAGCACCTGGAATACTTAAGGCTTTTGATGATCTGAATGTAAAGTGCCAGTAAGTCATGGGGCCAGGTGGTCATGGGGCTAGGTAACTACCATGTTACTGATAGAGAGTGACTATTAGAGAGATAGAGAGACTTGCCAAAAAGTTATCCCATTCTGAATTTACTACATACTTTTTGACTTCAAGCTCCATGTTCTTTCTATTCCATCATCGTATATAAAGACTAGTGAAATAATTTTTTAATGGTGAGAAAAGAGCTACTTCCTGGACAGTATAATTAAAAAAAACTGAAAAAGAAATTAATTACTACATTTTCTGCCTGTTTGTTATTTAAAACAATGGTGAGCTTTTAATTACTTTTTTAACTATGAGATTTTTGTCCCTTAGGTGCTGTAAAAACAAAGAAACTTCTCAAAACATAAATTAAAAAATAGATTCAGTACATCATAAAAATAATGTTTGTGTATTTTGGTTATTGTTTACTAAGTTATTTTCTATCTTAGATTATACATTTTTACAGTTAAAAGAGCCAAACTGTTTAAACTAATGTTGCTGAGCCTTGTACTGTGTATTGAAAGAAATATAGGATTTTGGAATGGTAGAATGGAAGGAGAAGGTCATTCTAGATCAGAAGAGTAGCTTGAATAAAATCATGTTTGGGGACAGTTGGGATTAACTGATTTAGTGTAGTTGATGGGGCTTTATATGCTAGCCCTGGGATTTAGACAGTAAAGACCCATATTGGCTATTGTTAAGAGAGAGCTTTTTAAAAATGCTTTAGTAAGATTGCTATTTAGGAGATGTGGAGTGAATAGAAGGCTAGAAGAATGACAGCAATTGAAATAATGTGATAGGTTAAGAGCCAAGGAGTTTGAGACTTAAGCTTTTCTTTGAAGGAGGCATAGATGAGAGAGGAGTGGACATTATGGATTTTGGGGAGTAGAGTTGGTGGAGTTTGTCAGACTAAGATGAGTACAACCATTGGATTATATTTTGAATGAGGGTTCGTGGCTGGAGTAAAGAGTGAAGGTTTGGGATCAGATTGTAGAGAGTCTCAAAAATTAGGAAGATGAGTTTTGATCATGGTATGAAGTCAAGTTATAGAGCAGAGTAAACAAAAAATGGTGTTTTAAAATTTCAGTTTGAGAAATTGTTGACACCATTTAGGAAATTGACTGGTTTTAGGATCTTGGATTCTGGTAGCAATAGGATTTGAGAGAGAAAGGATGTGATATTGAATAAACTGAATGGGTTAAGAACAAATACAAGGTAGATGTTCTCAAACCTGAATGTGCATCAGAATTACCCTAGGAGCTTGTTAAAAATTCCCAGATAACAAACATCCTCTGAGGTTCTGATTTTGAAAGAATGAGTAAGGTACTCTAGGTAATTCTGATGTTAGTGGTAAACAAAAATTCCAGCCAGAGATACTGGGATTATTGCAGATGAAGAAATAGAAATTAAGGGAGTAATTCTGTGAGGCAAATAGCGAGCTTGGTTTTGGACAAGTTGAGTGTGATCTTTATATGCCACAGTGAGTTTGATTGTAGGACATTCAAGTGGAAAGAGCTGTCTTGTAAAAATAGGTTTTTGCATTGGATAGAGTACATCTCTCTGGTTGTGAGTGTAGACGGCGTATCAAGAGGAAGGGTGTTAGAAAAAGAGCAAGAGTATGACCTGTTCTTCTGATTAATTTACCTCAGAAACACCAGAGCACTGACAGATCTCTTTACTTAAGCCAGCTCAACCCAGTGTCATTCTTGTTTTTCTTTTAAAAGAATGTTGACATTTCTTGTTTCATTTTTCTCAACTCCTGGGAGTTGGTGTGTGTGTGTGTGTGTGTATGTGTACATATATATATGTGTGTGTATATATATATATATATATACACACACATATATATATATAAATAAATAGCTTTGGCAGAATCAAGCTTGTCTTGACATAGCTACACTATTTTCAACCACTGTAGACAGCTATTTGAGCTATTCAGTTGAGGCACATTAAAATAATTAATAAATAAATAATGCAATGTTAATTATTATAGTACTACTAATCTGTGACAATATGTCAGTGACTTATTTGGCTCTGTGCCCTCCATTCCTTAACCTATCTCAATGTCAGCATGGACATCATTATTATGTTTATAGTATCTGAAATATTCCTGTTTATAAGTGATTCTTAACCCATTTTTTGGACCCCTCCAGAAAGCTTTTTAGATAACTTTAGCTAGAATTTTGAAATTCTCGAAAATTAGTTCTAATTTTTCTTAATTTGGAAAATAAGTACTGTGTTGTACTGCTTAGAAGAGTCTGGGTATATAAATTGCTCTGGTCTCTAAATCAAGTAAGTAGTGACATTGTCCTTCAACTGCCAAATTGATATGAATCACTGTGATAAAGGAAGTTTAGGCTAATCCATTCATAGAGGAAGAAAAGTAGCCTGCTAGCTTAAAGCCCTTCTTTTGGCTTTGGTGCGGATTTTATAAAATGGTAATCAAGCTCATTCACCTCTGGATAAACTAGAGGTCTTTGAAACTGCTCCATCTGAGTGGAAGAGGCCTAATACAAAGTGACTTATTCTTAAACATATTCAAGAATGCCATGGGCCAAAATGAATCCTGTGAAACCTAACCTATATACATATAGTTTCCAGCATATGAGCCAGTTATGTTTCAAAAGTTTATGTGTAAGGCAGCTGTTTGGAACTCAGAACACATTTTTTTCTCTCTTACTGAAATAGTATAAAAAATGTTGGCGATGTTCCCAGACCAGCTTACAAATCTTTTTTAACCCAAAGTGTAGCATGAGTTTTAACTACAGTTTCAGTTTATTAAGTAGATACTTTTGTTTCTGTGGGGGAAAAAAAAAAAACATCCCAAATCAGTTTGAAAGAAATAGCTTATCTTTGCTTAGCTGTGTTAGGGTCTTCTCAGATGTCGCTGGTCAAGCTGGGCACCAGTTATTTACTAGCTGTACATTCATAAACAGCTGTCTGCTCCCCATTATAAAGGCATATTACTAGGTTATTCATTCATGATGTTACAGCTTGTTTGGGAATTATCTTTTATCTGGCAAGGATGATTGGTGTCTAGGGCAAAAAAGAAATACCTACTAAGTTATCACTGACATAAAATTATGTAAAGTATTATAGCATTGTTTGTTATATTGGATTTTAATGCTTTGAGCTTTGGTGAACCATCTATAAATTATCTCTATTATAATTAACATGTTTTATTATTAGTCCATATTTTGTTTTGACTGGTCATGGTTGGTGAATTTTTTCATTAAATGAAAGGGACTCTGTAAAAAAATGATTAAGGCTGTTTTAGTTTCAACCTTAAGGAATGTTTTACCTTGATGAGATTGCTACCATTCTGAGTAGAATTGAGGATCTGGAACTTCTCATCCATTCATTTAATTATTCGCTCCACATATATTTTCAAGTGTCTACTCTGTTTCAGGCTCTATTCTAGGTACTGGGTATACTGCAATGACCAAAACAGGTCCTTTCCCATATGTAGCTTATGTTCTTGCTGGCAGTACAGAGAGTAAACAATAACTGAATAAGTAAATATATAGTGTCTTTTGATATATTGTGAAGGTAGATCCTGCTTGGCTAATAGATTGGCTGTGATGTATGAGAGTCAAGGATATCAGCAGAGATTTAGGCCTAAGCAACTGAAAATGCATTATTGCTTTTCCTTACTATGAAGAGGACTGGGGAGATGGGAGCCTGGAGGTGCTGGGGGTAGATCAAGAATATCATTTTACATATTAAATTTGAGGTACCTGTTAGGCATTTAAATTGAGATACTCAATAGGCAGTTCAGTGGAGAATCTGGGTTGAAGATATAAATTTGGCAGTTGTCATTATAGAGTGGATATAAAAGAGAAATCCAAAGTATGAGCCCCGGAGCACTCCAAAATTGAGAGATTGGGGAAATACAGAATCAGCAAAGGAGACAAAAAGAGTCACTGAAGTTCAAGAAGAATCAAGATAGGTTGTGCCAAGTTAAAAAGTATTTCAAGAAAAAGAGAATGATCAGTTCTCTTAAATGTTGCTTATAGTTCAACTAATATGAGAATTGACCATTGATTGAGCAACACTGAGGACATTGGTGACTTCTGACAAGTCATTTTCATGGGAAGTGGAGACTGAAGCCTGCATTAGGTGGGTTCAGGAGAGAATTTAAAGGAGAGAAATGAAAATGAGGTTTACAGACAGTTGACAAACAGTGAATTGCAGAGGGCAGAGTGGCAGTGTTTCAGGGTCTGAGGAAGGATGAAGAGTGGGACCAGATCAGGGAATATAGAGTGCATACCAGGGACAAGAGACTAGGTGGTAAAGGATGATTTGGGTTCCTTGGGCTTTTTGTGGTGACTGATGTGAAGTGGGATAAAGAACATGATGCATTTAGCCCTAATAGTTTTCAAAGTAGATTGTGATGCCAAGCTGATGAATGTGGAGGATTTGGAAAGGGTGGCTGTCTGGGTAACATCACCTAGAGTTCTAGGTTGTAGCCTTGATCTTGGCCAATAATGGTTGCTTATAGAATATTTTGCTAAGGAATAATCTAGGCAAGTAAGTTGCTCTAGTTTACCTGAAATCGAATTGTACCAAAAAGCCAAACTATGGCTACCTAGTAAATACGGAGCCTGCATGTTAATCAAGTTATGATTATTAAATAAACTAAGTTTTTGTATGGCATGTAAATGGCTGTTGAAAGAATAAATGATTGTGAAAGAATGACTAAACGTTACAGGCTCTTTCAATAAATTTCTGAAGGCTCGATAAATAATTTTAGGTATGAATAGTATTTTTCTTACACATTTACTCCTTTTCTCAGAGGTTGCTTAAAAATTCTGCATTGCCACTTCATTTTTCAATATTTTTTCTGTCATGGTCTTCTTTAAGGGGCTGCACTCACTTTCATTCAGGAAATTTTTGCTGGGCACTTTTCTCTGAAGTAAATACCAGTCATTTAGAATGAAGTCATAAACCAGTGTAAGAATTCTTAATACTGTTTTAGCTTTTCAGTTAATAGAAATTCTAGATTAATTCATTTTTCAGTATGCATTTGATTTAGGTGTTCGGAGTGAATTTCTTTCCCAAACATCAAAAATTTTAATGACAAAATTTGAGTTAAGTCAAGTTCATAAAACTTTCTGGGCAAATTCTAAAGGAAGAAATGGTTTCATTTTACTTTTAGAATTTGCTTGTTTGAACACATTCCTATTATTTTATAAGTCAAATCTGTCATGTTTTTGTGACTGCAGATCAAATTTTTAGTTTTTCAGCGATAAATTGTCTTAATTTCAGTTTAATAATGGCCAGGCATATTCCACATTTCTTTGTCAGTGAGTCTTCGTAGGACAGTACAGCCGTGAATCAATGCCATCTCATGTGAATTTTGTTGGAGGTCTGTCAATGGGATGTGTGGTGTGAATGTATCACCCTTACATTTTTACAGAAGAGAATAAGCACTGATGTTAAATGCTATTTAGCAAATGAATGCAAGGGGCTGACAATAATTTTAGGTTACATCTAGATAATTTGGACTTAAAATTTTTTTTTTTAGAAAGCTCTTTTCAGTTGACTTACAGTTACTTGTAATCTGTTATTATCAAGGTCACTCCATGGGGGATCTCTGGATACTCATTGAACCATGTATAGTTATTACCTCTTAATTTTCCACAGAGGAAACATCAGATTCTGTGGGTTTAGGTGGACGAGTAAGGCTCATTACTCAGTTTTTGTTTTGAATGGTAACTGTGCAGCTATCTTCTGTATCCTATAGCCAGTTATTAAAATAGTGAAAGCCAAATTTTAGCTTGATATTATATAGGCATAAATCACAATTATCAAATAAGGGGAAGATAATAATTATATATGATTTATACTGGTTGACAATGCAAAAATTATTATCTTTTGGCTTTGGAATACTTTGTAGTTCTTATCTGTAAAGTACTACATATAATAGATCTGAAAATTAATATTTGTAAAGAACCATTGGTGTAATTGACTGGATCAATGTTTTTTCAAAAAACTGACCATAACTTATAACTCATAGTAATAATTCATTATACTCTAACCCAGTGCACGGTCTTGCACATTTATGTAAGTGTGTATGTATGTGCATGTGTACGTTAATAATTAGTTATAGTATGTAATATTTAATATGTATAAAAGTTTCATGAGATATTTACCTTTATATCATGCAGTGCATTAGCATATTTCTGTTCTAATTAATTAAAAAATATCAAACATGAACTAAATTGATTTTATAACCTATTACTGGCTCACACCTGGCTATTTGAATAATTCTGGTCTAGCTGATCTCCAAGTTATACACAGCTCTGGAATGCTTTACTATGACTCTGCACATAAAAATAACTTTTTTTTGTTCTTATGAGAATGGTGATAAAAGCATTGGATATTTACTTAAAGCCCATTGATTCTATGAAAGTGATCTTCACTGTTAGATAATTTTATAAATGCTGAAGGTAGAATCATTTATTTGTACAACTAATCTTTACCAAGCGGCAACTGTGCATCAGGCTCTGAACTAACCGCTGGGTTATTCTGAGGTAGAAAACCAGAGGTTATCCCTAGCTCCAAGGAATTTCCAGTGTAGTGGAAGAGATAATAAACAAGTAAATAGATATTTATAAATTACTGTGGAGCTGTGATAGAGAATGGAAGATGATTGTTCACAGTTTTTAATCACCCTATTTATGTGTAGTTGAAAGAAGGAAGATGGGAGCTGGAAGCCTAGGCTTTGAGTTCCAGATAACAGATAGGATTTTTCAGGTAGGGTATTCTTCTCTCCATATGCCTTCTTAGGTGGGAGGTCTAATGTACAATGTTTAAACATCTTATTAAAGATAATTTTCTTTTGGGCATTTTTTTTTTTTTTGCTTTGTATTACAGATAATATTCTTTTCAGCCTCCAGTTTCTGTTTAGTATTTTCAAATGAAATCCTCATCTTAGGTGGTTTGCCATGGTTAACTTAAAATTATGTATGTATAAACACATACTCTAATACAAACAATTTTCAGTTTTTTTTCTACAGTGATGTCCATATTTCCATAGCACTCAGGAAGAACAATGGAGATTGTTATGAATTGTTATTATAAAGGAGGGTTTCTTTTGAATGAAATGTTTCCCCAAGCTGCTCTCTACATGTGTATATGAAATGGAATCATAAAATTTTCATATTTTCCAATTTAATAGCTGACAGTGTTGCTGTGTATGGATGTATATGAGAAACTTTTGAGAAAAATGGGATATTACAGAAGATTTGGCAAATGGGTAGAGGGAAAATGATAGCCCTTTTTAGATTGTCAGTGAAAGAGGAACTGTACAGTTTTTTAAAGCTTTGAAAACTAACTTGAGATCAGCAGGTAGAAAATACGAAGGATCAAGCTTGATGGATAAGGAGAATACTTTATTCCCTTTTTTCAGTTGAATAATACTGGATGTGATAGATATGTTCTTTCATGGTTACACACAACTTTACCACAATTGTTACCCTCTTTTTTGTTAAATCCATAGTTCTGTTGCCCAAATTCTAAAGGGACCTGGTCTGTTTTCTCTCCTTTCCCCAGTATTCTTGCCCACCTGATTTCTTGCTCTCTTACAGTAAAATAATTAAAATTATTATCACAATGGAATAAAATATTGATATTCAGAGATGAGAGTCATGATTCTGACTTTTGGATAGAAAGTATATCTTTTTAAAAGATGATGTGCCTAGTTTTTAGATATTTTGATTTGTCTTTCTGGAAATCAAATTTTAAACCTAGCTTTGGCTATGCCTCGGGTGTTTCTGTTAAATAAAGTAGTTCATTCTATTCGACAGAGAAGCAGCCTTTCAAACTTTGTTTTGAGGGAAAAAAGTTGTAAATCCAGTGAAACTACAAAAATAGTTGAAGATTTGGAAATCAAATACTATTAAGAAAACAGTATCTTAGCTGTAGAAAAAGTAATGCTCCTTTTGCATTAAATATGACAGCAGAAGAGGCATTTTCTCCAGTAAAAATCAAGACATATTCTTATTCTTTTAGCTAGTAGGCCTACTTCTCATAGTGTGTCCTACATAAATAAGTCAAAAAGAAGGGGAAGATCTTTGTGGCATTATTTACACTAGTGAACATACTACCTATCCGTACCCATATTTCCATCTGTCTGCCTAATTGCCTGCCTGCCTGTCTATCATCTATCTATTCATCCATCCATTCTTATCTTAAAGTGTTACATTTTAGGTATCTTCTCAGAATGCTAGAGTATACAATCATTAAAAGGAATATATACATGTATAAATATCCCATATAGACACAAATACACACACACACAAATTATTATAGCAACATGGGTCATGTAAAAATATTTAACACAGTGAAGTTTATACCACTTATATATGAGCCATTTTTAAAATTCTTAAAAATATTCTTACCTTTTGAAAACATTTAGAATATGTTTCCCTTTTGACTTATTTGCAAACTTAACTTTTTAACCAATCACTCCTCATGCCATTATATACATTTCTGTTGTTTAGATTTCTGGCTTTGTTCTTGTAAAACATTAGTTGTCCTTTGAAGTGCAGCTCTCTTGTACTCTAAATTATTTACTATCCTAGCTTAAAGATGAGAAACACATTCTTCTGTATGTAAGTTTTTGTTTGTTGGATTTTAAAAATAGGTAACTAGCAATTGGGTCAGAGGTTCATTAACTTGGACACTTGTGGGCAGGAGGCCTAGGAATTTGTCATCTGTGTTTCCAGATGAGGAACTCTTACCTTCTGATATTTGTATTTCATTACTATTAAAATATCAGAAAATTTTGTTAGAAACATCGGTTGAGAATATGTAGACATAGCCTAAATGTGTATATTACATCTCTGGAGGAAATAATTCAGTTAAAACAAACCAAAAAAATCAAGAATATTAAAGGCTCTTTATAATTTGAGGAAAGAACTTTCATATCTTTTTATATGCCAGTATTTAAAACATTCATAACTTAACTATTTAAAAAGAAATCTATCCATTTTTTTTAAATTGCTGGATAAGAGGCCAGATCAACAGTTTTATAAGTTCTTTTTTTTTTAATGTTTCCAAATGGTAACACTGTGTGTATTTAAGTAATTAGCAAATTGAAAAGATGAGCCAATTTCCAGCAGATCTGATTAGATTGAAAGCCAGGCTAACTCTTATTGAATAATAAACAGGATTCGAGTAGTATTTGAATTATTTAGGTAGTTATTTCTCTTTATTTCTCTTATGTTTTCTCAATCTTTGTTGAAAACAGTGGAAAAGTGAAATGAGAAACTTTTATTTATAAAAAATGAGGGGAGGAAAGAGAGATGAACAGGCAGAATGCAGAATTTTTAGGGCAATGAAAATACTCTGTATGGTATTATGATGGATATACGTGATTATACATTTGTCCAAACTCATAGAATGTTCACCAAGAATAAACCATAAGGTGAACTACAGACTTCTGGTGATTACTATGTGTATCATAGGCTCCTCCTTGGTAAAAATTTTACCATTCTGGTGAATGGTATTGATAGTGGGGAAGGCCATACATGTGTGGGAGCTGGGGTATGAGGGAAATCTCTGTACCTTCTTAATTTTGTTATAAATCTAAAACCGCTCTTTAAAAAAAGCCTTTAAAAATTAAAATAAGAAAATTATGAGTAATAATACATGTTGAGAAAAAAACATTCTTTAAGTGTAAAATAGAATAGTTGTAACTCTAATCTTTGTACTTTTCCTTATCTTGATATCTTGACGTGATTGACATTTTGCTTTACCACTTTGACTCAGTTGGTGGTGTATTAACCTGAATTTCTCATATTGCATAACTCCTGATTTAGCCACATTTTTCAGTGTTTAGCTGTTCAGTACTTTTAAATTTGCATTACATCTTTTAAGTTATTTACTTCCTTATAAAACTAACAAATATGTGATCTCTTTAATTTATTAGGGAAAACAATCAAATAAATATAATTAACACCAAAACATGGTTATTTCAATTTTAAGTAATTTTTTAGCCTAGAGTTTTCAATTTTACCTTGCATTGGAATCACCACAAAGCTCGTTAGAAAAGATCCCTGGCCCTTGTCCCCAGATTGTCTCATTTAGTAGGTCTTAATGTAGCCTGAAAATTTACATTTCTGATAAGTTTCCAGGTGATGCTGATGCTGCTGGTTTGGGTACCACTCTGAAAACACCACTGCTTTAGCATATGTACTGTACAACTCATTCTTAAAGTTTCAAAAAGAGCTAAAATCATCACTGTCATAATAGATATATAACAGTTTTATAAGTATGTATTGAACACATGTTAAATCATTACTGAAATCATTATTAATGAGAGACCCAGACAAGATATTATTAACTGATTCAAAGGAGAAGTCAAGAAATGCAGATTCGTATGGTGTTAAAGGAATGTTAAAGTGAATTTACAAATGGTCAGAGAAATTGGCCTTTTCCATTCTCAGACAAGAATAATTTGCATTGCTCTAGTTTTCTGTGACAGTTATCTACAACTTCCTTTGAGTTGTAAAATAACTCTAATTCAACAAAAGACTAGAATCAGCTAACCAGGAAGGGTGTGCACTACAAAATCCATATTTTCCATTGGAGCACACTATAATGTTTTTTCTCATTCCCAATTTTCTTAGGGTGGTGTAAAGTAGAGTTTGCTCTTAAGGTAGTGATTACCTTTTTGGCTACTCAGGTGATTCTGATGTATTCTAAAGTTTTGAACATAATTAGAAAAAGGCTGTGGTTTGATCCATTTTAAGATGTGCTTTAGAGAGCATTTGATTAATCAAAACATTAAAAATTTTAGTTGAAGATCTTATAGTAGGATATATCTTAAATCAACCTTTTTACATATAATAAATTGTGTCTCATAATTCTAAAAGGACCCAGCCATTTTAAGAGGCCAAGTGGTGTAATATGAAGAGCACTGAATTTCGGAGGGCAGGCCTGGTCTGTTCCCCATAGTAATTCACGACGGTGGCGGGAACGCAAAGATAAATGCAACAAGGCTCTTGTGATGACAGGAGCTTACTTTTTGCACCTCAGTTTCCTCAGTACAAAATTGGGATGATAGAGCCAAGTGAGATACAAGGTCGTCTTAAGCACTAATATTGTATGAGACTTCAGATATTGCATAAATCATTAAGTGTGTGCTAAATTGTAGTTTTTCACCATTTCTTTCTCATTTTCCCTTTTGCTTTTCAAAGCCTGATTAGTTATGGTTTCTTCTGCAATAGCTTTATTGAGGTATAGTCAACATCCAAGAAACTGCGCGTGTTTGAAGAACACTGTTTGGTAAATTTGAACATAATGTTATACCTATCAAGTCATCACAGCAATGAGGATAATGAACATATCATCACATCCAAAAGTTTCTTTGAGTCCCTCTGTCATCGCCCCCTCTCATTCCAGACAACTACTGAGATGCTTTCTGCCATTATAGACTAGTTTGTATTTTCTAGAATTTCATATAAATGGAATTATAGAGCATGTACTTTTTTTTGGGGGGGGGGTCCTGCCTTTTTGTACAGCACAGTTATCCATCTTGTACACATATCAATTATTCATTCTTTTTTAACACTGAGTAGGATTCTATTTTATATTATGCTACAATTTGTTGATCTGTTCACTTAGAGTCTTACAGATAGGGTTCCTATGAAGTGTATGTATGCAAGTTTTTGTATAAACATACACCTTTTTGAGGGTAAATATCTAGGAATGGGTTGATTAGATCATATGGTAGGTGTATTTTTAACTTTTTAAGAAACTGCCAAACTGTTTCCATAGTGGTTGTGCCACTTCATGTTCCTGCTTACAGTGTATAAGAATTCCAGTCCCTTTAGTTCTGCACCGATACTTGATACGGTCAGTCTTTTTAATTTTAGCCATTCTAATAGGTGTGTAGTAGAATGTTGTTGTGGTTTTAGTTTGAATTTCCTTAATGACTAATGAGCATCTTTTAATGAGCCTTTTTTTTTTTTGCTGTCCATATCTTATTGTGTGAATGTCTGATGATATATTTTTCCAATTTTTAAAATTTAGTCATTTGTTTTCTTATTGTTGCATTTTAACAGTTCTTTATATACTCTGGATACAAGCCCTTTATCAGATACATGATTTTGCAAATACTTCCTCCCATGTCCTTTTATTCTCCTAACTGTGTCTTTTGGATAGAAGCTTTTTAATTATGAAGTCTGGTTTGACAAATTTTTTCTTTTATGACTCATCTACTCAACTTTTTGACTATTTGGTATAGTTATGATGGTTTCATGTCTTTATCTACCATTTCTGAAATTTGTATTGGTTTCAATTGATTGATTTTTTTCAACACCATGGTTTAAACTTATTAAATCTTTGATTGAATGCCAGACATTATTGGGTGCTAGATAGTTTTGAATTCCTATGAATATTTTTGAACTTTTTTACTAGGATGCAGTTAAGTTACTTGGAAACAATTTGATTTTTTTTTATCTTGCTCTTTAAATATTTGTTGGGCAGGACAAGAGTACTTAGTCTATGACTCATCATTATTCTTCACTAGTGAAGCAAGGCCCTTTGAGTATTCTACACAATGTCCCATAAATTATGGTGCTTTCACTCTGGTGGGAACAACTGGATATATCTTGGAGAAAAATGTACCTTGACCTCTAGTTTATGATATATACAAATATTAATTTGTGATGAATTACAGGAGATCATAGAAGAATATTTTCATGGCTTGAAGATAAGAAATGATTTATTATACAGAGCATAGGAACACAAAACATAAAAGAAAAATTGATAAATTTGACTTGATAAAAATTAAAGTGTTATCATCAGAGGTACTGTTAAAAAATGAGTAGGAATACTAGAGACTAGGAAGAAATATTTGCCATCCATATCTGCTAAAAGTCTCCTATGTAGACTATTTAAAGAACTCCTAAAGTTGCTTTAAGATTTTTTTATCACTGATTTTCAATAATAAGATGTTGATGTAGTCGGGTGTGGTTTTCATTGTACATGTCCTGCTTGAGCTTCTTCTATGAGGTTATTATTTTTATAAAAATCTGGAAAATTACTGGCCGTTATTTCCTCAAATGCTTTTTCTGACCTTTCCTTCTTCCCTCTTTGATTTTAATTTCAGACTATTTAATATTGTCCCACGTGTTACTTAGGCTCTATTCATTTTTTGCAGTCCTTTCTTTTTTTCTTTAGTTTTTGTTAGTTTCTGTCATTTTTTTAAAATTTAATGATCTTTTCATATCAGACATTTTTCTTTATCTCTAAGTTCCATTTTATGCTTTCCACTTTCCTTTTATCACATTTTATTTTAAATACTTGAGTCTGTTCATGCAAAGTGTTTTAAAGTTTGCCTGTTTGATAAGTTTATTATTTTTGCATTTTGGGATCTGTTCTGTTCTTTTTTCCTCCTCCCCCAATTTGTGGATCACATTTTAATCTTTTTACTCATGCCTGAAATTTTTTGATTGGATGTCAGATGTTATGACTATAATGCTGTTAAGTGACTAGATTTTGTGTTTCTTTAAAGTTTTTGAAATTTGTTTCAGGTGGCAGCTAAGTTAGTGTGCTTGAGATTGATTTTTTTGAGGCGTTTTTCAAAGTTTTGTTAGGGTGGGTCTAGTGACACCTTCATGTATGCTAATTTAGTGCTGCTACTAAAATGTGACCCCTCTGGGGTATCTGCTTACTGTCCGGGGTGTTCAATGAGTCTGTCCACTGATGTCCATTGGAACTCAAAGTTCTCCCAGGCCAGTGAGACCATTGGGAATTACTAGCTCCCTAAAAGTTAGTCCAACCTCATGGAGTTTTCTCTTTACACATGGATAGCTTAATAGTCATCCCTAGACTCAAGCGACCTCTGTGCAGATTTTGGGACCGTTTTCTTTGCCAAGCTCCTAACTCTCTATAATTCTGCCCCTCAAACTCCAGCCTCTTTCATCTTCCCCAAATCTTATTTCTATCTCCTCAACTAGACTGCTATAATCAACTTTCAGGAGGTCCTCTCCCTGTACCCTGCTATGGAAAGTGCCTCCTGGAAGAAGAGTGTCACTCATTTATCTAGTTTTCTTCACTAATGGATCATAGCCTTGGGCTTCCTATTGTCTCATTGTCTGAAAAAAAAAATATGTATTTTTTTTTTTTTTTTTACAGTTTTCTAGTTTTTGGTGAGAGGGCATGATCAGTTAGTTCTACTTATTTTATGGCGGAAGTGGAATAGTTTCTGTTTTTAATAGAAGTATTTATTGCAATCTTGATTTTAAATAAATATGATCTGAGGTTATTTATTTTTGTTGTTTTCTGAGTAATTCTTTTCAGCAGCAGAGCCCTTCCCCCTCTTTTTTTCCCCAAATAAAATTCCACACAAGACTCCAATATAGAAAATAAAATTCCACACAAGACTCCAATATAGAAAATAGTTAAAACATCATCTGCTCTCATTTAAGTGAGGTTTGGTGCTGGCTTGGTTTCCACCTAACCTTGAAGCAATCTGGTACTCCTGAAAATAAAATTTGAAGACCAGTGAACTATTTACCCCTCTCATTTTACATGTGAGGAAACTAACTTCTAAAAGGGTCAAATGTTTTGTCCTAAAGTAATGAATCTTAAACTACCTTGCTCATGTGAGTTTTTCTGCCATTTGAAATAAGACCTCATGTCCAAACTCAGTCAGTATTTTATTCTCCTTAGGTCAGCTGTATTTAAAAAAAAAAAAAAAAAAAAAAGTTTCTTCGATTTTGAGCTGTTTTAGCATGAGATTTTCAGAGAACTCCATTTCCCATTAACCTCTGTGTTATGCATTGAGCCCACATGGTCACTAATGTAACTTCTGTTTAAAAAGTCTTAGGAAGTTTATTTTAAAACCAGTCCAGCATTTTGATTAATTCTGCTTTGTCAATGTGTTAGATTTCTGCATATCCATTTTATGAGAACTTCAACTGAAGATGGCCACATGTAGTTGTTCTGTTCCTTCTCTTCAGTTATTGTGGTTATGTTACTTAATCTGGAAACTACTTGGACTGTATTCTAAAGAATGCTGTACTTTGAACTTTAAATAGTAGATCATTGGTTGTGACCTTGAATTGTTGGGGAAGTTTTCATACTGAAGGAAGCAGAGTGTCAACAGCTTGCACTGTATCTCTTGGCAAAAATCTGCTTTGTGTGCACCTGGGGCCATCTGCAACCAGAATGTAAGAGCTTACACTTTAATTATTTCATCCTGAAAGCCGTCTTGTGTTCATTTACTGCTTTGTTAGTGTACTCTATAGTATAGAAGTGGGAAAATCACCAGAGATGGATGAGAGGTAGCCAGGGAGGACAGATGTAGCATTAGTTCACTCCTTCAGTCTACTGGTTATAGCCAGATTTTAATAATGAAGAATTATGTTGCTGCTTTTTTATTTTATTTTTTTTCCTTCTCATTAGACAAGGAAATCAAAAGGAAACATCAAATAATTTAGTTATGCATTATGTCTTTGTTGTGTAGTCTTAAAGTTAAGATCTTTGAGACATATCTGTAGTGACTATTATGGCTCAATGAATATTTTTTCAATTAATAAATTAACCTAACCCAATAAAATCATGTGGATTTTGCATGTATTAGTAGCCATTTCCTTTCTGACACTGATTAGAAATTTTGATTTTTAAAAAATCTTCTATTTTTAACGTAGTGGTTGATGCTTTTTTGTATACCCTTCTTATAGCCTAAATAACTTGAATTGATTATTTTTTTTCCTTTCCCAGGTGAAAACTTCACACCTATTTGTAATACAATTTGTAGCTTTTTGACTGATTATGCCTTAAATTCACAAAAGATAGAGCAATTTTGGAAAGGTTTTCATGTGTATTATATTGCTTGTTCCCTCAGCTTCTTTGTAAGTTAGATAGGAAGGTAAAATAAGTGATGCAGATAGATTGTCTCAAAGTTGCACACCTAGTTAAGTTCCAGAGTTAGGACTCCAAGGCTAATATTCTATTTGCTGATTCTAAACTGTCTCTGGATATTATGTTTCAAGAAGGGACATAATTTATTTGCTTCAGTTATCTTTTATTAGAATTGACTTGCAATTTTGATTAAAGAAAATGATAAGGAAGTGACACTATTTAGTGCAGATAATATAATTTCAGAGGTTGATTCTGATCTATCTATCAGTCTATCTATCTATTATCTATCTATCACCTATCTGTCATCTGTATATTAAGTTGTGTAATTATGATGCTCTTGTCTAGAGCCCCGTGTCTTAACATCCTTAATTCAACAATTTATTTCTGATACAAGCAGATGGTGAGAAACAGTGATTCCCAGATCTGTTATTACTATGGTGGTAATTTGATGTTTTACAGATAAAACTTTTGACGGGAGACTAGTCTGGAATTCACATGTCTCAGGGGACCCATGTTATTTAAATTTGGAAATGTATTTGCATTAGAACCCAGGAAGATTGTTGAAAATGACAACTTGGCCTGCATTATAATTGAAATTTGAATTTCTCTTTAGCTATTTCTTTGAGCTATTAAAAGTTAAAAAAAATTACCCTATTTTTGGGATTTTGAAGGTTTTCAAAATGGTCTTTTCCACCATCAGAGTGATAAGAATTCATTTGTGTTTAAAGGCAGAAAAGTTGAAAGTTGGAAGTACTAATCTTTGCAGTGAATAAAAACCTTTAAGTCCCATAATACATTGAATATAAGTAAGTTCTGAGATTCCTAATAGATCTAATTGCCATGTGACTTTCACAATGGACACTTGTGTGAGGAGAATAAATTGCTGTGAGAGATTTTGGGAAAATCAGTTGAAACAGAAATTTTATTTTGATTTGTTAGCCTTATTTATTTACAGTTAATTATTTATCTTTCATTTCCATATTCCCCAGCTTTTGATTAATGTTCTTTTGTTTTTCAATTTAAAAGTTAATTTTTATTGCTTTCTGAAAGTTGATGCTACCTACATCGGAAGTTTTCTAAATGCATGAAGATGAAGAAGTCCATTAAAATCTGATATTAAGCTCTTATTTTCCTGAAGCATATTTGAAAAACAAACACAGAAACTTTAGTGTTCTTTCTAAGTGGAGTTAATTCAGGTATGTCTACTCTAAAACTTAATTATTGACAAAGTAAGTTGAAATGTTGTATTTGTGAACATCAGAAGCCATGCTTTTTAGAAAAGAGAACTTTGTAGTAAGTTCACTCTTTGTGGTGATTGTAAAGTAGCCTCATCTATGGTAAATACTGATGTTGATTTATCAAGGGGGAAATAGCTAGCCTTTCCAAATACTCTGTGGGAGTGAAAATTGTATTTTATACTGAAACTTGCTAACCCCTAGTGAATAAGGGGATGCTCCAAACTGTCCAGAAATACATGTTTAAAAATATATGAGTGTGGAATTTTAAATATATGAATATTACTACAAAAATTATGATATTACAGTTAGGACTTCTTTATACACTGAAGGTATAATATGTTGCAAGTAATAGTCCACTTAAGAAGGCTTTTGAAGTAGAAGTCAGGATTATGAACCATCTGGGAGTTCATCCAAGTCCTGCAAGTTCCAGGAAGGAAGGGAAGGAAGGAAGGAAGAGTTCAGGGGAGTGGGGGGCGGATAGTGTCTAGGTAGGATACCTAGAGTAAGCTTAGCTTTAGGGCACCTAAGAAACGTGCTAGGTGCCTGAAATTAAAGGAAAGTCTAGCTGGGCATTTTTATTAGGAGAATCCAGGGATCTTCACTGAAATTAACATTCAAGTGAAATTGAGGAGAGCAATTTAGACCTGTGGATGGACCTGTCTGCTTGGAAGCCAGAGTTAATAGAAACTATATGGAGTTGAAAGCTGTTATATAACCTAGGAGCAGAAGTAGGATGATCTAACAGGAAAAAAAGTGAAAGAGGAAATATCTCCTCAGAAAAACTAAGCAGTGGGGGATCAGAAAGAAATTGTGGTATGTTTTCAACCTGAGATTAACCTGAGAATGGCATTATGGGTGTCTAACTTACCTGTAAATACTTTGTGTACTTCTGATGTCCTTATACTCTAATGAAAGTGTTCATCTAAATTTATTCTGTGCTTACATTCCGTTAGTGATAGTTGTAATAGCTACGTCTAGAAAAGGCAGGGCCAGCCTCATAACTTCTTGGGTAGCTACACTTTAATAGTACCTAGTAGATACGTGTGTGGGAACCTAATCATGAGACCTGACTGGGGAGTGTAGATGTTGTAGCATATTAAAAAGCCCCATCAGGTACATGTCAAGGACATGTGTTTAAAAAAGTAGAGTAAAATCAGCAGAAAATTGCCTTAAAAAATTTTTTTTTCTTCTTAGAATTCATTAATGATTATATTAGTAAGATGTTATCTTTAGTGACTAAACAATGGTTTTCTTTTTTCAGTAAGAGTCAAGCTTGTTATGGAAAACTTATGAGTAATTACTTTTATGTCTCAATATCAAGACTCATGCATACAATATAAGTCCATGCTTCTCTCTGAAATGAACAAGAAAATTCAATTTCTAGGTTCTGTTAGTTGTTACCAATTATGGTTACTCAGCTATTATTCTGTACTTTGGTGGAAAAAGTTTCCTTATTGATTCCAAGTGAAATCATTTAGAAATTAAGGCCTACCATGTGAATATAGAAACATGATCTTTTAAAGGGTACATTCCTTCAATCTTAAAACTCTGATGAGACAAAAATATAACATTTGTTTGGTATTTTGATATTCAAATAAAAATTTTCCCTTTTGATGAAAAACCGTGGTTTTAATTTTTATACAAATTTTTTTACAGAAATAATTTAAAGCAGGGAGAGGCAACTCTTAGTCCCAAACATAGGCCAAATAAATACGTTCTGATTTGTTTGACTTGCGATATTGATTCTCAGCTGTGCCTATTCTTTTGAATCACTTGGAGTGCTTCTTAAAATGACCAACTTGGTCTCAATCCCCAGAGATTCTGGTTTATTATGAGTTGGGAGTGGAGCTTGGGAAGAGTTGCGTTCCATAGGTGACTCTAATGTTTACTCAGCATAGAGAACCACTGCCCTGGAACATTCAACTGAACTTTCGTTTGTCTTTATACGAAACTGGAAGGGGAAGAAGGAAGAAAGAAGTGACTGTTAGCACTAGCTACCCATCTGTGCTTATTCTAAGCGATCAAGGTCAGGGAGCAGGTGAAGACCTGGATTTTGCATCATGCGCATGAAGGCACACGGCTGAGTGTGCAGACTGGAGGAATTGTTCTTGAATGTCGCAGTGTGGTAGCACTTCTTGCCAGGAGTAAAGGGAATGATAGGTTATTTGTGCTTCTGTGGTATTCTTTTTGACTTTGAGTAAAAACTTTACTACCTCCTGCCTTTTTTAGCATTTTAGGAAAAAAAATTATGGTGCCAAGAGTATCAGATAATCTGTCAAAAAAATATATGAATGGAACCGATCTTAGTGTATATATCAGTTCAAACCAGAGAAGTTTAAAAGCATTCCTTTTTGCTTTCTGGCTAAGCTATGGCAGCAAAATCACTGATAATTTTGTAAAGAAGTTTATTTTAAAAAGCAAGAGCCCCCCCACAAGCTGTTAGAGGAAGAGGGGATAGGACACACCTGGGTTCCATTGCGTCTCCTTTGACACCTGTGAGAAGAGTTCAGACTCTTTAAAGAAAGCTCTCTTTGTCATGATCCCATTTCTGCTATACTTTTTGTATAAACCTAATTATACATTTCTAAATTAATGAGTTTATTAATACATATTTATTGAGTCCTGTGTATATGGAATTGTTTAAAGACTGTAGAAAGAATAGAGATCTGTCTTGTTAATAGCAGTTCAGGACACTACATGCCTAAATTCACTCTCTCCCCTCTGCCCGCCATATCTGGAGTAGTATGTACTTTAAATGGTGTCTTGTTAAGTATTGCTACCCTGTCATCATTGCTTAAACACCCATTTTACCCGACATTTGGTGAGGCACACTGCCATGTTTAAGGGAAGGCCACACTAGAAATAATTTCTTCCCACCAATGACAGTACATATTCTATCAGAGATCTGATGGGTACACCTCTGTAGAAAAAAAGAAATACATTTTCCCCTCAACCAATTGGGTAAAAATTTTTGATTATTCTAGAATAGATGTGACTGAAGTAATCTTTATGGAAATGTACTCTTTTGTTAGTAAAGTATGTTAGGATTTGTGTTCTGTTGTTTGGGTTCCAGGCCACTAGACTCTTAAGCTCCATCTGGACAGGAATTTTGTCTATTTTGCTCACTATTGTATCCTTAATGAAAGTTAAACATTTAAAATTTTGATAAAGTCATTTATTTACTTTTTAACTTTTTCATTCTTGTTTTTTTACCGTGTAATTATATGGTCCATTTATAGTTTTTTCCACAGGGCTAAATATAGACACATTTTACAATTTATTAAAGACAGTACAACTGATGATTTGTGAATAATTTATGAATTAATTTTATAGAGAATAACAGTTTAAAAAAATGACTTGAACCTTTCTCTTATAATAAGCTTTTATAAGAGTTTAAGATTTAAAAATGTTCCAGAGCATATGATCACAGATATGAAACATATCAAAGAATTCCATTCACATTTAAAAATACTAAACTGTGTAAAAAACTTTTTACAGGATGGTTTAAAATTACCTAGTGAGTTTAAACCTAATTTTGTTTTTAAAAACTCAAATTTGAGGTCATTTTAGGATTGTTCATATTATAAAATGTGATATATACTAGCATCTGGTTATGGTCAACATCTGCCAGAAAAGTTAATAAAGAATTTCTTTAAGATTTCTGGTTCAGAAAAGTATCCTGGCTCTATTTTATAATAGCCTGTGTAAATAAGGGCTATAAACTTACCAGCTCACCATGTTTGTGAATTATTTCCCCCTTTATGAACAGATGCTAATAGAAAAAATAATTACTTTTTTCTTTTATCTTGCATAAATTATTCTCACCTAAAGATGCACAAAAAATTAATGATGTACAGAATCATACAATTTTAGAGATGAAAAGGTACTTAGAAATAATCTAGACTTATTTTTAGCATCTCAATTATAGACTATAATTTTGTAAAAAGGTTAGTGGTATTTTTATGGAGGATTTTTAAAAAATCTTTTGGTCCCTTAAGGCTTTTACAGTAGCCTTATTTGTTAATTTTTGCCAAGAGGCCCATTGAGAGATCTGAACTACTTGCTCAGTTTTGCAGTTTATATAAGGATGAAAATAAACCGAGATCTTAACATTTTTTATGCCTTTGATTTTTGAAAAGAGGGCCCTAAATAAGATAATACAACTGGTTATAACTGATGTTTAAAAATATTTTTATAACACAAGTCACTTCCTTTTCATTCAGTAGGATAATGCCTTCTGATAACCTTTTGAGAAAAAGTAAAAGTGACTACTTATAAAGAGTAGTTTGCCAGAACCCTCCCACTCTCAATTCTGATATGTTCTACCTGAGGTCAGACAGGGTTTGCTTCTTCAACAATTCAGTTACCTTACCACTGTCCCTTTCTCTCAACCTTTGAGAAACACGTTTCAAGGTCTAATTCATGTGTGTGCATGCATGTGGGTGTGTGTTTTAAATACACAGTCTACCCTTCTATCTTTTATGAGCCGTCTTCTTTCTTTGAATTGTCGTCCTAAATTTTAGGCGTTTCATTAGAGTATAGAATTTTGCCCTAGATTGTAAATTACTGTAGGGCAGGGTTTCTCTACCTGTGTACAATGGCATTTGAACCAGATAATTCTTTGTCCTGGGGAGCTCTGTTATGCATTGTAGGATGCTTAGAAGTGTTCCTGGCCTCTACCTACTAGATGCCAGTGGCACCTTCTCCCTCCATTTCTGACAATCAAAAATGTCTCCAGACATTGCCAGATGATGTCTGGGGGCCAAAATTCCCATTGACAACCACACATGTGTCTCTCCTAATTATATATAATACATTTAAAAAAATGCATTTTTACTGAATTGAAATAGTAACTTTATTTCAGGGCCTTATTATACTCTGCTTAAATGGTAACTTTTATTTTATGGGGTTTTGTGTGTGTGTGTGTGTGTGTGTGTGTGTGTGTGTGTGTGTACTTTTATTTTGCGTACCAACAAATCCTTAAAAACTTGGCTAGGAAATATGGTGCAATCCAAGTATAGTATAAATAAGAGTTAGTTTTGTTTATCTACTAGTTTTAAATTCCATGCCTAGTTTTCTGTGTGTGGCTGTTACAAAGTTGTGGAACCCAAGTTTCAGTTTTTTTCTTCTGTAAAATGGAGGTATCTGTTTAATAGCTTTGTTGTGAGGACCAAATTTCTTGATTACTGTAATAGGCTTAGCCCAGTTGAAGGTCAGATGCCTTAGTTGGGTGTACTTTGATGGTACCATTTCACCCACTTTAACATTTGCATTCTCTGGTTTACTTATGGAAAGGATTTCTAGGGGGAAAAACCTTGAAATCCAATCTCCCACCCCAACAGTTGCCATTTTGATATATGAACTTTTACAGTGCATTATAGAGAGTCCTTATATATTTCTGCATAGATTTCTTTATAGAATAAATTGCAAGAAGGGACCATGGATGAGAGAGCATCAACCTTCCTGTGGGATCCTGTTTCAGTTAAGGTAGTCTGCAGTAGCAGACCCAAATGTTTAATGGCTTAGTTCAGTAAAGGTTATTTCCTACTCACTTAGTAGTCCAGGCTGCCTGAGGTTGGCATGGCATTCATTCAGGAATTGAGGCTTCTTTCATCTAATGGAGTCACCATCGCCATTGTGAGCTTCAGCATTGTCCAGAAGGCAGGAGAGGTAAGAGTGTGGAAGAGTCACCTCTGCTCTCCTAAGAGCAACGATCTGGAAGTAGAACATAGAAATTCTGCTCATATTCTATTTGTTCTTTCTTTGGTGAGAATTTGGTTTTATGGTCACACCTATCCCAGTGGAGAACTGAATGAGGATGGATTTAATGTCTGCAGTGGATGCTTTCCACACACAAAGAGGGTGTTGCCTAGTCTTTTCACAAGAACTATAGCACTATTCTCTAGCATTCATTCAGGTGTGCTGGAATTCTTACTTCTTGACAAGTTACAGTAGATTCCAATGCTACCAGCATCTAGGTATTAGACAATTTATTGGTGCTCCTTTGATTAGCACCTCCCTAGGCCCATCAGGGCTGGATCTAGATGACTTGTGATGGAAAGTAGACATCAGAAGTAATGTATGGACTCTTGCAATGCTCCTTTTGATTCCAGAGAATACTGGGGAGTTGTGTAACCCTGCCAAACAGTGGGCTTCTGGCAGTCAAGTAGGTAGGGCTTAGAGTTGTTGACCAAGCAACGGGGAGCTTAGAATCATTGAGAGCCAATGAGAGAGAAATGAGAGAAATAAATATATACTCATCAGCTGCCAAAGTTTGAAAGATCCTGGTTATTTAAATATAAAGAGGCTAGAATAGTGTACATGGCATATGGCTCCCTCCCTTAGTAAGCCAAGGAGCCCAGCAAAGTAGAGAGGAGGACAGAAGGAAAATGACTTAGCAGAGAAGCAGTGCTTCTTGCCGGATAAGGTAAATGGCCCTTTAGGTTTTATAGGTGTGGTCAGGTGGGCAGCAATTATTTGATTATAAGAAAAACAGACCTTTATATTAAATCACTCATTTAATGAATGATATATCCTACTAAGAACCTTTGCATGCTAGAGAGCTTATCAAAACCATTTAGCATTTTGGGTACTATATGTACTATTCAGAGGGTACAAAATGTTAACAGTTCTAAGAATGTAAATATCAAAGACTATAGATGTTAAATTTCATACCTTCTTCCAGATGCAATCTAACTTCTGAATTTACCTTATTTTTTTTCTTTGGAAGTTTGATAATTATATCTACTTTTAAATGAAAGGGAATTTGTTTTTTAATTTACTCTGTCTTTTAGTTTCTGTCACTGAATCTCACTCATAATGAATTTGTAATGAGCAGCAGGAGGTTAAGTTATATATTATTTAAGTTGAAGTTTATGTCTTTTAGTGTAGTTGCTCAATATTGACAGTGTATTATGAGCAACGCATGAATATCTTCTCTAGTTAGTAGGTCTTTGAAGTTTGTTCTTGGCTTCTCCTTTGGTTTACCATAAAATACATAAAGTACATCTTTCTTAATAAAATCTCGTGTACTCTTTAAAAAGATTAACTATTTTAATCAGGAAGAAATTCATCAAGTTGCAGAGTGATTATATTTTAAATACCTTTCATTGGTAGAAATAATATACATACACAATGTATAATATATTATATATACGGAGACTTTGGGGGAAATTTAAAAAGAAGTTCATTCCGAGCTTCTGCCTTCTGTTGCTATAACAGATAATGTTTTCAAAATTTGAAGAGAAACACATTTTTGTTAAGGGAACAATATTCTTGTATTGATGTTTTACATTTGATTGCATATGATGTTATTACACAAATACACAAGTTCCACTGATGTCAGAATTGCACATAGCAAGTGGACAGAAATGATGAATTGGATGATCTGCCTGATAGAAATGCAGTGTGAGAAGAGAATTTTCCTCTTTGAATAGAACTCTCTTTACACTTGGCCTGAATTTCTTTGAGATAACAATACTGCCTTTCAGAATTCAGCCTTTCTCTAAAGATATTTTTCATATCAGCATATTACATCCAAAATATCTCATGCTAGATATTGTTAAATTTAAAATGAGATTCATTCACATATTAATATCTGACTTAAGTATATCGAAATTAATTTTATACTTTTAAATGTGAGAATTACAATAGAGCATTCTTTTACAAGGTTGAGTTTCAGACTATCTTACAAGTAAAAGCATCTGAAAAATTTTGGCAAGCTTGGTCTTTTTCAGAGTGAGTATGACTTTCTTTTTGTAAGGCAGATTGTGGTCTGTTTTGTGAACTACTGGTTGTAGGGGGAAATAAAGATGCTATTTATTTCTTTGATTTTCTTTAAACTGAGTAATCAAGTTAGAGCCTATGATAGTGTTTCAGAAGTAAACACCATATATGTGTTTTTATCTTTTTATCTTTATTTTCTCTGTAAACTAACAAGTTGATTATTAAATTTATATGAGCTCAAAAACCTAGAACAACCAAAGCTTTTTTAACTACAGATTGTTTATAAGCCTCAGTAGTTGCTACTCTTCATAAACACAGTATTACAACTCTTTTCATTAAAACTTTAGAAGAAATATATAATCCCTGTGACAAAACTAGGACTTAAACTCTGCAACCTTAGGGTATGATGCAAGTTGCAACAATAGGATTTTATAAAAATAATAAACGTTTTATCTTTAGAAAATTAATTAGGGAACAAAAAGGCAAGACTTGGAGAAAACATTTGCAAAACATATATCAGACAAAGGACTTGTGTCCAGAATATATAAAGTACTCTATCATTTTAATTGTAAAAAGACAAACGATCCAATTAAAAAAATAGTAGACAGCTGTTAAGATACTTCACAAAATATATGAATGATAGATTAGCACATAAAAGGATGACCAGAATAATTTGTTATCAGAGAAATGCAAAGTTAAATCACATTTTTTCCTAGAATGAGAGCATGTAAAGTAACTGGCACTTTTATACATTGCTGTACATATGAATGTGATATAAAATGATATGACTACATTGGTAGACAGTTTGTCAATTTCTTAAAAATTTAAATATACATGTATCCTATAAGCCAGCCATTCCATTCCTAGTTATTTACACAAGAGAAATGAAAACTTACCCGAAGATTTGCACATGAATGTTTATAGTGGTTTCATTTGTAATAGTCAAACCTGTTTGCAAACCTATTGAAACAACTCAAAGGTCAACAAAGGCGAATGAATAAACAAAGAGCCTCATACCTGTACGGGGGACTACTACTCAGCAGTAAAAAGGACCACACAGCTGATACGTGCAACATTTTGGATGAGTCTTAAAATAATTGCATTTAAAGAAGCCAAATAATACATATTAAGTAATTCTATTTATATACAGTCTTAGAAAGCCCAAATGAATCTGTAACATAAAGTAACAGAGTAATGACATAAAGTAGATTAGTGTTAGTCTGAGATTATAAGTGTTGCAAGAAAGTTTTGGGGCTGGTAGAAATGTTTATTATCTTGATTGTAGTAATGGTTTCATGAGTGTATATGGGTTAGAACTCATCAATTTGTATGTTTTTAAATATGCGTAGGTCATTATATGTCAATTAAATCTCAATAAAATTGAAAAAGTTTGACAAGTTTAATCAGATATTTTATTCTTTAGAATATTCAGTTTTCTAAGTTTGGCTTTATTATACAAAAGAGCTACATTTTTATTTGCTTCATGTATTTTTGATTGTGGCCTCAAGAGTTGATTTGCCTATATATTTACTTGTAGGTCCATGCAGTTCTGCACAATTAGGTTTGAGGATAATGTAAAAGTAATGTAATTTCAATTGATCTCACGTCCCTCAACTATAAATTAGGGGTGCATCAGATCACCAAAGATTGTTCTATCACTGAAATTCTATAATTGTGATTGTGAATAAATTCATCTTTTGGGACTTAGAATCAACTCATAAAAGAACACCACAGAGATCAGGAATATGTAATCATAGAGATCATGTTAATTTTTTTAGATAATATTTTAAATAATTTTAGACCAATGTGGTAATGCAAAGATGGATAACTAGAAGACAGCCACCCAAAGATGAAAACCTGGTCTTTGTCTGGATTACCTAGTATTTATAATCAGGAGTATAAAGGAAATGTAAGAAAAATTATTTTTATTATATAAAAATGAATTTATATTGTTTACTGTGTATTTGGTATGATTTAGAAGAGCAATCTCATGCTTTGCTCAAGGAAATTTTAAAGTTAATCCAACCAATTTTATTAATATATTTTTAATGTAATGGCACATGCCAATGTGTAGTGTTCCAGGTAAGTTTTAATTAGAAATCATGTGATGATACAAGTATTCGATAACCTTAGGGATGGGGAAAGAATGTGTGTCCACTTGGCTAAACAGAATGTGAAGCACAGGTGTGAAGAATCAAGAAAAAAAAACCTTTTATTTTAAATGTTTAGAATGTGGAGCATGGATGTAGAGAATCAAGAAAAAGCATTTTTATGAAGTTTAATGCTCTTAGAATATTCCTATAAGTTTTACTCTAACATTCGTGTTACATAAAGAACATCCTGTTTAATACAATAAATTTCATAGACAGACTTTCCCAGGTGACAGAAATGAAACACCTACAGAAGTTGTTTGTATCAGGGCTGCAGTGATATAATAGCCCTCTTTGAGTGGAGCCTGCAGCAGGAAGATAGCTTTACTGACCAAACGTTGTGGTTTCACTCTTTAGGCCATGCTTGGGCAAACAAGGAGGTCAGTGTGAACAGTCTATTTATGGGTTGGTCTCAGAAGAAATTCTCAGAAGTTATTTTTAAAAAGCCAAAGAAAATAGAGCTCCTGTTTTTGGTATATATGTCACAGCTGAGTCTCTCTGTTTGAAGAGCTTCATTTAATATTTTTTCCCTTTTGGAGTGTAAGCTCTAGACTATATCCTAGACACTGTAGTATTGATTAAATGTTAATATATAGAGGCTCTGTGTATTCTTTGCACTAAATAGTTTCCTTTCTCACACTGGTCTGCCACAAATCTTTTTCATAGGGTGAGGAAGTATTTCAAGGATGGCCAAGCCAGTTTTTAAAGGATAGTGTGAAAACATTAGTTGAAATTTATTATTATTATTACTACTACTACTACTACTACTACTATTACTACTACTACTACTACTACTATTATTATTATTATTATTATTATTTATTTGTTCCTAGTAAGTCCCACATTGGTAGAACTTTCTAGTATTCTGGAATTGTAAGCAGGTTTTGAGCCTGTTGGAAATAGACCAGATTTTGATTTAGAAAAAAATATCAGGAAAACAACATATTGAAATGATAATCGTTCCATCATCAGTGAATGAAGAGAGCCCAAAAGGCCTCCTTTGTCTTAAGAAATTACAGAACAAGCCATGTGTGTTTGTAAAGTGAAATAAATTTTTTTTCTTAATAAGTTCAGTAAAGTACAGTTAGGTATAGCAGATTTATAACATGCTACTGCTGGAATTATTATAATTAATTTTTAAATGAGAGTTTTATCTAACAAATCCCTGGGAAGAAAATCCTATTTTGAAGCATGTCTTTCCTTTTCTTACTCATTATATTTGCTCTTTGGAAAATTATTTATGTATTTGATTTCTTATTTCTGTTGCATAGTTTACGGAATTAGAACTGACATGTTACCATTGGTATGTACTATATTAAATGATTATTACGTGTCCTGTAATTTTTGTGGTACAGTGTTAAAGTGACAGCAGGTCTAGTCTGAACACTGTGGCTGGTATGGGCACTAGGGCTTCCTCCACTGCTTCTTAAAGGTCTTTGTAGGAAGGTGGAAGTGGTAATGACAATGAGACAGCAGGTCCATAGTCATCTATCCCTTCTCAGATGTTTCTTTATCTTATCTCTCTGAGCATGTCCTTTAGTTGGGCTTCTTTTGTGCTGTATGTAGTGCCTAGCTGCATGCTAGTGCTCTTTTCCAAATGTCATGTTTCAGTATTTAAATCCAGCTGTTATTGGACATATGTCAGAGCATCAATTTCTTCATTCTTGAAATAGAGATAACATATATCTGAAGTTAAATGGTCAGATCCAAAATGAGCTGGTATTTACAAAAGACTTTTTTGAAATAAAAACATTATTCAAATGTTATTTATCTTAACTCATTGTTTAGTAAGTAAATTGAATTGAACTGATAACATTTTTGCATCTGGTAGTATTCTAGAAAGCCAGTAACTATTTCATTTAAGTTTCTCCGAGACTGTAGTTAGAGAAAAACTGTATATTTTAACATGTTTCATTGAGAACCATTTTTGTAAATTTTTCTTTTTTGCACAGATTGAGATTAGGGAATGACACTGACATGTGCTTTAAGATATCTGATTTCCTGGTAATCACGAAATTTTTTAATTTCCAGGTGCCAGTAATCTGATCAGTTCAACCATTGAAATAGTAAAATTTGATATCAAAACCACTTAACCTCTTGTTTTTCCTTTAGAATATAAAAAGATATATTTTACTTCTAGTTTACTTGACTAATTATCTAAATACTCAACAATCAGTATGGATGGCATAGTAACTAAGATGTTAGGACTGGAACAGCATGCTGGGGACACCCTGCCCTACTAGTGATTATGTCTTTAGTTGTGGAATTGTGAGGCATTTAGGGCAGGCGGCCCATGCAGGGGTTCTGGCTGAGGGTACTGGGCAGCCTCTGTGGGAAAGTGGCCTTGGGCTCCCTGTTAAATATCAGCTGTTGGCCAAATAGCACAGAAACCTGTATGTAGCTATTGGGTATCAGCCTCAAGTTCACCTGAGTGTGTTTATCTAAAACTGGATTCATTATACCTCATTTTAAATTTAATTTTACAGAAACTTGTTCTCCCCCCACCTTCTTTAATTAGCTGTGGGAGATAGTTGTAGGTATAACTTAATATAACATTAGCTGCCTTTTAGGAAGGTATATATAAACTGTTAGTTTTCCTAGAGCTTATATTGCTATTTTTTAAAGCTATTAAAGAAACCTTATTTTGAACCTCTTCGTAAGATGTTGATTTTAATTTCTCTTAGTTATAATGTTGAATTTTTATTTATTAGGTTTGTTATAAAAGCAGTATTAAGAAAGCATAGAATCCTAGATACTATATAGTTTTCGAAGGGCTAATTTACATATAATTATAGAGTTGGGGAAAGAACCAGAGTGGTCCAGTTCACATATGGTCAGTCACCCAGCTGGCAAATGTCGAGCCAGAATGTCTGATGCGTTGCCTCTTATTTCTGCTGTACCTTACATGTGTTAAGAAGCAATGATACTCTTTAGTCTGTCTTCCTGAGATCACTTTGGCAACGATTATGATATATGGCCTTCAAGATATGTAGCATGGAAGTTACTGTTTTCATTTGAAATTTGGGGTAACTGAAGTCTAGGATTCCTCAGTTCCTGATCTAAGTTCACTGTTCACACTGGGGGAGTCAAAACTTGTCTCTTTTCCTGCATAGTCAGCCAAAGATATCCTCTGTATTCTCTTGGTTGCTTAAGAAAACAGTGGGGCAGATCTGTGGACTTCTTCTCAAATATGCATGTTGTGAAATATATCACCAGTGAGAGAAAACTTGATACTGGCATTTTTACTAAGGCATAATCCTTTTTTGTTTTTGTTTTTTAATTGAATGAAAAAAATATACCCAGGGAAGCAAGCTCACTCAGGAAGATTTACTCCTCAAACTGATAGGGTGACTAGAACTAACCGAATCCTTTCCCCAGTCCACCCATACCTAATTCTTACCCAGTAGACCCAGACCAAATGATATCGCTTTCATGTGGCCTTCTCTGGAGAAAGTAATATATGACAATGTGGTCAGTCTGACTCTAGAACAACAAAATGTAATGAACTTCTAGAAAATCTGAATCTGGAAGTTAGGTTTTTAAGGGGAACCTTTTTTGGGGGGTGTATAGCCTGGATTATCTTGAAAATTGTCGCCATCTGGTCTGAATCTTTCAATACACTGAAGAAAATCTGGTTTTATTACAAAATATAGCATATACACAAAAGTGTATAAAACAATTATACAGTATATATAATTATGAATAATTATAAAATAAACATCCAGGTAACACCTTCCACATGAAGAAATAGAAAATTGGAAAAAAAAAAAAAAAGAAACAGAATATTGTTATCACCTTAGAAGTCATTCTGATTTTTGGAGGTAACCACCATCCCTGACTTTAATGGTAAGCACTTTGTTCTTTTTCAAATAAAATTAGTTTTCAATTTTTATATGTATCCTTAAATAGTTCACTTTGCTCTTTACTTTCGCCTATTTGTAAGTACATGCTCAAGTCCTTTGTTCATTTTTTCGGTCTATGGACTGTCTGTCTGTCTTATCAGTTTGTAGAATTTCTGCATAGAATTTGACTGGAAACCCTTTGTTGTTTATATGGGTTACAGTATCTTGTCTCACTCTATATCAAGTCTTTCCATTTTATTATATTTTTTGTTGAAGAATAGTTTATTATTTTTAATTTAGTCAAGTTAGTTATTTCCTTTTTAGTTAATGTTTTTAGTGTGTGTTTAAGAAATCTTTTCCTCCCCCCAAATCATAAATCCATTCTCTTATATTTTAAAAGCTTTATAGTTTTGTCTTTTACATTAAGGCCTGAAAATTTACCTGAAGTTTTTTGTTTTAGTTTTTAGTTCCCCCTGCCCCCGAAAGTGTGAGGGGATTTTTTTTTTAATATAGATCTCTAATTGTCTCAACATTGTTTATTGAAAAGACTGTCCTTTCTCTACCTTCATGAAGTACTACTTTTGTCCTAAGCCAACTCTTCATGTTTCTAGGTTTGTTAGTCTATCCCAGTATTTTTGTTTTTGTTTTTGTGTTGCTGAAACAGTACTGTGCTGTTTTAATTGCTGTTTATTATAATAACTCCCTATCTGATAGAGATCTCACTTTATTCTTCTTCAAGATTGCTTTTTTTATTCTTGACCTTTTTCATTTAAGTTTTAGAATCAGCTAGTCAATTTCCACGAAGACCGTTTTGCAATTTTAAATTACATTGAATCCATAGAACAATGTCAATATTTTATCTCTTCATTTATATGTCTTCTTAAATGTCTCAAAAAATTTTATAATTTTTTATCTTTAGATGTTTGTATATGTCTTCTGTTAGATGTATTCCTTTTTAGCAAGGTTTCTGGTATACAACATTAAAATAAATATTAGTTATATCTATAGCAGCAACAAACAGGATAAAATTTAACAAGATGCAATTTGCAAAAACATTTATTTAAATATGTTCCAACTTAAGGTTTAAATTTACTACCTTATTATGTGCTTCCTACTCTAAAGGTTTATACTCTTTGATTCTACAGAGTGCCCCACTTACCTGTCAGTTGTTTGTACAGTTGTATCAGTTATTCAGAAATATTCTAAATGAGAAGTAACATATTTGATTTTATAGTGTTAGTGGCATTTACCATATTCTCTTGCATATAATCATTTAATTCTTTTAATAATCTTATGAACACAGCATCATGGTTTCTGTCGTATGGCAGATGAAACAAATGTAGAGATGTTAATTAATTTGCTCATTATCACAGGGCTAGAAAGTTACGAGTACCTTGATCTGAACCAGGTTGTGTCTAAAACCAATGTCCATGATGTTTTCACTTTTAATATATTGCCACATATCAAGAGCTCCTGAGGGCAGCCAGCGCAGTATTTCTAAATGGGATGATAATTGATTATGATAATGAGAAAGCTGAAGCATCATAAGACTAATTAATATTCACTTTATTTTAAGCAAGAAAGAAGACAATACAATTTGGAAATATTTCCATTTAAAACATTAAAGTCAAATGCTTAACTCTGCTGAGCTTTATGATTCAAATTAATTCAAATAATTTTTTCCATAGAAGGGAGGATATATATTATAATTCATGAAGATAGTATTCATTAATGCTGTCTATCTGTTAACACAGAAAAATATTTTATAGTTAAGAACCCTACTTTTTACATAAAGCTCTATTCTTCAGGATAGAAAAATGTAAAACTTTAGCTTATATTTATATATCTTTTCTCCTTCTGTCAGTGACTGCCACCTTGCCAGATCTGTGGGAGTTTTATGATCTGTTATCCTCGGAGATCTGTGGATTCATATAACATTTTGCTGTGATTTTATTGGTTTTGGAATCAAGAACTAAAAACTGAATATAGTTCACTATTCATATAACAAGATTTAAGGATGGTTAGTTTTTAAAAGTTCCGTTGGTCCCCATTAGATTTATTTCTGTTTGACTAATGAATAGATGGAGGGGAAAAAAACAAATATTGCATATGGTTTCTAGAGGTTGTTTTAATAATAATAATAAAAAAGACTGGTCAATGAAAGCTTTCAGAAAATGATTTTATGAAAAACTTGCATTCTTTTAAATCAAGAGCAGTTTTCCCCAAAACCTAAATGTCAGTCATATCACTTTCCTTGTTCTCTGTTCTCCGTGTGTGTGTGTGTGTGTGTGTGTGTGTGTGTGTGTGTGTGTGTTTTAGATCTCTCTTAGCTGTGTGCCTGAGAGTTGTCTCCGACTGAGGTAGAGGTCAATAAAATGATAGCTGGAAAAATTCCTTATTGTCTACCATGAATGCTAGGATGGAATAAAAGAAAAATAAGTTAATACTGTTGTGATTTTCTACAGTATACTCACAGCTCTCTTAATAAGACTGTGGTGTAAGCTGTGTCTTTTAACCTGAGGCTTACAGCCCATGGGTTGGTTATGAAATAGATCTAAAATGTTGCAATCAGCATTTTATTTAATTAATGGAATAGAATGGTAAGGAAGTTTTAATTTAAAAGTGAATGTAAATTTAAGGGAATTTTAAATGAGAGAAGTAAAATAGAAAAATTAGTATATCACATAATTTGTGAAAAATATCATTTCCATAGACACACCGATATATCAAATAGTATAGGTCAAGATTTAGTTCAAGAAACAGAAACGACATATGTTATAAATGGGAAGATATTTAATACAAGGGAATTAGACGTTTATAAAGTTGATTTAAGATATAAAGGATGAATTCTTGGCTGCTCCTACTAGAATGATTTACACAGAGAATAGAACTGATCCACTTAAGAGGTGTTTATAGCTGAGGCTGTTGCTGGAGCTCTGAGTTTATGAACATACCCCATAGCTCCAATCCAGTAATCAGGAAGCCAGAATTAAACTGCTGCTGCTGTGGTGCCTCTCGATGCCCAGAAAATTGGAAGGTGCCACTGTTAGCACCTTTGTACAAAACCTCACGTTTCCTTGTTTTTGTTTGCAGTTTGAAACAGCCAAAAGGGTGCAGAAAAATGGCCTGTGTCTCAATTTTGTTTTCATCATCTTAGATGAGTTGCTTCCATTTACAGAATTAGTTCTCATCCAGAATTCTGAGTACAAGAGGAATGTTCTTAGTTTATCGACCTGTCCAGCTCTCTAGAAGAAAGTAGAAGAGCAGATGAGATCAGTGCAGAAGAGCCAACTCGGTTCACCCCTTGGATTTCTTAACACTCACACACAATTTTGTACTTATGCTTGGGTTTCCACACAACAACACTAGTGGCAAAAATGTGCGTCTGTCACTCCTATACAGGAAATGAGCCTACTTCTCCCTGAAGGGGATTAGAACAAAGTCTCTGTACCCAGTAAATGGACTGTCTCATCCAGTAGAGATGCACACTGAAGTATTTATGTGTTATCTGGGATTCACTTTAAAATATTCTGGGGGAAGAAAACGTAGAAGGGAGAGATGAGACAAGATTAGCAAAAATGATAATTATTGATACTGGATTATGGGTACATACTGGTCCATTATTTTTGTATATGTTTGAAAATTTTCATAAGTAGAAATTTTAAGACTATATGTATTTGCTTATCCTTCTTTAACTTAAAAATTGGCTCTTACTTTTGGGAAGAGTAACAGACAGGAGCAGTGAAACAAAGAAACAGAAGCATAGTGATAAAGGCCTATACAAAGGAGACTATTGATTCGCCTCATTTTCTATAAATTTTTCATTAGTGATTACATTAATAAATATAAAGCATTGTCACTCTTCTTTTAAAATGAAAATTCCACCTGGGTTATAATAATACACCTGTATATGCTGTGACCAAAAAGTGATTTTCTGTCTGTCTGATTGGATTAAAACGAAAGGACTTAAAGGAAGATGTGTGACATATTGCATCTGAAAAGTCTCAAGGCTGGAGCTTCTGACTCTAAATACCAGGTTTACACTTAAGTTATTATCATTCATTAGCAGCTTTGAATGTGTTCTCTACATGCATTTTCTTTCCTCACCTCTTTTTGAGAATAGGAATATGAAAGAATGGGTGTGTACGTGTGTGTGTGTGTGTGTGTGTGTGTGTGTGTGTGTGGTTTAACACCACATTTATATGAAAAGTGGATCTTGAGACTTCCAGTTTCAGTTCTGACATTTAAAGTTCTTGGAAATTATCCCTCCCATTCTTACAACAGGAAAAAAGCTGGATAAATTTTTTAAAAACTGTTGTCTCCCATCATAGAACTGAGGTTGCAGGGTAAACCATCACCCTGAATCTGGACATGGGTGTATCCAGAGGTGTTAGCCAAGATCTGCCTACCTGGAACAGAAGCTGCGGAAGCAGTAACACTTGATAGTAGTTTTGATAAAACACACTGGTGTGAGGTAGAAACACCTGGGGGCTGCAGTCTTAGGGCGGATCCCAGTCCCCACATGCTCATGTGCTTACATATGGGTTCTCACAATGAAGATCTGAGAATGATCTCTTCATGGCTCTCACAGGAGAAGAGGATCAGTAATTACCATAAAATACACCTACAGCCTTCTCTATAAAAAACTGACTCTTTAGGGTGAAAGAATTTTATCAGATCCTTGTCCTAGAGCCGGGGATAGGGCATTCCTCTCTAGCCCCTTGTAGCCTTCCTGTCTCACTTAAGGAAGTAGGAGAAAGGTATTAAAGAGGAAACACTTGTCAGAGTCATCAGCCAGAGACATAGGCTTGCTAAAATTTTGAAATTGAGTTAGAAGATTATAGAAAGCTACCTCTCACTCACAAATTTGCCACGACACTAATGGGTCTCTGGTATAATAAGTGAATTACAGCTGAAGGAACTGTAAAACACAGGCTCATTCTGAGGTGGAATATGTAGGGAAGCCTCAAGTCAAGAGGGGAGACAAAAGACAAGGACACTAGAGGAATTTGATGTCTCTGGCATCTATAGTTTTAGCAGGCATCAAGCTCAACGCAATCCGTGGCCAGATGAACATAAATCCTCACTCTGAAGGCCTCTTACACAGTTCCTGTTTTCCAGTACAACATGCCCGCTTTCAACAAAAAACGACAAGACATGCCAAAAGACAATAAAGAGTCTGAAGAGACAAATCATCAGAACCAGACTCAGATATTACACAGGTGTTAGAATTATCAGACAGCCAGTTTAACTTTGATTGATATGTAATGGGATCTAATCAAAGAAGTAGATAACATGCAAGAATAGATGGGTTATATAAGAATGAAAATGGAAGCTCTAAGAAAGAATCAAAAGAAAATGTTGGAAATCAAAAACAGTATAACAGAAATGAAGAAAGCCTTCAGTGGGTTCATCAGTAGACTTGACATGGTTAAGGAAAGAATCGATGAGTTTGAAGATAGGTCATTAGAAGCTTCCCAAATTGAAATGAAAAGAAAAATAAGGGAACATTCAAGAATGGTGGGATAATTTATATATATATAGAAATGAATGACACATGCATTTATACTTTCAGTTTAACAAGAGTGTTTTAAATGCCTGCTAAATGTCATATTTTATGAAAGGTGATACAGGCTAAATAAGACTTAATAACCTCCCTCTTCCCCAATCAAGTGGTTAAAATCTAGTAGAGGAAAGTACAAAAAGTATATTGATAATAATAACACAGATTTTAAAGTTATCACAAGGAAGGCACCAAAAAAAGTGTTATAGGGGACTTAGGGAAGGAAAAGATAGCACTGGCTGGCTGGAGTGCATCAGGAACAGCTTCAGGAATGATG